>CM076573.1:983800513-984400513 GCA_034641835.2 Pinus albicaulis | reverse complement strand
CCCTCATCAATGATAAAACGAGAGACTTTGGCATTTCGGATCTTGATAGCTATTTGGAAGGTGATGAATGCAGGAAGGGGGGGATGCTCTGACTTATCAACATCGAAGAAAATCAAATGATCATTTGAAGGATCCACAATGCCCATAGCAGTTAGTAGAGATTTTTGTTGTGAAGGGAACAACTGGGGGACTTCCATCGTTGACATGGCAGCAGGGGATTGCGCCAAGTTATCTACTATACTATAGCAGTGGGCGGTTTTACCGGAAGCAATTTTTTAGCGTAATGGTCCCTTGGGGATCTTGGTATGAACCTCTGCCTTAGGCTGAGGGATCCGAAAAGGACCATTGGGTTTCGAAAGAGGCTCTATGGGACCTGAAGACGGGGGCTCGGTAGCAGACATAGCAGGGGGCTTGCTGTACTGAAGGGACTGAGTTTGAAGGTTGAAGTTAGTGGTATTGGGTTGGTCAGAGTTCATTATAAGGATCTGGTAATTAGAGGTACCAAATGGGGGAGGTTGAGTGGGCATCTGACTTTCAGGGGGTTGGGTAGCCGCATATCCTTGTTGGGGGAAAGGATTGTTAAACACAGCTGGTTGGATGGGCGCAACATAAGGAGGAACCAAAGGGGAGGCTTGAGCTTCCCACATTTCACACTTCTAAGGTAAAAGGGGACAATCATAGGTATATTAATCATAGACACTCTAACAAGAACATGGCTTAGTTGTGCGAATAGGCATGTCCTACTTGGCTTGAGCACACTGTTGCTGGGTTGCAGTGTTAGATGTATTCCCTTATGGATTTTTTCCAGGATTACCTAGAGCGGATTGGTTTTGGTTGCCTTTCCTCATATTTTTGGAAGTAGGAGTATTAGTCGCACTTTGATGCACATACACCTGACCCTAAGGGGGGGGGGTGGTTTTTGTTGCATAGCTTCAGAAGGCAAGGGAGGCTGAGGTGCTTGTGCTAGAGGATCTGGAGCACTAGGCTGAAGATACGGATAATAAGGAGGTTGGGAAACATTGGGGTAAATAGGTTGGGAAAAAGGATGATGCATGTCGTATCCTGGATACATGCTGCTAGGAGGGGGAAAAGTGTTGGAGGAGCTAGCCCTTCCCTGAGGGAAAGCATAACCCATGGGAGGATGGGTGTATGGATGTGAAAGGGATCCAACCATACCGCCTATGACATGGGATGCCTTGGTGAATTGGAACCACCAGGTCTAGGGAGATATGGTAAGATGGTATAAACATAAGAATATTGTGCATAGATCAAGTCATATTTCAATGCAATTTGGAGGGCAGCTTCCTCAGTCTGAGGGAAGTGGGATGCATAATATTTTCCAATAGTAGGAAAAATGTATCTAAGAAACAAGTCCATGTAGACATGGTCTTTGAAAGTAGGGGCTTAACATAGGCTCTTCCTCCTATGCCACTCTTGAATATGGTCAGATAAGCGGGTGGTGGAGGTTTGACGGAAAGATTTCAAGAGTTCAGTATTGGTTTCATAGTGAAGGGGGAGTTGGAAGTAAGACAGAAAAGGCTTCACAAGGGTTGAAAAAGTAGTATGAGAGGAGGAGGCCTGGTCAAATACCACTTGGAAGCTTCTCCGGTAATCGTACACTGGAATAACCGAATACAGACAGATTCATTGGTGATGGAGATAGACGAACACCAAATGTGGAAAGAATGAACATGATTGGTAGGATCCTCTCCAGCATTTCCTTCAAACTTGGGGATGTTTGGAGGAAGCTTGGTTGGAATAGTAGGCCAACCAAGATCATGGTGTATGGGGTCATTAATCAACTGGTTAAAATTGGGAGGGCTTAGGCCTTCCATATAAGGAAGCAAGGGAGAAGCCAGAATAGTTACTATTGCAACACCACTAGTAGCATTTCCAGCATGAGGGCATGAGTTGCCACCAGTGTTAGGTCCTAAACCAGACATGATGAAGGTGAAAGGTGGAGGAGAGTCGGGGATAGAACCAAAAAGGGAACCCGATGAGCTAGAATCAGAGTTAGAATGGGGACTTGGTGGAGGAAGAACTCGAACCGTACGTAGAGGAGTAAGTCTTCCTAACGGAAACTAAGGATGAAGGCCTTGGTTTCTCTAGGATAAATGCCTTGGGCGTGCAATGGTGGTAAAGGGACATAGAACCCAAAAAGGAAGAGAGGTAAACAAGGGCAGGGAGGTGCAGGATCAATTGATTACAATGTTTAAGTCTTAGCCTCACAGTGTAAACCAGACACTCTTCGCTTAGGGTGTGCGTGTATGTGAGTGTTAATTTTAATTAAGCCTAAACATGTGTAGAGAAGAAAGAAAAAATATGTTATATAAATGTAAATGAAACTAAATGTGACAGTAAGATAAAAAGCTAAAGATGCATCAATTTAAAACCCAAGGAGGAGGGCTTCCCAACAACTAGTCTATGGATGGGTGAAATCTAGTCAAAACACATAGAATAGCCAATGGATCTAAAATCGGGAGGGACACGGATCTAAAGGTCAAATATGTTGGTAAGAGGGGAAGAAAAAAACAAAAATCTAGAGAGAAAAATGTTACAAGAAAGGTCAGGAAAGGCTACAACCTGAAGGGAAATAGGGTGGAAACTAAAGGAGGGCCAAACAAAACTAAAAAGGGGTGTTTTGGATGGATAAATAACTGATCTGAAATGGATCTGAAAATGTAGGTTCAGATTTGAAAATATGGCTGAAAAACACTGAAATCTTAGAAGACCTGCTTCAGCTAAACTCCTCCTAAAAAGGTGGAAGCATACTGAAGCCCTAAAGGGGCTTACTAAGCAAGTAAAAGTCCATGATGGGTGAAGAGGGAGGTCAAACAACCCTGAACAATGCCCTAGACAAACCCAAAAAATTCACAGAAAAAATCTTGCAAAAAGTATAAGTCGCAGTTTTTGGTCTGTTTTCTACTGAGGTCGCAATTTTCATGCTGTTATCTGCTACCAAAGAGCTGAGGTCATAGTTTTTGGCCCAAAAAGTGTGACTTGCACTTCAGGATTTCTTGAGAGTAGGTTTCAGAAAAAAGGTGTCGTCTCTGCGGCGGCTGATACCTCTTACCTGCGCAAAGGGCCCAAAAACACATATAAGTTAGAATTTTTATTGTTTTAGGGTTTTAAAGGTTAAAAACAACATCAAGAAACAAAAAATGATAAGTTGAAGAAAAACCCTAGGGGTTGAAGTAGTTGGTGATGCAGGGATTTGAAAAATGACAACGGTTGTAATTATAAACCATTGTGGAGTCTCTCGTTGTTAGTGTGAATTGTAATCGCAAGCGTACGAAAAAAATTAACTTTAGCTATACATAACAAACAACCCTAACATAAAATATGGTTGTCAATTTCTTTAGATATGTAGTTAGTGATCATAATAAATGTTGTAATAGTCTAGATCTGTGCAGTTAAATACATTAAAAAAAAAGAAATAAGCAAGATTTGCTTCATGCATTTAGTGAAAAAGACAATTATTTTTAAAGAATCTTTTATATTATGACACCTCGGAATGGAACATAGAGAGATTTTACCAGTCCCCCCTTAATTGTATGGGTTCTTGTATGTCCTCAGCACTTCAGTTCTAAGATCTCTCTCTCTTAATGGTGAATAAAACCCAAAAAAAAATTGAACTCAAAGGGAGCTCACAAGAAAAAATTAGAAAAATATGACAATGATGGGAGGATGAAAGTCAGACCAAAAGTATAGATCAAGAGTGATATCTAGGCAACAGAAGGTACTGAATGAATGGAAAAACTCTTCTATTTAGACAAAATATTGAGTTAGTCTAGATATTGGTGCATAATTAAAATATTATTAGCCAAGTTTAGATCCAACTTTTATGGAATATTTCATTATTTTTGTTGGATGGAAAAGAAATTTCAATTTGGTCAGATCCCTTTATTTAGAAATAATAAATAAATAAATGATTTATTTATTATTCTAAGAATGTGGTTAATTAATAGTGATTTATTGAATTATTTATAACTGCTTTAGTCAAATTTAACAAGGAAAATAATTATTCCTAGAAAATAATAAGATAAATAATGATTTATCTAATTAATTTTCTTGTTTTAGGTTAAATATGACCAGGAATATTAATTAAAAAGTGGTTTAATTAATTATCCCTTGAGGAAAATCAAACAAATAATATTTATTCAATTATTCCTCATGGGGTTTCCTATTTCGACCAGAAATAACTTAATAAACTATGGTTACTAAATTTTTTTTCATAGTGAAAGAAATTTTACTATGGTAAAACTGGTCTTACATGGTGTACTTTAGTCCATGTAATAGTAACAGGTTAGATGACCAAAATTTGGTGTAACACTATGGTAGAGGGGTATATATCGTATGAGTAATTATATTATTCTAATGCGTACATGAAGCATATCGACATCAGACCATATACGGTGATTTGGGACAAGGGAAGGGATGAAGACAAAAGAGAAGGGGAGCTTCTCCAAATGGATGGAAAAATGCGCTTGATAAAGAGTACAAGCGATGTATATTTTTTCAAATTTAAAAAAAGTAAATATTCACGTTGAAATTCGATATAATGTATATTTTGATCTCATATGTACTATATGTCGGTTTGATTTCATCAGTGAATGCATAAATTGAAGCAATCAATAGATTTATTCTTTACAATTCTGAAGTGACACAACTGTGGTTCACATTGTACGAACAAAAGAGGATGAAATAGGATAGTGATAGGAAATAATTTAGACGATTGAATGGTAAAAGACAACTTAACCCTATAGTTAAGGTAAGATGCAATGAAGCAATCCCGAGATAAATAAAATCTGAAATAAATAAATCAAAATTCTTTCTCACTAGCTCGATTGCAATTGGAGATAAATATTGGGTTCTCTAATAGAAGATACCATTGTCCACAAACCAACTTAAATTTCATCAAGATTGATGAAGGAAGCCAATGTAACACAAGACTGATAATATCAAAAGTGTGAAATTCCCAAATATACAGATCCATAGTAAAAGTAATAACTCTCTCTAGCAAGAAATGAAAGAATTCCCTCTCTACATCTATTTCAAAAACACTACGCAATACATATTTTATTTTCCCTATCAACATGCCCACCCATCCTACACAAACTTGACCCAAACATGGAAGTAAAACAAATTTGAATTAAAAGCAACTTGACACAAACAAGTAAAACAATTGCAATTAAAAACCATAACAAAAACTAAAAAAATTACACTCAAAAGTTATAATTTCAAACACAATACTTTAAAATATTTTTCAATATATATTACATAACCTATATTCATATATTTCAATATATATATATATGATAAAATTTTAAAACAATATATATATATATATATATATATATATATATATATAAACTGAATATATCGATAAATATAATTTAATATATATTATATTTTAAATGTACATTTTTAAAATAATTTTAAATACATATTCTACAAAATTCAATATAAACATACATATATGTTTAAATTAAATATATTATTTTAATTTTGTATTACAAATTGATAAAAAAATTTGAAAACATAATTTAAATAAAAAGAAAATTATTATACTAAAATACATTCAACACAAACCTCACATAAAAATAAATGTGAACACACAATACAATTTTAACTTTAATACAAGAATAAATATATTTAAATATATAATCTCAAATGTTATACCCATCATTTGAATTTGCAAGATACCCATAACCTACTATTTTTTTTTCTTTCACAATGTTAGCCCTTTGAATTATAAAAAGACCCCATGGACAAATATTTACATGCTTAAATTAAGAATGAAAATACACCTTTTCTATATCTCATCGTAGTGGCAAGTCGAAAATGGGTTGTTATTTGCCAGGAGAAAAAATAATAAAGTGCAATGATATATAGACACACGGTTTGCAAACAAATATATATAAAAAAATTGTTAGAAAGATGATTGGTGAAATGTGAATATAAAATAAGTATTTAACTATATCACATAGAAAGTTTTACTATTTTTTTTTTTTTAATTTACAACGTAAGTATTATTGTAAATTAGATTTACATTTATATTTAAAATTATATCTAAATTGTATTTATTTTATCTATTTTATTTTAAATTTATAATTTTTTAGAAAAATAAAAATAAAAATAAATTTTATAAAAATAAATATAAACGTTCAATACATATGTATATTCTATATCCAAAATTTAATGTATCAAAAACATTTCAAACTATGTTCAATTTTATTGTAGTCATACATCAAAACATCAACTTTCTTTAAAGTATGGAGAATTTAAATGCTTTGTTAAATTATAATTCTCTCCATTTTTAAGATATATTTACCTTACCCTTTGTTGAATGTCAATGTTGTGGGTACATAAAGCACAAGGATATCCTTTCTTTAAAGAAAAGCCATTTTCATTACATAATGATTTAATATAGTGAACATTATTAAGAGTCCATAATTATTTTCTTATTTATATGGTAAGATTTATTCAATTTTTAATATTACAAATACAGTAAGAAACAAAATTAGTTTTAAAAATTACGTTTTAAATTAATTCTCATATTAAATTTAAAATCAATATTTTAATATTAATACTTTATTTCATTTAAAATTTAAAATCAATATTTTAATATTAATACTTTATTTCATTTTAAAATTAAAATTTTATTTTATTATTAAATTAATATTTTAAATACTATTTTCTTTTATTTCAGAATTTATTTTAACATTAATATCTTAAAATTTAAAATTTATTATTATTTTATTTCATTTTGATTTTTTTAAATAAATAAAATAAAATAAATTTATTCAAAAATTAAAATAAAATATATTAAAACTTTAAAATAAAATAAAATTAAAATTAATATTTTCATTAAAATAAAATTTTAAATTTATTATTTGAAATAAAATAAATTTATTAGAAATATTTATTAAAAAATTAAAAGAAAATAAATTTTAAAATTTATAAAATAGTATTTTAATATATTTTTTTTTAAATAAATTTTAAAATTTAAAATTTAAAAAATAAAATTTCAATAGTTTTTTTTTTCATAAAATAATTAAGAAAATAAAATTTCAATAGTTTTTTTTTTCATAAAATAATTAAGAAAATAAAATTTAAACTTTTTATTAAGCGAAATTTATTAAAAATTTAAAATAACAGTAAAGAACAATAAAATTTATTTATAATTTTGTTTTATTGATTATTTGAAAAAATATTTTATTTCATTTTAAAATTAACATGTGTTCGATGAAGTGTTGAGCTCCGCTAGTGTTTCCGAAGTATCTAGGGTTTCTGAAGTAATTGTTGAAGCCATTCAAATTCATGAGTCAGTTGTTGATGACCACACATAATCGGCAAGGGACTAAGACGTGTCGTGAGTTTTTCCACGGGGGGGGGGGGGGGGAAGGGAGATCCCCTCCTACAAAAATCTAGTGGCAGGGAAATCCAATGGTAAAAATTTCACAAATCCTTCTTCCGGTAAAATGGTTGAGTGATGGGTAGAACTTTTACTAGGCGCCCAATGGCAGAATCATTTTAAATTCCACTGCCTCCCGTGAGCCTCAAAGAGACTGTGATTTGTCATTCCTGTTAATAAACTTGAGAATTACAGAGAGTACATGAAATATCATGCCTTGATGTGCAAGTTTATAGGTATTTGACCTCTCGAAAGGGATTTACTCAATTGGATCCAACAGAAATGGAAACCAAAAGATAGATCTAAAGCTAGGGGTTCGAGGTCTTTTTATGGTTATTTTTGTGAATCTGGAGGACAAAGAGATAATTTTTGAGAATGGAACATATTTCTATTACAATGTTGGGTTGTTTATGGGATTCTGAGAGGAGTGTTATAACCCTGACCAGGAACAATTCATGGCATCTCTAGTCTGGGTACGCCTTTTTTCTCGGCGAATGGACTTCTGGGATCCAAAATTCTTGAGGGGATTGGAAACTCCATAAGTAAATTTGTTAAGGTAGCATATTCCACCCAAAGAGGTGGATACACATCATATGAAAGGATATGTGTCTATATGAATATTACAAAACTTCTTCCACATTCAATGGAGCTCGAGTACCAAGATGAAGTATGGAAACAACCATTGGATTATGAACACATCCCATTATGGACACCTATATAAGGAATTCCCCCTGAACCAAACATGCATAATAGCAATCATAGTACAAAAAAAGGCTACACCGACGCAAGAGGAGGAAGAAGGGTTTCAGGAGGTGTCTTACAAGAAGGGGCCCTCAAAACATTTCCAGGCTAATCAAACGAAGCTGACACAAAAGACCTTGGAAAACTCCAATAGATTTTGGAATCCTCCAAGAATAGGGGAGAGCTTGAAGGAAACGACGAAAGGAAAGGAAGGGGGAGAAAGAGAAGTATTGAGAAAAATCCCAATGGCGAAGTGGAAAGTACAAGAAGATCAAGAGGGACTAGAAATAACTCAAGATCAGACCACCATGAAAATCAATAAAAACAAGGAATATCTTAGGAAAGAGAAGTAAGTCCTCAAAATACTGTTGCGGGAATGGAAAAATATGGATGAAAGGTTCATCCCAAAATATCAAAATAAACTTTATCGAGAGACATTCCAACAATATCAAGGCAAAGTGGCCCAAAAATAGGCAGAGTCACAAAACACTTTTGCCTCTGAAATTGAGAATGCCTAGGATTAAGGGGGATATGGAAAAGGAGGAAAAAAGAGAGAAAGAAAGATCCTATAGGAGTCCATACAAATGGTAGGTGAAATTCCAGTTAACTCAAGAAGAGTGATACCATTGTTAGTGGTATTTACCCACCTAAAAAAACCTTCTCAATGATAATATTCTCCTGGAATGTAAGAGGCCTCAATAGTTGAGGTAAGAAGATATATTTGAAAGAAAGATTGAAGAAGGATAAGCCCAACATCATCTGTCTTCAGGAAACAAAGGTGTTTGAGGAGAAGTTGAATGAAATTATCTAAAACTCCTGGTTAGTGTATGAGGTAATGGCAGCAGATGCACGAGGAAGTGCAGGTGGTCTTGAAATTATTTGGAATCCTAACGAAGTTCTCTTTGACAATTGGATAAGCTTACCACACATTATCTATGGCCGCTTCTGTCATATTGGAACCTGAGACTCGGTGCTGCTCTCTACAATCTATGGGCCTCACATACTAGGAAAAAAAACCTCCTTCCTCCAGAGCCTAAGATCATTTTGTAAAATGTGCCTAGAATATCTGTGGATAGGTGGGGGAGAATTTAACCTCATCACATCCTTGGATGAAAAGAAAGTTTGGATTAGGTGCTAACATCAAGACATGGAATATTTTAGAGATATCATTTCATATTTTAAGTTCGTTGATATTTCCCTCATCAATGACATAGATAAATGGAACAACAGAAGAGGGGGGACACACCTAATTGCACCAAGATTGGATCATTTCCTTATATCAGAGGGTATTGTTAGAAGATGAATATTCATGGAGGCCTCAATTTGTTGCTGTTTTGGTTTTTATCATTGGCATATCAGCTTAGAAATGGATTTGAAGTTGGCTCCTCAAAATAATCCTTTTCATTTTGAGGTGTTCAGGCTACAAGAACATAATGCACACCTTTCAACTTAGATTTCAAGAGATGAAAATACAAATAAAAACCTGGAATAAAATAAAGTTTGGAAATATAATGAAAGGGAAACACCTCCTTCAGGAACGTATGGAAGGAATCCAAAAAAGAATAATTACAGAAGGGAGGATGAGACCTCTAGCCCTTGAATAAGGATGAACCCTCACTCTGCTAGAAGAAACAAGATAATAAGAGGAAATCCTATGGAAGAAAAAAATCTCAGATCCAATGGCTCAGTGAAGGGGAAAGAAACACTGGATTATTTCACAAAGCCATGATCCAACACTGACACCATAATCAAATATTCTCCTTGAAAGATCCAACAAGAAAGATACTGGTTGAATATGAGGAAATGGAAGATCTACTAGTTGACCATTTTCGTACTCTTCTCTTGGAGCCTGATCATAATAGAGAGGAAGAAATTTAGTGCATCGCTAGGCATATCCCTCATATTATGAGTAGGGACCAAAACCTAGCTCTCATGAGGGCTATCTATATCGAGGAAGTCAAATAAGTGGTGAATGAATGGCCCGAAATGAATCTCAAGGACCTGACAGTTTTACTACTGAATATTTTCAAGTGACTTGGAATTTTATAGGCCAAGAAATCCAAGAGATAGTGGAAGAATCTCGACAAACCTAGTAGGTAAATCATGGTCTCAATTATACATTTCTTGCTTTAATTCCTAAATCATCCTAATCAGAGGAACTATAAGGCTTCTTCTTGATTTATTTATGTAATTTCATTTACAAAATCATTTCTACAGTAATGGTTAACAGGCTAAAATGCCTCCTTCCAGCCATCATCTCCCTAGAGAAAATAGGATTTGTCTAAGGACGCCAGATAATTGATGGTATTATATCCTCTCAATAAGTCATACATTCCCTTAAAAGCCTCAAATCCAAAGGAATGCCTATCAAGTTGTACTTTTCAATAGCCTATGATCGTATTATTTATACTTATCTCCTTAATATTTTACGAGCCTCTGGGTTTGATTCAAGATGGAACGATTGGGTCTACTCCCTAATCTCTACCCTCGTATTTTATATCCTTCTTAATTGATCTCCCACCTATACCTTCAATCCTTTGAGAGGATTAAAACAAGGATACCCCTTATCCATGTTCTTGTTCATCTCAGTAGCTGAAGAAATTGGTAGATACATCAAATTTGCAGTCCTCTCGGGCTCCCTCTGAGATATTTGTCTCTGGGGAGACGACCTTCCGCTCACCCACCGCCAACCTGTGGATGATATATGTTGTTTGGTCATGTTATTATTAAAGAAGTGAGAGCCCTCAAGTTGATCCATTGCAATAAATATAATATCTATTTTCTTAACACCCTGAATGCCACTCAAGCCTTCATGGCCCGAATTCTGGGGTATCGTATCAAAATTGTTCCAGCTAAATACATAGGTGTTCCCCTCATCTTAAATTCTCTCAGAATTTACTTTTTGAAAGATCTCCTAGATCACATCCAATATTGTCTTCAATACTGGTATTTTAGGGCCCTTAACATTGTTGGTAGAGTGGCTCTTCTAAAATGGTACACCAGTCCATGTCGATCTATCAGCTACCTTGGTTAGCTACTCCTAAAGTGTCATGTAATACCATGGTGGAAATTTTCAAAAAGTTCTTCTAGAGAGGAGCCTAAGGGAACAAAATATGGGCTTTAGTATCCTTGAAAAAAGTGACCAAGCCCAAGATGGTAGGGCATCTTTGATTTCAGGAACCCTTTGTTTTGAACCAAGTCCTGGGAGCTAAAATTTGGTTGTGGTGGATGCAACGAGGTCATCATATCTAGAAAACCATGTGGAATGTCAAGTCTCAGATGTGCCAAACTCCTAAATGAATATTAAGAACCCCTTTAATCCTGAAAGGATCATCAATTTGGAATATTTTCTCAACCAATAGGGACCTCATTCACACTCATAATTTCCTGGAAGTGCAGGATGGAAGTTGGGCACTCTTCTGGCAGGATTCAAGGAAACAACGAGTGAAAATGTTCAGTTGTCTAGATATAGTGGACATCTTCTTATATACAAATGGATTCAACTATAATATGGTGAATAAATAATGGAAACAACGTATAAATAATGAATTTAGATAGTGGAAAGAAAAGAAACATTGGCCTAAGCCTCCGACCTCGGAACAATGGGTGCCACTAGACCGAGAATTACAATCCATAAAGGTGACATCCATTGAAGGAGAAAACATCTTGACATAGGGCTATACATCTAAAGGCATGTTTACTAGAAAAGAAGCTTCTAGACTATGCATGGAAGTCCTAGAGGATCACAGAAATACCATCTATAGGAAAATATGGACGAGCCAAAATTGGAAAAACGTTTCTCATTTTATATGGTTAAGTGTGTAAAAGAATAATCCTTACCTTCGATCAACTTTGGAAAAAAGGGCTACATGGTCCTTCTCTATGCTACATGTGTGAGGCCACAGTTGAAGATGGGGAGCATCTAATAAACCAATGTACCTATGAATAACACTTATGGTAAAATTTGGAAAATTTATTCACCCATATGGACAGAGAAAACCCTAGTATCACGTCAACACTCGAGATATGGAGGGATGGGATCTTCATGAGCCCAATCTTAAGAAAAGCCTAGATGATAAGTACTGGGTTCCTTCTCTGGGCTATCTAGAAGGAAGGGAATCGAAGGATTTTTAAAATATAAAAGACTCCTCAAGGAGTGTTGTGGGAATGAATTGTTCATCACATTCGTGAAACAATCGTATTGGAAAAATGGCTTCTAGATGAATGGAAAGTGGTGTCACATGAAGCAAGAATCCTTCAGCTTTGAACTTGGCTCCTTAAATGCTAGCACTTGCATCTTGGAAGTTACGCCCCCCATCCAACTGTAATCTTCTAAATATCTTATGCATCCTCCAATATTTTTTAAATTAAATTTTGATGGGGCTTCTAAGGGGAATCCTTGAGATGTTGCTTTTGGAGGTATTTTTCAAAATTGTCAGGGTGAGACGTTATATGTCTATGGATCAGACTATGGGTGTAACACCCCTAGTTTATGTTTTCTTTTAAGCTAGACATTTGAAATTCAATACAAAGGGGAGTGGACCCCAATGGATAAATATGGTGTGGATGTAATTAAATTTTTAATTATGAAGAATAAATAAAATAATTTTGTGCATATTGAACAAATGAGAATTTTGACATCACTTGCCAAATCCATGAGGTATGGAAAGAGGCTAAGACTTTCCCCAAAAATATTTCAAAAATCCTTGAAAGAATTTATTTCTAATTTAGATTTTGAGGAAAAATATAGATTTGCCCCAATGAGGTGGAGAGTAGTTGGGAAGAGGTAAAAAGCTGGAAAAGCAGAAAGCAACTTTAAATTTCCCTAAATAAGGGAAGCCTAGGCAAACATGAAGAAAAACATCCTATAATTCTGGACGCAGAATTAGAAACAGGATTTGGGGAGAAAAAGCTTAAATAAGCTATTCCAGAACAGATTGAGGTTGGTCTGTTCTAGGAGAGGATCTTAGCTCAGGGGTGAGTTCTGGAGATAGAGGGACTCTACGGTTGGGAAGTTGGTCAATTACAGAAGTGGTATGTTCATAAATATTCTAGGAATGGTTAAAAGATCTGGTTTTGTGCAGTATATATTAGGACTGTAGAGGTTAATTTAGATTAAAAATTTTGAAGTGTGATTCCTACATTTAACACATCTGTATAGAAGAAATAAATCTTCTTAACTCTGCATAGTTGTAGGAACAAAATCTGTAGGGAGAATCCGTCAGAGTCTCTAAACCAATGATTGGTTTAAATCTGAGGATACATCTTACCCCACCGATGTTTTAGTAGTTTAATTTTAAGCTGCTTCTGGACTAATAATATAATTGTTACATATATGAAAAAACAAAAAAAAACACCATTACATGAAATAGATAAAATTGTAACCATACATACTTCAAACCTGTTCCATTTAGGTGATGGAAAAATTTATGAAGGTTAAGAAGTATAGAATAAAAATATGCAGGTGTAATTATAACTGATTATAGTATTTATGAATCACCTAAGAAGCAAGAAATTTTTTTATAGTTAGTATGAGAGGCCATGTGGGTAGATTGTCTAGTGTTACAACAATTAATTTGCCTTTAGAGATCTGCATATAGAAACATAGTAACCTACAGTTTGCAAGTTAAAATCAAATGCAAATAGGTGTATTTTATATCCGTATTGTGAAGTTAGAATTTTAAATCTAATTCAGACCCTTTCATTTACTAGACTAAGAACTGTGATAGAAGAGAAAAAAAATATTTATATAGATAGTCGTTCAGTATAGTCTATGCTTGACATTAAAGTGAGGAAAAGTGCCATAAAATGCATTTTTATGAACTGCATGAGATAAATTTAGATACATCTGTATACTTAAGTAATACTAAATTTTTCCAGAGCTATATTAACATCTGTAATTGCCTGAACAATTTGGGTATAAACAATTAAACCATATAGTATTTTATCTCTCTGGAAGTGATACAAATAATTTTCCTATTGAAACCTGACAGTGCATGAACAATGTCTAGACTCAAATTGAAGTAAAGATATGAACCAAAAGTAGTTCTATAAATTATTATAGTTCTGATATACATACCAACGAAAGAGTTATGCAATTATTAATTGGAAATAAAAACTGGGTAAACTATCAGCCATGAACTGAAGCCTAGTATCATATACAAAAACAAATAAGCATTGGAAGAGGATTAATTAGGAGAAATTAACGAATGTAAACATTTATTTTCTGGAGTTACTACTATTAACCAGACGGAATCATGATATAATTAAACGTAGAGAAAACAAACCATGGACGAACCCAACTAATAACATGATTTTATGCAAGGAGAAACCAATCTAGTGTAACCACGATAGTTCGTTATGAGTACAGGACTCTATATCATTTTAAATATACATAATTATATGCAGACTTCCCTTTGAGTTACGAGAAGTTGGAACGAGAAATAAGTAACCAAACCCCATCAGGGAAAAACTTATATGAATTTACACAGGCCTGGACTTAATAATAGCGTATAGATGTGTTTAAGCCGACTTATCAACCTCAGCACCTGTGAATTATTCCTAAACTAATACCATTTCATTCTGTAGAGAATTAAAACTTCTTAGAGAGAGAAATAATTTCCATCCGGAAACTGGCTAAGTCGAAAAACTTCAATTTACCACCAACCTGAAATAAGAGAGAGAGACATCATTACAATATTTGACTGAAAGCCAAAAAAAAAGACGTAGTAAGGGAGAACGCGGTGATGGCTCAGTTAACCTAGTACCTGGAATTCAAACAAATAAGAAATCGTTAGCAGGTTCAATATTAAAAGGAACATCAGACTTCAAACAAAAGCTGGAGAAGGAGTTCCCTTACCTGGAAAAGTAGCTCTCTTCGTCCATATGAAACCTTCAATAGAAAAGGGACGAGGGTTCAACATTAAACTAGATAATCAATATGGCAAGGATTCGGTCGAAAAAAAACAAATTGTTACAAAAAGAGGAAAAACGTTTACCCTCAGCTCATAAACTTCCTCTGTCGAAGAAAAAATGATATGATAGCATCGATGGAGCGATCTTCTCTGGCGGGATAACATACAGGGTTATCAGAGAACATGGTACCATTTCCTTTCGAAGGGATACACAAACTAGCACGTATCATGGGTAGCCATCACCATAAAAACTTCCGCGTCAAGTAATCAACACCAAATTTGTAAAGAGTGGGCATAAAACAAAAGACAAACAATATCTACCGGTGTTAATACAAGGTTTTACAAATTTTTTTTTTGGAGTAACACGACCAGTATAAAACCC
This sequence comes from Pinus albicaulis, assembly GCA_034641835.2. Lineage (NCBI taxonomy): Eukaryota > Viridiplantae > Streptophyta > Pinopsida > Pinales > Pinaceae > Pinus > Pinus albicaulis. The sequence goes on along the minus strand of CM076573.1, from coordinate 984,385,059 downwards.
CAGGAGAAATATTAGATAGACGGCATAGCAAACTGAGAAATAAGTTTAAATTTTTTTTTTGTATACTTACCATAACACATCGTTCCAGCATCAGTCACAAAAACCAAAGACTGACAAGGGCGAAGTCTCGCTTTCCATGGCACCGAAATAAACTAGAGAATACACCCTTTGTGGAGAAAACACCGGGAAAGAGTAAATGAAATGGCGAACGATTAAAATAGAAGACCAAAGAAGAAACCCTAAGGGAAATCCCACCGTCCATGTGGTATCCATCGACCAATGGTTACACGGATCCAAGCATAATTACGGAGTTAACAAAGGGAATGATAACAAATTTAATACGAAACATACTGCTACAATTGAATTGAAACTCAGGTCAATAAAATAATATTGCTTCTGTGGCTCGAGACGAGATAGAAATCTCACTCGCATCACTTAGGTGAACGTACATGATTAAAATCAATACACATTGAAAACTTGACGGTTAAAGATGCCGTCATGAACAAGACAAATTTAAGTGCTATGTATAATAAAGATCACACAAGAACCCAAACACTATACGTTGAAGATTTCTCGGTACCTCATATCTGCATATGATAATAGAGTTAGATGTGTAATGAAATTTCGTTGGAGCTAAGTATAAATTCCTTCCATTAGGATTAATTCTCACTCCACGTGACAAGGATATTAAACTCCTATACATATATATAAAAGCCCAAGTGTGGGGCAAATGATGATAGCAGAGTAACTTAGAATTTCATAAGATATTAAGACCCTGATATAACAAATAAATCACATGGGAATTAAAATAAGGAGCATATAAGTTAAATATAAAATAAAAATAATTTTAATACTCTTACTAGTAACCTATCACTTATAGGTATGAAGGTATACAAAAATTATATTTAATATAGTTATATTAAATATAAGTAAAGGAGGAGATTTTTGTGTAGAATGACTGAGTAATTGAAAAAAATTGGGAATGATAAAGGGATAGCGACAATTGAAATAATTTTTTTTTTATTTGAGGTAATTCGTGGAGAGACATTACAAATGGTATTAGAGCCCATGTTAGCAAAATTGGGCTTTTGTTGTGCTCAGTGTATACATTATTTTCTGTTATATTTTTTTTTTGTTACTGATGTTGTTTTTTTTAGTGTACAATGGTACTGGAATTGAAAGGTTAATGGCTGAAGGAGATGAAATTTATGTTGATCTGCGTGATGAAGATAACACACCAGATCCGAACGCTCCCTTGATGACTATGTTGCACAGGTTGCAACGGGAGATAGCTGAGCTAAGAAGCCAGAATGACAGGCTGTCATTAGCCAGTGGGGAGAAGGAAAACATCATAAGAGAACTGACTTCTAGGAAAAACCAAGAAGGTGAAGGTTCCAGAAAGAGGAAGAAAGGAAATTTCTCTGATGATTCTGAAGAAGATGACACTATTAGACACCAGTCTAAATAGAGGAAGGAATTACAGGGGGAATTATGGAAAATTAAGCCTCCCTCCTATGATGGGGAGAAGGAGGAAGATGCCAAGGCATGGTTTTTTAATATGATTAAGTATTTTCAGGTCTATGAATACGACAACAATCTGAAGGCTAGGTTAGATGTATACCAGTTGCAGGGTAAGGCTACCTTGTGGTGGGAGGAGACAAAAATGGTCCATGCCATTGATGAAAAGACAATGACTTGGGAAGATTTCCAAGTCAAGTTTAAAAGCCGCTATTTGAACAAACATTATTATGATGATAAAGAAAAAGAGTTTCACGAACTCAGATTGGGAAAACTCACCATAGATGAGTTTGTCACCAAATTTACAAATATGTTAAGGTATTTTCCTTATATTCGTGAAGAGAAGGCAAAAGTATAGAGGTTTTTGAACTGTTTACCTGCGGTTTACAAGGAGAAAATAGAGTTTGATAACCCAAAAACCATGGATGAAGCGGTAAGGAAAGCTAGATTATGCTACGAACAGTTTAAAGGAAAGGGTGAGCATGGAAAAAGCTAGGTAAATAAGGGTGAATTCAAAGGAAAGAAACAGAAACCAGCTTACTTGAAAAATTTTGGAAGGGACCAGCAGTGGAAGAGATTTAACAAACCAAAGGAAAGTCAAACTGCTCAGTCCCAGGTTGGTTCAAAACAAATAAATGAGGACAATAAAAAGGAAGGAACCGTTAAAATGCGGGAACATTTGAAATGTTGGGGCTGTGGAGAACCTCATCTGTTGAGGGAATGTCCACACCGAAACATTCATATGATTATGAGGGATCGAGAAGCTACCACAGTAAATGACATAGCAAGGAACATACCCATTATCAGTGCAACCTTGGAGAACTGACAAGCATAACACTAAGCCACTATGGTCGAGATGGAAGGTAAGATTGCTGACCAAGCTGTTACAGTTTTGATTTATCCTGGTGCTTCTTTGAGTTACATTAGTACACAAGTTGTAGAGAAATGCAATCTCAAAATTGAAAAATTTTAGCAGCCTTGGCTGTTCTAGTTAGCCACTGGCACCAAGAGAAAAGTAACTCATAAGTTACCTCAAACAACAATTAAGTTAAATGATTTTCAGAAAGAAGTAAATTTAAAATTTTTTCCATTAGGCTCCTATGATTTTTTGATAGGAATGGACTGGTTAGAAAAGAGAAAGGCTATAATGAACTGTTGGGATAAAACTCTGCACTGCATAGATGAGGAAGGGAGACCCTTTATACTTAAAGGAAAACCAAAAACAATTTCTGTAAGACAAATATCAGCCCTACAATTAAAAAGAATAGATAGGAAAGGGAATCAAGTATATGTTGTACATGTTGAAGAATTAGGGAAGAAACCTGAAGAAAACCTGATAGACACTCTGCTAGTGGTAAGAGAGTTCAAGGAAGTTTTTCCAGATGAGATTCCTCATCTTCCACCTAAAAGAGAGATTGAATTTTCCATCGATTTTGTGCCTGGAGCAACACCCATTTCTAGAGCCCCTTATCGTATGAGCCCCCCTGAACTCATGGAGTTGAAAATGCAATTGCAAGAATTGTTGGATAAAGGTTATATCAGACCAAGTGTGTCTCCTTGGGGAGCACCAGTGCTGTTCGTGAAAAATAAGGATGGAACCTTTAGAGTGTGCATTGACTACTGTCAACTGAATAAGTTGACAATCAAAAATAGATACCCATTGCCCAGAATTGATGACCTTTTTGATCAGGTAAGAGGAGCTTCTATATTTTCTAATATTGATCTGAGGATGGGTTATCACCAACTTAGAATTAAGGAGGAAGATATTAGTAAAATAGCTTTTCGAACCAGGTATGGTCACTACGAATTTGTAGTCCTACCTTTTGGGTTGATAAATGCCCCTGCCACTTTTATGTGCTTGATGAACAACGTTTTGAAAAAGTACTTAGATAAATTTTTACTGGTGTTCATAGATGATATTTTGGTTTATTCAAAAAGTGAGGAAGAGCACCAGGAACACTTAAGAATAGTGTTGCAAACTTTGAAGGAAAACCAGCTATACGCCAAATTCAGTAAATGTGAATTTTATAAAGAAAAGATTCAATACTTGGGACATATTATTTTTGAACAAGGGTTAGCTATTGACCCTAAGAAAATAAAGGCTATTAGAGAATGGCCGGTGCCAACTGATGTTTCAGCAGTGAGATCATTTATGGGAATTGCAGGTTATTATCGCAGATTTGCGGAAAGATTTTCTGCAATAGCCTATCCCATAACTTCACTCCAAAGAAAGGGTGTCGAATTTGAGTGGACTGAAAAATGCTAAAAGAGTTTTGAACAACTAAAATTAAAGCTCACTACAGCCCTATACTGAAGATTGCAGATCCTAACAAAAAATTTGTTGTGTGTATTGATGCATGTAGAGAGGGGTTGGGAGGAGTTTTGCTGCAAGAAAATTATGTTATTGCATATGAATCTAGGAAACTTAAGAAACATGAACAGAATTACAATGTATATGATCTGGAGTTAGCTGCTGTAATTCATGCCTTGAAAATGTGGCGACAATATCTTCTTGGGAAAAAAAATACATTGATGACAGATCATATTAGTCGCAAATATTTCTTTTCTCAAAGAGATTTGAATGCCTGACAAACCAGATGGATCTCTTTGCTAAGTGAAATTGATATGGATATAAAACATATCAAAGGGAAAGAAAACAAAATTGTTGATGTGCTAAGCAGAAATTCTTGCCAAAACATAAGTAGCATTGGGGGTAGTGCTAGTCTTGATTTAGAAGAACTAGTTAAAGGGGTAGCAGATCAAGATCCCAATTATGAAATTCTGCAGTTAAAAATGCATAAAAAGGAAATGGCTGAGTACACCCAAAACCAGAAAGGGCTAATCTACTATAAGAAAATATTGTATATCCCCAACGTAGAGTCGTTGAAAAATAAGACCCTGGATGAATATCATAAACAACCATATTCAGGACATCTTGGATATCAGAAAATGCTAACAGCCTTGAAAAATAATTGTTTTTGGCCAAGAATGAAAAAAGATGTAGCATAATATTTAGCTAGATTCATGGAATGTCAAATAGTTAAGGTGGAGCATCAACATCCAGTTGGTCTTCTAAATACCTTGCCAATTGCAGAATGGAAATGGGACATTGTTTCTATATATTTCATAACCGGATTACCCAGAACAAAGTATCAACATGACTCAGTGATGGTAGTGGTAGATACCTTAACAAAGGCTGCACATTTCATACCTGTAAAATCTACTTTTGGGACAGCCCAAGTAGCAGATGTGTTCCATAAAGAAATAGTAAGGCTACACGGGGTCCCAAAGATGATTGTTTTAGATAGAGATGCTAAGTTCACAGCAACCTTATGGAAAGGTTTGTTTGGGGGCATGGGCACTAAATTGAATTTTAGTACTGATTATCACCCTCAGACAGGCGGTCAAACAGAGAGAACCAATCAGATTCTGGAGGATATGTTGAGAATGTATGTGATGGATAGGCCATCAAAATGGGAAGACTACTTACATTTAGCTGAATTTTTCTACAACAACATCTATCAATCCTCCATCAAAACGAGTCCATTTGAAGCACTCTATGGAAGGAAGTGTCGTACTCCTTTAAGTTGGAGCCAACCTGAAGACAAGCTAGTATTGGGGCCAGATACCTTACAAGAAATGGAAAGGATTGTCAAACAAATACAAAGAAATATCAAGATGACACAGGATAGACAGAAATACTATGTTGATAAAAAGAGGGTGCATCAAGAGTTCAAAGTGGGTGATCATGTGTACTTGCGTATTAAACCAAAAAAGAGCAAACTTTATGCTGGAAGTTGTGTAAAATTGGGTCCTAGATATTGTGGGCCTTTTGAAGTATTAGAAAGGGTGGGACCATTGGCTTATAAGTTGGCCCTCCCGCCCCATGTTAAAGTTCATAATGTGTTTCATGTTTCGTTATTAAAAATATATATACATGATGCTTCTCATGTTGTGGATTGGAATGTGATACAGGTGGAACCAGAAGGGGAGTTCCTTCCAGAGCCACTTCAAATATTGGAGCGAGAAGAAATTGAATTGAGGAACCGAATAGTAGCAAGAGTAAAGGTGCAGTGGAAGCACTTTACTGTTGAAGAAGCTACATGGGAAAGAGAAGTTGAGATGATGAAAAAATATTCATATTTGTTTGAAAATGAACTCTAGTAGTTAGTTGTCAACACCGAGGATGGTGTTTGTTTTCAGAGGGGGAATATGTAACACCCCTAGTTTATGTTTTCTTTTAAGCTAGAAATTTGAACTTCAATCCAAAGGGGAGTGGACCCCAATGGATAAATATGGTGTGGATGTAACTAAATTTTTAATTATGAAGAATAAATAAAATAATTCTGTGCATATTGACCAAATGAGAATTTTGAGATCACTTGCCAAATCCATGAGGTATGGAAAGAGGCTAAGAATTTCTCCAAAAATCTTTCAAAAATCCTTGAAAGAATTTATTTCTAATTTAGATTTTGAGGAAAATCTAGATTTTCCCCAATGAGGTGGAGAGTAGTTGGGAAGAGGTAAAAAGCTGGAAAAGTAGAAAGCAGCTTTAAAAGTCCCTAAATAAGGGAAGCCTAGGCAAACAGGAAGAAAAGCATCCTGTAATTATGAACGCAGAATTAGAAACAGGATTTGGGGAGCAAAATCTTAAATAAGCTATTCCAGAACAGATTGAGGTTAGTATGTTCTAGGAGAGGATCTCAACTCGAGGGTGAGTTTTGGAGATAGAGGGACACTACGGTTGGGAGGTTGGTCAATTACAAAAGTGGTATGTTCATAAATATTCTAGGAATGGTTAAAAGATCTGGTTTTGTGCAGTATCGATTAGGACTGTAGAGGTTAATTTAGATTAAAAATTTTGAAGTGTGATTCCTACATTTAACACAACTGTATAGAAGAAATAAATCTTCTGAACTCTGCATAGTTGTAGGAACAAAATCTATATGGAGAATCCGTCAGAGTCTCTAAACCAATGATTGGTTTAAATATGAGGATGCATCTTACCCCACAGATGTTTTAGTAGTTTAATTTTAAGTTGCTTCTGGACTAATAATATAATTGTTACATTTATGAAAAAAAAAACACCATTACATGAAATAGATAAAATTGTAACCAGACATACTTCAAACCTGTTCCATTTAGGTGATGGGAAAATTTATGAAGGTTAAGAAGTATACAATAAAATTATGCAGGTGTAATTATAACTGATTATAGTATTTATGAATCACCTAAGAAGCAAGAAATTTTTTTACAGTTAGTATGAGAGGCCATGTGGGTAGACTATCTAGTGTTACAACAGTTAATTTGCCTTTAGAGATCTGCATATAGAAACATAGTAACCTACAGTTTGCAAGTTAAACTCAAATGCAAATAAGTGTATTTTATATCCATATTGTGAAGTTAGAAGTTTAAATCTAATTCAGACCCTTTCATTTACTAGACTGAGAACTGTGATAGAAGAGAAAAAAAATATTTATATAGATAGTCATTCAGTATAGTCTATGCTTGACATTAAAGTGAGGCAAAGTGCCATAAAAGACATTGTTATGAACTGCGTGAGAGAACTTTAGATACATCTATATACTTAAATAATACTAACTTTTTTCAGAGGTATATTAACATTTGTACATGCCTGAACAATTTAGGTATAAACAATTAAACCATATGGTATTTTATCTCTCTGGAAGTGATACAAATAATTTTCCTATTGAAACCTGACAGTGCATGAACAGTGTCTAGACTCAAATAGAAGTAAAGATATGAACCAAAATCAGTTCTATAAATGATTATAGTTCTGATATACATACTGACGAAAGAGTTATGCAATTATTAATTGGAAATAAAAACTGGGTAAACTATCAACCATGAATTGAAGCTTAGTATCATATACAAAAAAAAAAAAACATTGGAAGAGGATTAATTACGAGAAATTAACGAATGTAAACATTTATTTTATGGAGTTACTACTATTAACCAGATGAAATCATGATATAATTAAACGTAGAGAAAACAAGCCATGGACGAATCCAACTAATAACATGATTTTATGCAAGGAGAAACCAATCTAGTGTAACCACGATAGTTTGTTATGAGTACAAGACTGTATATCATTTTAAATATACACAAGTATATGCAGAATTCCCTTTGAATTACGAGAAGTCGAAATGAGAAATAAGTAACCAAACCCCATCAGGGAAAAAATTATACGAATTTACACAGGCCTGGACTTAATAATAACGTATAGATGTGTTTAAGCCGAATTATCAACCTCGGCGCCTATGAATTATTCCTAAACTAATAACATTCCATTCTGTAGAGAATTAAAAATTCTGAGAGAGAGAAATCATTTCCATCTGGAAACTGGCTAAGTTGAAAAACTTCAATTTACCACCAACCTGGAATAAGAGAGAGAGACGTCATTAAAATATTTGACTGAAATCCAAAACGAAAGACGTAGTAGGGGAGAACGCGGTGATGGCTCGGTTAACCTAGTACCTGTAATTCAAACAAATAAGAAATCGTTAGCGGGCTCAATATTAAAAGTAACGTCAGACTTCAAACAAAAGTTGGAGAAGGAGTTCCCTTACCTGGCAAACTAGCTCTCTTTGTCCATACAAAACCTTCAATAGAAAAGGGAAGAGGGTTCATCATTAAACTAGATAATCAATATGGCAAGGATTCGGTCGAAAAACAACAAATTGTTACAGACAGAGGAAAAACGTTTACCCTCGGCTCATAAACTTCCTCTGTCGAAGACAAAACGATATGATAGCATCGATGGAGCGTCCTCTCTGGCGAGATGACATACATGGTTATCAGTGAACATGGAACCATTTCCTTTCGAAGGGATGCAAAAACCAACACGTATCATGAGTAGCCATCACCATAAAAACTTTCGTGTCAAGTAATCAATGCCAAATTTGTAAAGAGTGGGCGTAAAACAAAAGACAAACAATATCTACCAGTGTTAATACAAGGTTTTACAAAAAAAAAAATTGGAGTAACACGACCAGTATAAAACCTGAGGAGAAATATTAGATAGACGACATAGAAAACTGAGAAATATTTTTTTTTTTTTTTATATACTTACCATAACACATCATGCCAGCATCGGTCACAAAAACTAGAGAGTGACAAGGGCGAAGTCTCGCTTTCCATGGAACCAGAGTAAACTAGAGAATACACCCTTTATGGAGAAAACACCGGGAAAGAGTAAGCGAAATGGCGAACGATTAAAACAGAAGACCAGCAAAGAAACCCTAAGGGAAATCCCACCGTCCACGTGGTATCCATCGACCAATGGTTACACGGATCCAAGCATAATTACGGAGTTAAAAAAGGGAGTGATAACAAATTTAATACGAAACATATTGCTACAATTGAATTGAAACTCAGGTCAATAAAATAATATTGTTTCTGTGGCTTGAGACGAGATAGAAATCTCTCTCGCATCACTTAGGTGAACGTACATGATTAAAATCAATACGCATTGAAAACTTGACGGTTGACGATGCCATCATGAACAAGACAAATTTAAGTGCTATGTGCCATAAAGATCACACAAGAACCCAAACGCTATACGTTGAAGATTTCTTGGTACCTCATATCTGCATATGATAATATAGTTACATGTGTAATGAAATTTCGTTGGAGCTAAGTAGAAATTCCTTCCATTAGGATTAATTCTCACTCCACGTGACATAGAGATTAAACTCCTATACATATATATAAAAGCCCAAGTGTGGGGCAAACGATGATAGCAGAGTAACTCAGCATTTCATAAGATATTAAGACCCTGATATAACAAATAAATCACATGGGAATTAAAATAAGGAGCATATTAGTTAAATATAAAATAAAAATAAAAATAATTTTAATACTCTTACTAGTAACTTATCACTTATAGGTATGAAGGTATACAACAATTATATTTAATATAGTTATATTAAATATAATTAAAGGAGGAGATATTTGTGTAGAATGACTCAGTAATTGAAAAAAAATGGGAATGATAAAGGGATAGCGACAATTGAAATAATTTTTTTTTTTTGATTTGAGGTAATTCGTGGAGAGACATTACAATGGGTATGAAATAAATAACGAGGTTGAGTATAAAGAAATTAAGAATGGAATTATCATTTTAAGAATATTGGGCTTGGAGAAATTAGTAGTGGAAGGAGACTCATATTTGGTCATTGGCATGATCAAAGTACTTAATCAAGGAGAATATCGGGAAAAATTAAGAAAAAATTGGAGAGCACCCCGAATTGTTCAAGAAGTAAGTACTCTTATACATGATTTTAAGTACATCATCCCTTTGTATGTTCTTCGTAATGGAAACAAAGCTGCAAAATTTCTGGCCAATGGGGGTGTGCTCATATGGGAACCACCTTAGAAATATAATGAGGTAAAGGGCACCCGATAGGGATAGAACCTCTCACCAGGATTGTAGAGAATAATCAAAAGGAAGAGCTAAATCCCATATTGGGGAAAGAACCGAACCCTGATGAGGTTGTGGTCAAGTGGATAATCCCATCAGGGATAATGATTACAACAATTAATAGGAATACTAACGAACTGAAATTTTGTCAGTCTAGCAGCAAATGGAGCAGGAGAAGGTGTGGTGATGGCCGTCTGGGTGAAGTGGAAATGGAAGAATAAGCATGCCATCATGGAAATTAATCAAAGCTCAGGTGGCGAATTTTTTAATACACATAAGTGAGTTGGACTTGGTTCTCTCTCCATGGTATAAAACTCAAGGTGCTAATATGGGAGGGGAATATTGCAAGTCGGGGAGGACAAACGAGAGACTCTAATGACATATTTGAGGTGAAAGTTAAGGGGTGAAATTTATGTGTGTGGCGGCCCATACACCACAGTGTCGGTGGATTTCTGGACGTGGCATGGATGCAAATAATTCATAGTTTATCAGGTGCCAATTCTCAAAATGGTGCGCGCGAAAGTAGTGAAATAAAAAGTCATCGTGGAAATCCAGAGGAGGAAATTGGAAAGGGGCTCACTGGTAGAGAAATGGGAGCTCTCATCTCAACAGTGGAAGAAAGCAGGTTGGAATCTGCAGGCCCAACATAACATGGATGTTTCGTATGCATATGTGAGAGATATTCTGAAAGAGGTTCGAAATATTACTAGTGGGTGGCAAGCATATCTTGCCCACAAAACTGAGGAGGAATAGGAGGAACCAGATTGTGAAGTTTTGTTTATTTATCCAGGTAATTCCCATGGTTGGGTCACCCAATAGAAATATAAAATACACCTTTATTCGATGATGAAAAAATTGGTGGGCAAGGTGATCATCCCACCTATGATCAAATGCAGATTGATCGTACCTTGCAGAAGATCCATAAGGACTTCCACTTGGTCCATTTCGAGGTCCAGCAGCATAATGCTTGTCTAGGAAGAATTTAGAAGAACCATAGGTTCCCCCATTACTCTTAAATTCCACTGTCTAGTCCAAAAGACCCTGCGCCTATTGGGTCCTCATAGGACTAGTTTGTGTTTATGGTTATATCAGTTTCATGCTTTTTTTTTTTTAATGTTTTTTATGATTTCCATAGCGATAAGTAGATAGAGAATTAGGAGGAAGAAATTAATATGGTTTTCATATAGTAAGGCCTATTTGGTCGAATTTGATAGACTACCTTTCTCTTTTATTGGATTATAATGCTTTCGAATGGCCAACAAACCTGGTTTCCCAATAGCAAGGTTTAGGCCACAGAAGATGTATCTTGATGTAACCTACTCTCTTCATGAATGAATGAAAGAAAGGTCCTACTCAGCTTACAAAAAAAAAATAACCTGTGTACCCACTAACATAAAAATAAAATATTCCTTTTAAAATGGGGACATTACTAAATTTGATCATTGTACAACTACATTAATGGGGGAAATTTCACACACAACATATTAAAATGGGATCACAACATAATTTATAATAAATTGGATGATTATATATATATTAAATTGGATATTTCTACAATACAATAAAGTTTTTTAATGCAACTTAGCACTGTTACGTTATGGTAATTACACACATCCTATATTGCAATGCATATGTCACTTGATATTATCATTTTATAAAGAAATAGTACAAAGGTGGATTGATGGGTCAAGTGCCAGCTCATCTCGATCTCATTTCCCAGCTACCATGACCTCATATTCTCCCCAACCCTAGGAGGGCATACGTGTAGCTCGCTCTGCCATAAATCTCACAAGCCTTTTATCTGACATATTTCTTGATTTCAAACAGTTCAGGAAAACACCATCTCTATATGGTTGGGTACTCCGTCATTTTCACTCTACATGAAGTGGGAAATATGGGATCTGTAATAGCGCTTCCAATTTGTGTTTCTCTTGCTCAGATGTCAGGTAATCATCCTAACCTTCTCTGGTAGTTCTTTGTGGTTATAAATATTATAGTACATTTATATTTATGTTTTTTTTTATCTAACACAACCCCCCCTCTCCCTAGGGTTTTAGGTGAATTTGTGCTCGCGTCAACATGGAATACCAGCCATACTCCAAGATTAGAAGGTAATTGTTTCACTTAAACATTTTCAGTTCTTTACTACAGATGAAACATTTATAGTTACCCTATGAAGTTTAATGTTGGCCCTTCAAATGGTAGGTCGGATTTCCCAGTTCCCACACTTCCATAGGTAACTTTTTATTTTCATTCACTCCACCTAATTTTTCTTTTGGGTTATTATTAGTAATCTTACACATAACTCATATACCATTTTTATTCTGATACGATGATTGTGCAGGTTAGTTTCTCATCCATTAATCGAATTTGAGTACATTAGAACATGGGTTTCTAAGCACCGACAGATGACCTCCCTGCATGCTTCTGATCTAGGTTATTCAACCCCATTTTCTCTTTTTTTTAGGAATGTTTTGGAGTTAATTCCTCCAGTCATAGATTTAATTAAAGCTAGAATATATATTTCTTATGACAAACCCATAAATAATCTCCCTATATTTATTTTAATTTTTACATATACTTTACAATTTCCTAAAGACTTGAACGTTGTAGTGAGCTATGGTTTGGACTTAGTTATACATAATCAATTTCAAAATTTTGCAACGGTTTTGACTCGGTTTATTTATTTGTATATTTTTTAATGATTACAACTCGTTATTTTTTATGTATATTGTTATTATTATTGGTCTCTGTAACAACCCTAGTGAAAATTCCATGTAATAAAAGTTAAAATAATAACCACGGTTCATGGGACACTTATTCCAAGCTGAATGTTGGGAAAAAAATCCTAGTGGGTGTTCATTTGGTTTATTATGGCTAAGGAAATTGGAAAAGGATTTGGAGAGGAAAAATTGAATTTTTGGCACAATTATTTATGAAAATAATGGAAATTAGGAGAAACTATTCGACACCTATGTTTATTTTTGTTGTTTACACCTGTAGATGCAATGTTTGTGACATGTTTGAATAAATTAATATCATGGTTGGGTGGTGTTGGACGAGTTCTAGATGATTTGAATTCCTCCATATATATTTTTTAATTTTATTTACCCTCTCCTGATGTTATAGGAATATCTGGGAAGTGACCTAGGCTCAGGGGCTAAAAATGTGGCACAAATCCCATAGTTGCATGCACATATATCAAATTTTGGGGCCATAGTCGCTACCTTAACAAGGCAAGCCTACGATTAAGGGTTTATAGAATCTCCCTTGACCTTACCTTCCTGTAGCTAAGCCTTAGATGTGTTAAAAATTAGTCCCCCCTGAGGAAACAGGGCCCTAAAAGGTTGGATTAGCTCCTGGGGATGTCAATGATGCAGGGTATGGTGTGTTTTTGGTGTTTCTGTCGGTTCCACTCCCTTAAGGTCATATAGGAGGATGAATATCAAATTAGTAGCCTCTCATCACATGTTTACCTCAGTTGGTTGTTACTTGGGTAGATGTTGGAAGAGGGTGTTACAGAGTGGAATCAGGGCATGGTTCAACTCTCAGACCGATGGGTGGTGTGTTGGTCATGATTTTATGATTGATTGCTTATGTTTTTTAATATTTATGTTGTATGTGGTTGATGCATCTATTTTGGATTGGCCATGGTGGCAGTGGTGTCACCATGGAAGTGCTTATGGTGTCATCGTCAATATGTTGTCATGAATGTATGATTGGCAGTGTGTGGTTCTTCTTCATATATTGTGTGTGCACTCTTGGTTACATATTGCACATATAGTATGTGCATTTCTTCTTTATGTTAGGTAATATATGGTTCACTCTTGTGTATTGTATGTGTATGATTGCATGTGTAGTATAATATGTTGAATATGCATTGGTCGGTCATGATGGGTTACATGTTGCTTATTTCCATGTATGGTTCATGTTTTTTATTGTGTATGGTCACTTTTGCATTGGTGTGCATTTGGTATGGTCATGCATGGATGACTAGACTTCAACTAGAATGAAATTTATGTGTTCATATGCCTAGACATTATATGTTTACATGTTATCATGATTATATCTATACATGTATTATGTTGATTTATTGAACTTGCAAGAAGTACCCTCCCCAAATTACACTAAGGTATGTTTTTTTATTACTGTTTGCTTTAGCTGACATATTATGCTTGGTAGGGAAAAATATCAACATCGATAGAAAGGTGGTAGACTACAAGGACTCTCCCTATGAGTCATATGAGTAGCATGGTGGGTACTCTTCTGATTTTTTAGACACACTGAGAAGCCTAAAGGAAGAAATAAGAAGTTGTAAGGCAAACAATGACATGATCATACAGGAAAAAAAGAAAGAAGAAAAGGTGAATGAAATACTCCTTCAAAGATTTTCATATTTTTCGAAACAAGAGCCACTGTGGATCAGTTATGGAAATGAGGATAGAACCAATGGGGCATATGGAAAGAGGTCTCCTCGTAGACACAAGTTAGATATAGTTGATACAATGAGAAATGGAAGGTTGTTGGACACTCTATATAGGAGGGGTGATAAGTACAGGTATTATTCTAGTTTTGGTTGAAATAGACATATTGATCGTCATCATTATCATCTGTACAGGAGGAGTTAGAGGGGATAATTTTGTGATGAATTTAAGAATGAAAATCCACCTACTTTTGATGGAGACTTGAAGAAAAAAAAATATATAAAGGCTTCGATACTTGTAATGAAAAAAATGTTTGAGTTCAATGAGTACACTAATAACATGAAGCCCATAATTTTTATCTTCAGTTTTAAAGGTAAAGTACATATATGCTGGGAATATGTGAAGCATGTCAAGACATCAGAACATAGGAATTGAGTTGGAATGAGTTCAAGAAGCTTTTTTGTTGGGTGTGGAGCCTGATTATATTATTTATTTTGTATCACAGCATTGGAACACTCCTATTAATGGGGAAAAAACACTGCCCATAATTAAATGTTGCTTGGGGGGTCCAGCGTGGGCCGGTTTCGACTTTATGGAGCTGCCCCTGGCGGGGGGTTTTAGGGGAAGTGCCCTCGAAGCTAAGAACAGATGTAAAATGGCCTTGTAAAAGTATTGTAATTTCTAGTCAAGCTGTGTCGTTCATTAGACGGATGATATGATAGTAGAATTTATGTTTAATTTATGGTTTTTTGCCCTAGAAGGTAACCCCTCATTTTTCATGAGGGTATTGTATTGTGGCTGTGTATTGTATGTGTATTCTCAGAGTGAGAAACTCATAGAGGGACTGTGAGAGAGAACAAAGGATATTATAGTGGATATGTTGGAGGTTGTGTCTCTTTATTTTGTTGGATAATAAAAAGGAAGGACTGGTTGTTCGGGGTGGAAATAGCCCAAACTGGGTCAAACACGTATATTTCTATCTCTCTGGTTTTATGTGTTTTGTGTGCTTGTTTTTTCTGCATATTTTATGTGTTGCATCGCTCTGTAAGGTATAATTTTTTAACATTTTTAGGAATAATTACCTGTCAGATAGGTATTACGACAATGAGGCTAAAGGGTTCTATGAGCTAAGAATGGGATCTATGACATATGAAGCGTAAAATACTGAGTTCTTAGAGCTATTGAGGTATGTACCATATCTTGCCGATGAGAAGGATAAATTTTTGAGATTTGTTAGTGGTTTTCAATTAAAATTCAAAAATTAGATTGAGTATGATGAGTCCTAGAAACTTGAGGAAGTCATTGGGAATCTGAAGCGTTTCTATGAACAGTCAAAGCACAAAAATTAGTCTCAGCAAGGATGGAAAGGGACAGAGAAAGGTAAAATTAAATGGCATCCTAATAGAGCAAGGCCTCAGAATGAAGATGAAAAAGAAAATGTGGCACCAAAAAATATGTATAATGCATCTAGACAAGGACATAGGCCACAACAACAACATAGATCACAAAAAAAACATAGATCACAATAAAAACATGGAGTTAATGGTATGGGACCGTTGGAGTGTTGGACATGTAATGAGGAGAATATTAAGAGAGACTGTCAAATAATCAGGGAGGTAGGCCCAACATATATAGTGCACACGAGGCACAGACTGTTGGGGATGTTGGGCAGAGAATTCCTCGCATTTATGCAGAAGTGGACAACATATAGGTGGATCACTGGGCCTCTATCATTGAGATGGATGGTAAAATTTCTGATCAAGTTGTTTCTATTTTGATTGAACCTAGAGCTAATTATAGCTATGTTAGTCCTGACTTGGTGGATAAGTGTTTTTTTGAATAAGGAAATGCATGCAAAATTTGAGTTAGTGCAGTTGGGAACATGTACGAAGAAGATAGTTCACCATTGGGTATGATCTTATTCATTTGAGTTAAACGGTATGCCTACAACAACGAAATTTAAATCATTTCCATTAGGTTCCTACAGTATGCTATTTGGTGTGGATTTCTTATATATTCACATGACCAAGGTAGATTTATATGAGAAATTCGTTGAATTTTTTAATGATAATTGCGAACCAAGAGTCTTACAAGGAAAGAAGAAATCCACATAAGTTATTATGGTGAAATATATGTAGGCCAAGCACAGTCGTAGGAAAGGATGTATGTTATTTTCAGTTCATATGTCTAGCGATAAAGGTAAAGAAGTTAAGGATGCAGATGTGTTGGAGAGGTATACAGTTTTGCAGTAGTTTCAGGATGTATTTGCAGCAGATATTTCAAAGTTACCACCACATAGAGAGGTATAATTTTCCATTGAGTTGGTTCCAAGGGCATCTCCAGCATAAAAATCACCTTACATGATGAGTACACCTGAGTTTCTAGAGTTAAAATTGCAGTTGAAGGAAACATTGGACAAATGGTACATTAGGAAGTGTATCACCATCGAGTGCATCGGTGTTTTTCATGAAGAAGAAATATTCCACCCTCAGATTGTGCATTGACTAAAGGAAACTAAACAAAGTGACCATCAAGAACAAGTACACACTATGGAGGATCAATTATTTTTTTGATCAACTAAAGGGAGTAGAAATGTTCTCAAAGATCAACTTGAGATCAAGATATAATCAGGTACAGATCAAAGGGTAGGAAATTTATAAGACTACGTCTAGGACCAAGTATGGGAATTATGATTTTTCCATAGTTCCATTTAGTTTTACTAATACCCAAAATACATTTATGTGTTTGATGAACAATTTATTGCATCCTTATATGGAAAGAATTTTTTATTTTGTTTATTTATAACATATTGGTGTATTCTAAAAATGAAGAAGAGTGTGTCGAGCATTTGGAAATAGTGTTGAGGTTGTTGAGAGAGAATTAGTTGTATGCTAATATTAGCTAATGAAGTTTCTTCCCAACTGAGGTACACTACTTGGGACATGTTTTCTCCTAGGAGGGCATTGGAGTAGATCCAAAGAAGATAAGAGAAATCATGGAGTGTATCTCCTAAGAATGTAGAGAAGGTGATATCATTCATAGGATTGACAGGTTACTATCGGAGGTTCATGAGGAACTTATCACAGATTTCTTATCCTATCACATCACTGCAGAGGAAAGGTAAGAATTTTAATTGGACAAAGGAGTGTGAGGCTAGTTTTGAGAAGCTCAAGTAGTTGTTGACACATGCTCTAGTGTTAAATATTGTAGATATGGACAAGGAGTTTGTAGTGTGTACAAATTCTTAAAAGAGAGGACTTAGTGGACTCTTAATCTAGGATGGACAAGTGGTATTCTATGAGTCATGGAAGCTAAATGAACATTAGAAAAACTAACCAACATAGTATTGTGAGCTAGCAGCAATAATTCATACACTAAAGATGTGGAGGCATTGTCTTCTTAGAAGGAGATTTGTATTGAGGAGTTATCACATTGGGTTGAGGTACTTGTTTGACCAACCAAATTTGACCAGGAAGGCTAGATGGTTGGGCATGATTAGTGATACTAAATTCGAGATCAGGTATATTAAAGGAAAGGAGAACTGATTCGTAGATGATCTTATCATATGAGTATAGGTAATTCACTTAGCAACGATGAGCTCCTATGTGACAAACTTACAGGGTAGGACCTTGGAGGTAGGTCAGCAAGACCATAGGTATATGGAGATTGTGCACATGTTGCAGTAGAGTACACGTAGATGTAGATGTATAGTTATAGGTGTTGGTATAGGTACAGGTACAACTGTTGGTATAGGTACAGGTACATGTGTTGGTCATTAGGGGAATTTTGAGGTCTAAAATGGGCCTCCTAAGAAAAATGTACAACAAAAATAAAATTTATAACAACCAATAGGATTCAAGATGATGATGTTAACCATGGGGGATCATTCACCATTTTTTAAATAAAAGGGTAAATATATTAAAAAATAATAAAATAATAAAACTACTTTTTAAACTCGTATTTTCAACTTATCTCCCACAATTTTTACTCAAATTTTGAGTGGGAGTACTCGTTGGATGCAAAATTTAATTCCTCACCCAAAGAGTACCCATGTTGCATACTTTCAATGAACCCTGCTACATGAAAAATGGGAAATACATAAAAAAAACGTGATTACAATCACGTTTTTTTTATGTATTTCTCATTTTTTGTGTAGTAGGACCCATCGAAAGTATTCAACATGAGTACTCCTTGGATGAGGAATTAAATTTCACATTAAACGAGTACTCCCGCTTGAAATTTGAGTAAAAACTTTGAGAGATAAGTTGAAAATATGAGTTGAAAAAGTAGTTTTTTCAATTTTCCCTCTAAAATTTGATGATGTCATCAAATCTTATTTGATTTTTTCCACTATTATATTTATAATTTCCTTAGGAGGCCCATTTTAGACCTCAAAATTCCCCTAATGACATGTACAAGTACAGGTGTAGATATGAGTACATGTAGTAAAGGTAGAGGTACATGTGTACATGATTCGGATTACCATCTCACAACGGATGGATTGGTTACGTAACGCATCCATTTTGACACTAATATTTTTTTTATTTATAACTTTTAAGCTAAATACAATCCATGTATGGACTATTTCTAATCATCGTCAGACATATGTTGTTCATCAAAGTTCAACTTAGTACTACTACTCTTTCATGCTGTAAAGAGATACCCTTTGGGCTATTATACTTCCTCTATAACTTCCATGATACTCTAAGTATAATTTCAACTCCCTTTTATTTATATGTATTTTAATAGAGTGATAATTAAAGTCTAATTTAATTATTATTAACTATAACTCATCATTTCCCACTCTAGGTTAATAGTTTTAACATTCCCAAATTTTAACTTCTCCTCAACTATATATATATATATATATATATATATATATTCCTTAACTTTATCCTAACTTTATTTCCCATATATATATATATATATTCTTGGACTCACATAGCTTATTAACTCACATAGCTTATTGACCAACATTAATTTCTCACTTTATTGAAAATAACCCATACCTAACTCTTTATTCACCATATTTAATATTTGGCTTTAGTTTAAGAATTGCCATATATGCATTTGAAATAAATCAAAACCCACTTTGATTTAATTATTCTCATTAATCATATTATGCAAAGGTTCTTAACTGAATATACATACTTTAGACCTTTATTTATTTCTTTACCCACATATCTAACTTTTGTTACTTTCCACAACAGTAATGGTGTATGACTCATTTATAAGGTTTACCATTTCATGTTGGTTAATATTTAGCAATATTTACACAATGCTACGCTTAAATAATTCTACTCCCAATTATATATGATAAGCACTACGTCTATACCCTACTATACTTCATTGGGTAAGTCTTTGTTAATCTTCGACCATACCCCAATATTAAATTATATCATTTAACAAATTGAAGTTGTATATATTTTTTCTTAAATTGAATTGCTATGAGAAATTTCAATACCATAATATTTCGTGGCCCATGCCTCATACCATTCCAACCTTATTTTATACGCAATTGGAATTTATGTTTAAATACACATGTACTTGATACATATGTTTATTAAATCTGATGTTAGATGCATTTCGTAATTTATATTTCCAAGAGTTCATAGTTATCTCTCTTTAATGTGAACCGGCTATTCCGTATGTGGGTATGTCAAACCCTGGATTTTGGATTCCTCGGGATTTTCTAGCATTAAAACATTTGTACATAATCACATGGCCATCTTTGCACAGTTTTCAATATGTCCATCCGAGGGATAATCCTCGATTTATCAGTGCGTGGACGACTTGGATTGACTTTCAAATTTGGGTTTTCACTCTGCATAAATAATATCGTTTTTTATTTATGGCATTTCACTTTTGGGTCATGACCAGAATGTCGGAAATTATTTTCATTGGTTCACCTCTGCTCCAAAAGACAATTCCAAACTCTACGATACCGAGGACAAGATGGATTTTCTCACGCAGACATCGCCTCTGCTTTATATTCAGGTAACACATTCCACATTCAGTGGTATTTACCCAACCTCCTCTTCATATATTTCTGGTTTTTAACCACTATTTATCAAACTAAATTTTTTCACTTACTAAATTTCTTTACTATTATCCATAAAATTAATTGGATGAACTCTTTCATTTTTGGGTTGATTTTCGGTTGAGTAGAAATTCCCCGTGTCCTTATGAATTCCACAACTTGCATCTCGTTGCTTAGCTTAATTCTATTTACTAAGTATTATGGTAAGTTATATTACAGAAATCATGGAATAAGTAGGCGTTGTAATCTATTTTCCATCTAAATGTTGAAGAGGTATATACTATAATGAAATTACGTAGACCCTCTACCATTTCGTTTTCATTATTATTGTGTTATTGTTTGCTCCAAAATTCTAGTCTTGTTATTACTATTTTAGATTATCCAATACTCAGAGAAATGGAAATTTATTAACTGTAGTGAGATGAGGGTCGACATTTCCCTCCGCTTTAACTCCAGGATGAGAATGCCTGTCAAGCTCTTAATCTTTGTTTCGGTATTTTAATACCGTTATTATTTGTATTAAATTTATTTTTGATAGAAAACTACCATATATCATTTATCTTCTGACAATGTTTTTGAATCTGTAGATGACTGGTGGAGCACCCTCCTACTCCTCCTAGCCATGTCTTTTAAAGGTCTCATTACATACAAGTAAGTTATATTCCTTACTTTCCCTTTTAACCGTTGGTTTATCGTTCTGGTTGGGTTTGTAAGATTCCTTGAATACACAGTATCGGCTTAATATACCGAATACTTGAACAAAATTCCCACTTCGCTGACTCAAGGATTAACATTCCTTATTGATTTTTCTGGTACGATGTTTTAATTCACACACCACAACAGTTACTACTTTTCAATTTTGTCTACATTACCAGCCTTTTCACTTTCAGATTTTTTTGACTAGAACGAGGGTTTTTCGTTCATTATTTCTCTTCGTAATTTATTCTATATATTTCCATTCTCTGTGAATATTTTAAACGAAGATATAGCTTCTTTATATTGTATGACAATGAACTATTCTATTTTTCTCAAGTACCTTCGGTTTTAACACTCATGCTGGAAACTGTTCTTCAACCTCTCTATTTATGGTTTCTTGTCTTTTGATAATGATATGTATACAGTGCGCAAATTTTGGTACTAACTATTTATTTTGTATTACCGCAGGGTTTCAGACACAACTCATAAGGTAATAATTTTAACCTTATTCCATTTACTCTAAGTTTTTTAATTACAATTTTACTGCCCTCATTACGATAACTAACTTCTGTTTTTTATCATTGAAGGTATTATATATATATATATATTTCCTTCCTTTGGATTTACATACGTCCACTGCTCTTGACAATTTCTCATACTGTGGGAACTATGTTTACACATGTTGGTTCAAAAACCTAGTGGAATTTCCCAGATGCAACTTCTTATAAGTTTGCAGAGAGAAACATTTTAGTTTTCATTTCAAGGGATAGAGTGCCCTCTGTGTAAAATTTTATTATTATAAACTCTTGTTTTAAATTGTGTAATTTTTATTAACTGAAAACATCCACAAAGATGTAACTATATGGACTTATCCCTTATAAATGTTTGGCCTTATACTCTATAAAATCTTTCCTTTCCATTAAAATGTTATTGTAAATCCAACATAATATGTTATTTCCCAATATAATTTCGCTTTCAGTTCTTATGTAGGGTTACATTCTCTCTCTCTCTCTATATATATATTTATTTATTTTTGTTTTTTTTCTGTGTAGTAAGCTCTAGTTCATGATATATCTTTCTCAATTTGTGCTACGGTACAAAATTTATTTAGCTATAAAGTACATAAACTTACTTAACTATATTGTGCATTCATTTGTCATTCAAATATACTTATTTCTGCTTAGAAATTATTCATTATGAAATGTAAATCTTGGTGTTGTGTAGGTAAATCCCCTCTATGGATAGAGGCGATTCCTCTAGACCTAGGGTGGGTCTAGAAACTACAGGAACATACAAGCATCTACCTTCGTAGATTGTAAATGAAATTCAGAGAGATGAAGATGACCTACCTTGTCCTGATGCTATGTTTTCATCTTCCGTCGAAGCTTCTTGATTCGTCGCTCTCTTCAAGCTCGATACGCATTTCTACCAACGTCTAATTACCTGTGCAGACAGTCAAGACACCAAGACAAACATAAAACAATTACAACCTATCTAACTGATCAAGGAATGCTAGAAATATCATTATAAATGTAAACTAGAGTGGAAGATAAACATCAGATGCATTTTATTATGGTAAATACAAGGGCAGTTTACAACCAAGCCTTGATGTTGAGGCTCTCCTTTGGCAGGTTTGTATCCAAGCACATTTCCAATACCCTCATACACAAAGGTCTAAGATCTCACTATGTTCTTAACACACAAAAACAATCACACTCTGCACTATTCTCCCAAAGATATGATTGCTTCATCTCTCTATGCTAACTAAGGCAGCAGAGATGAAAGATGTATCCTTATATAACAATGGAGGAGGAGGTTATGGGCCCTCAAATAATGGGAAAAGATCTTACCCTTTGGAGTAGTTCCTATTTATTAGGAACAAGAAGCCTGAAGGGGAATTATTTGGCCATATCCTCGAAAAAAACTTCCAGCTCCTAGCCTCACAAAGCTTCTAGTCACAGAAGCTTCCTTTCTATTGAAAAAATGTTCCAAAAGAGGATCGACATGGGTTCGACGTTACGACAGATCGTCGATCGGTGTGGATCTCAGTGTAAATTTCTACTATCGGCACGGGTCAAACACTGAGAGAAGGCGCCGACCTTGAAAATTAGCCTTTTATAGGGATCTTCCACAAAATTTGTAAAGGGAGATAAATTGGCAGACAAAGTGTGGTTCAGGGGTATGCATTCCATGCTTGGAAAGTACATAAGGGTCACTATATGGGTCCTCTAGGATCAAGGAACGGGGACTATAGGGATGGTCACAAATTTTTGTGTAACAGATGCCTCCTAAAGTATGAAGTACAAACACAAGTGAGGGGGAAATTTTTTACAAGTATGTGCAAGGAACTGGATGCTGCCATCGGGAGACCTGAAAATCAATCATAGATACATATACATAACTTAAAACTCTAATGAAAATACATGAATCAAGGTATGAACGTAACTATCCTAAAAATAGACAATGGTATGGTCACAACCATCCATCTGAGAAGGATCTCATATATATTAATGGTATGGTTGCAACCATCCAATCAAAAGAGTCATGCATATAGTCATGATAAACCAAAATATCTTGCAGCCTGGATTTTATCAGAAAAAACCCAGGGTTGCATATAGTCATGATAAACCAAAATATCACGCAACCTGGATTTTATCAGACAAAACCCGGGGTCTTGTGCTCCATCGCGACTCGAACAAGTACAAATTCAAGCATGCAAATATGTGAGCTGAAGTTGAACATGCAAGAAGGTCACCTGATTAACACCCAATGATGAAAGTTGTTAACAGGCACGAGAGAAACCACCAGTAATGAAAATGTCTCCCAAGGTACAACAAGTACAATCCATAGAATGTGAACATTGATCTGAAGTCGGAAATCTATAGATTCACTCGATCGAATGCCAACGATGAGGACCTCATCGAATGCGAAGAACTTTCCATTGAGGCATGCAAGCTCTAAGGTACTGGAAGGGAGTCTCTAGATCAACTTCCTAGATAATGAGCTGAAGTTGACAGGAAGCGAGTCATTGAAGGAGGGTCAAAATGAATCCCACATCATCGACACAAAATAGAGGATGTCATATGAGTGTTAATCAATACTGAAACAGAGGATTAGGAATGTACAAACTATAGAAGGATTTGGTCTTGAACATATTGGCGACATGACTCTGGAATTTTGTAGCATTTGACTCAAATAGGATCAGAGGTCATGTTGAAAAGATTGGTAATCAAATGAGAGGAAAATGGATTTAAAAAACCCATGGAGTCAAAGTGACAGAGTGAATATAGCCCAACTCGACACAAAACAGATAAGTGTCATGTTCAAGAGTGACGTACTGCCGACACAACTTATAAATAACTTCCATTTTCCCCCACCATTTTTGGCGAGTACCTCTTTATACTTACACAATATTAAAGAGGATAGCATATGCTTGTATTATAAGTTTTTCCTTTGGAAAAATCCATCCTAGTAAATTTTACGAGCCCTAGGAAGGAGGAAGGAGGGTACTTAATGGTGATGATTTCCGATGTCATTTAGTTTTAATGAGTCTGACAAAGGAAGAACTCGACATATTTTCATGTTTTGAGAGTTTGAAAATAAGAAAAAAAGGAAACTCCAACAAAGTCCCTTTTCATAAATAGTCCCTCATACTAGAAAAGGTAGAAAACAAAATATGAGAGAACCTCTTATTCCTGATTGGCTAAGGTATTCCTTTTTCGTAAACAATTTGTCCCAACTCGAAAAAGTGGTAAATGTATACTGGGTAGATATCGTTTCATAGCCATCTAATGAGTTCAAAATGAAAAGAGTCTCGGAATTTTTTTCAATTTTTAAGAGTAAAAAAAGAGTTAAAATTTGACTCCTCCTAGAGGAACGAGTGGCAGTAAGGGTAGAAACTAGTCCCGGTAATGGTGGAACTGCTCAAAACAAGTAAAGGTCAAGAGGTTGGCTAACAAGACCACTCATTTTAGTTGTTCCTCAAGAATGTGTAAAAAAATCAAGTGAAGGTGTATGATTGGCCAAGTATATGGTGACAATGGAATGAGAAAACCAAGTTTCATATGGAAAAATAGGTTGATAAAATGACAATAACGAGAGGTAAAATGGGAATGGTTTCATTTTTGCACAAGCTTGAAATCAAGAAACTCTGCTTGAAATTGGTTTCATTTTTACACAAGCTTGAAACAAAGATAAAATATGCTTGAAAAAGTTTGCATGCCCCCAACATGATGACTCAATTCAAGGTACATGCCCCCCAAGATTAAGTCCATTCATTTGAGTAGACTACTGGTTACTAAGAGGTGGATGGAATGAAGGTGCAATTATGAGATTGAACGAAAGACTCGACTTGGATTTCACGACACCTCATAAAAGACTCGAATTGAAAATGGAACCCGTTTCATTTTTTAATGAGGTTGACACAGTAAAAGAACTATCCTCATGACCTAACTCATTTTTTTATTGAGATTGACATAGAAAACAAACTATCCTCAGAAGATCTTGTTTCATTTTTTAAGGAGCTTGGCACAAGAAAACAAACTATGCTTTGAAAGGGTTGTTTCATTTTTTAAGGAGCTTGACACAAGAAAATGAACTATGCTCCAAAGAGCTTGTTTCATTTTTTAAGGAGCTTGACACAAGAAAATGAACTATGCTCTAAAGAGCTTGTTTCATTTTTGAAGGAGATTGACACAAGAAAACAAACTATGCTCCAAAGAGCTTGTTTCATTTTTTAAGGAGTTCGACATAAGAAAACGAACTATGCTCCAAATAGCTTGTTTCATTTTTTAAGGAGATTGACACAACAAAATGAACTATGCTCCAGAGAGCTTGTTTCATTTTTTAAGGAGATGGAGATAAGAAAATGAACTATGCTTTGAAGATATTGTTTCATTTTTTAAGGAGCTTGACACAAGAAATCGAACTATGCTCCAAAGAGCTTGTCATTTTTTAAGGAGCTTGACATAAGGAAATGAACTATGCTCCAAACTACAACTCATCATGTCAAATAAGAAGTCATGGCTTCCAAGAGGTTTTCATCTGATGGGAGAACAACATCTTGGAAATCACGATCGAATGCCCCCATTAGATGGTACTTGAAAGCACTATCACTGGATGAGGGTAGTGAATAGATGGCCACATAATTAACATGCGGTAGCAAAGATACAACCGGTGGATAAATATCCGAAAGAGACGATGATGGACCAGATGTCACATTAGGACCAAATAAAGAAAGTTGATCAATGGTCACGATATGAACTTCATGTGGAAAACAAATCACACGAAGGAGGGAAGAGAAAAGCGCACCCATGGCATAAGTATAGTCGCACCCCAGGAGTAAATTAATATCAAATTGGCCTTGGACCACCATCACATCTGTATAGACGGTTTTTCCTCCCAAAGTAATAGGCAACCTCGGAAGGATCCCTAATAGTTCACTTGTTGCTCTGTTAAAAGTAAACAAATTCTAAGTAACAGGCACAAGTTGTGGAGAACCCAAAGCTTGCCATCTAGTTGAGTAAATAATACTAACCGAGGTGCCTTCATCAATAATTATGCCTGGTACAACCATATTGCAGGCATGTACAGTGATCTCAAAGGGCACGTAAGAAGGAAGACGATAACCTGTAAATAGACTCTAATCAAAGGAAGCGACCAAACTACATGGAGGGGGTGCCATAGGGATCATAGGATTATCCCCCTACGTTACAGGAGTGGAAAGACCATCCTCTTGAACTTCAAGAATGAGAGAAGTAGGATCACTTTCTAGAATTGCAATGATGAGAGTTAGAGGATCATCCTCATGGATCATGGAAACGGGAGGACCGCCCTCCGATCTTGGGAAATCAAACGAAACAAAAATAATCTGACTGGGATGAGGCCCACTCTCGGTGGAAAATACCTGGTGAACTGTAGGTAGAACCAGGTCGTCCTTCTTCTCAACCAATGATTGGTCGGAAATGGACTCGGGAGATTGACTTTTAGAGAGAGTGGAATTGACCGAAGACAAATCTAGATCAATAACTTGATCATCTAGCCAAGGACTCGAAGAAATTCTCCAGTAACCAATGGGAAGATGAGACTCAGAAGCTGAAAGGGTATCCAATACTTTAGAGGCTTCATCCATATAAGGAAACAGGTGAATGGGATGGTTCCCTTCACACAACCTATAGGGAAATTTGATCTTACCCTATTTCTTACAAGTCTCATTATCTCTAGCTAAAATCTCATCATCAACATGATGCCCAGAGGCTGATGATGAAGGGCGAATTGGGCTAACAGAATGCAATTCTAGAACCTTGGAAATATGAAGTCAATGATGAAGAAGGTGGTCACCTTCACATAGCTTGCAAGGGAATTTGACTCTACGAGACAGAGTGGAAGGTTTCTTGATATTAGCTGCATGGGTAGAAATAGTTGTTGATTCCCCCCCTAGCTTAATTTACTTCTTCTTATTTGACTTCTTCTTCTTCTTATCAACCCCCTGGCTACTAGAATCTAATTTTTCACAAGGCGAAGAGGAAGAAAAAGGTGAAGAAATAGGCGAAGAAGGTGAAGGTTCAACCTTAGAATTAACATGATGTTGTTCAGGTGAAGGAGACGGTTGAACAAAGGTTGGGACACTCGAGACCACTGAGGTGGAAAATAACCATACAGAAAAACTAACAGTTAAACAAGGAAGGGATAATGTTGCCATATAAGGAGCACCAACATTCCAAAAAGAAGGAAAAGGACCAATATTCCCTTCGGAGGATATTTCTTGGTTGGTAATTATAGAAAAGCTACCATTGGAAACAACCATAAAAAAAAACACTAAGGAAGATAACGTTAACCAAGAATATTTTGTGGGCAATGAATTTTTTAAGACACTGAAACAAAACTCTGCCTTTTCATATTTTAAGAGTTAGGAAAAGGGCAAAAGGTGACTCGAGTCACTTTCAGTTTGAACGAGATTGAAAGGACAAGTGCTCGATGATCTTTTCAATTTTTTAGAGTCATGAAAATAATAAAATGAATACTCAGGGTATCTAAGCAATAGGGTGTACCAAGCTCCTATGAAATTCAATATACACCTTGGTGATCAAATGAAAGAGAAATAACCAAGGACTTGACGTACATGGAGGTAGTCTCCTCGAATGTTCTGTTTAGTGTATCATGGTTATAGAGTGGCAAAATCGACTTCCTATGGATAAAGGATTGAAACCTATGAGGGTCTCCCTTTATATACTCGATGTTATGGGGAGCACAAGTCTGTGCTAGTGCTGTCTACTGCCATATGGAAAACAAAATCTACTAGGTTTAATGATGCCAGAACATGTCACTAGCCTAAACCTCTAAATATGTGTGTTAATTCAATGCTACCTTAGGTTAATTGAATAAATTTTAATGATTGATCTTGAATTATGTCTCAATTCCAAGGCCCTACCACTGTCATCAGAGAACTTCTATATCCATCTATATGAAAAAATAAGCCTTTCAATTCGATGAATGCTATCTAGTTAAGGGAAGAGTTTCAAAAAATAGTGCAACAAACAATAATACTGCAAACGAAGCTTTTGCCCAACTAGATGAATTTCACTATTAAAAATTAATCTAAACCATTCAACGAGGTGAATTATGCAATGTAATCTATGCAAAATTATCTTTTTTAAAACTATGCAATTGTAATCTATGCACAATTTCATTTTTCTTTTGAATGAGTAAGAATGCACTCAATGAATTTTTTGATGAAATGAGAATCTACTTAATGCATGCATTTAATGAAAGGGAATGCACTCTGTGCGATTTTTTGTTGTGAAACCAACTCCAAAATAGAAGAAAAAATATATCAAAGCCTTAGAAATAAGACACTTTGAGGGGGCAACCTCAATTACATTACATGAATGAAAAATTATTGGATGATACAAATGAAAAAACCTCCTTTCTATATATAGGAGTCCATGGGGCCACAATGTAATCCTAGTGGGGCCACAATGTAATCCTAACCGACCTAACAATAATAATTTAAGGGCACAATAATAACTATATGGGGGTTATAGGGGTACAAAAATAACAATAAGGGGGTTACACTAACAACAATAAGGGACTATACTAGTAATATAAGGACCTATCATGTTCCTCTCCTTCAAAAAGGTGTTGTCCTCAACGCTTGAGTAGCTCTGGGTGCTTTTGTATAAAATTTTCATCCTCCCATGTAGAATATTCTGTGGGTAAGTTCTTCCATTTGATGAGATACTCTGAAATTGATCGATTTCGTAGTTGTCGAGTTCTTGTTTCCATGACTGCTTCAGGTTCCAATATGGTTTTTACTTCCTCATCAAGTTCTGGAAATATTGTTTGAACTGGAAGTTTGTCCCCTATAACCTTTTTTAAGCATGACACATGGAAAACCGGATGCACTCACCAAGAATCAAGAACCTCCAATTTGTATGCCACAGTCCCAATCTTTTGCAAAACCTTGTAAGTACCATAGTACTTTGGTGATAATTTATTATCCTTCTTAGCTTGCTTGAGGGACATTTTTTTGTATAGTTGTAGCCGTAAAAATACTTGTTTTCCCACATCAAAACTTCTCTCACTATGATGTTGATCTGCCTATTGTTTCATTTGATTTTGTGCCAAATTTAGGTTATCCTTTAAGAGTTGGAGAAATTTTCGTTGATACTTGATGTGATCCTCCACTACTTGAACCCTAGCATTTTTCCTTAAATAAGATGTGATGGATGGTGGATGATATCCATAAAGTTCCATAAAATGGGGTCATTTTTGCTGCAGTATGGAAGGAAGTGTTAAACCACCATTCAGCTAGAGGTAACCACTTGACCCATTGTGATTGCTTATTAGATAGAAAACAATGAAGATATCCTTCCAAACATTTATTCACTATCTTTGTTTGACCATCGAATTGAGGATGATAAGATGAGCTATGAGCTAGTTGAGTACCCAAAGAAGAAAATAATTCCATCCAAAAATTTCCTGTAAAAATGGGATCTTTGTCACTTACAATAATCTTTGGGTTTCCATGTAGATTTTGAATTTTTTCCATAAATGTAGTAGCAGTTGTACTTGCTTTAAATGGATGAGATAATGCATAAAAGTGTGCATACTTGGTAAGTCTATCAACTACCACCATGATGAAACTCCTTCCTTTGGACTTAGGTAAAGCTGTGATAAAATCCATTGAAATCTCCCCCCCAACATTGACTTGGAATGGATAAAGGTTGTAGAAGACCCAGGGTCTTAATTGTCTTCACTTTATTTTGCTGGAAAACCAAACATTCCGCCACAAAATTTTGAATATCGGATTTAAGGTCATCCAAACAAAAAAACTTTCTTCACCCTGTGGTAAGTTTTTAAAAATCTCGAGTGTCATCCTAAAGTAGAAGTGTTCAATTCCAAAAGGATATTTTGTTTTAGTTGGGAATTGTTGCAAATATATAAGCGATCTTTGTACCATAAGGAATCATTTTTCCAACTAAATTCATTATATGTACTAGGATCTTGCTGCAAATTTTGAATGAGAGTCCTCACTTCTTCATCCTTCTTCCATTCATCCATTGTTTCGGTTATCTAATCTGGTTGGATAATTGAAATGACACAAAGCAATTCTTCCACCTCTTCATCCTTTCTTGAGAGTGCATCTGCAACAAAATTTAGCTTCGCTTTTTTGTAGACGATTTCAAATTCATAACCCAAAATCTTTGTGACCCATTTTTTCTGCTCTTCTAAAGATGGTCTTTGTTCCAAAAAGTGTTTAAGACTATCATGATCAATTTTTACCATGAAGTGTATTCACATTAGGTAAATTCACAATTTCTTTAGTGCATGTAGTATTTCCAACATCTCCTTCTCATAAATAGCCTTTTGTAAATACTTTCATTTGATTGAATGACTTTCAAAAGAAATGGGTCTTCCTTCTTGCATTAAAACATCGCCAATTCCATTTCCTGAGGCATCACATTCCACAATAAAGGTTTTAGTGAAGTCTGGCGTAGCTAAGACTGGTGCTAGGCACATTGCCTCTTTAAGATGTTCAAAGGCCTTAGTTGCTTCAGGAGTCCATGAAAATGCATATTTCCTTAATAATGTTGTTAGAGGTGCTACTATTCTCCCATAATTCTTAACAAACTTGCGATAATACCCTGTTAACCCAAGAAATCCGCACAACTGCTTTATGGTTGTGGGGACTTTCGATTCCTTAATGGATTTAATTTTGTTAGGGTCTACCTTAACACACTCGTGAGATACAATATGACCCAGATATTCCACCTCTTGTACTCCAAAGAAACATTTGGATGTTTTTGCGTATAATTTTTTCTCCTCCAATAGTTTGAGCACCTTGTCAAGATGTAGAACATGATCCTTCCAAGACTTAATGTAGATTAGTATATCATCAAAAAATAATAGCACAAATTTTCTAAGGAATGGTTTGAAAATGGAATTCATCAACCCTTGAAATGTAGAAGGTGCATTGGTAAGGCAAAAAGGCATGACCAAAAATTCATAATGACCCTCATGAGTTTGAAATGCTATTTTTGGAATATCTCCAGTCTTCATTCTAATTTGATGATACCGTGAATGAAGATCCAACTTGGTAAAATAAATTGCTCCATGTAATTCATTCAATAATTCATCAGTCACAGAAATGGGAAATTTTTATTTAATAGTGAGCTTATTGAGCTCCCTATAATCCGAACATATGCACCATGATCCATATTTCTTGTGCACCATTACTATGGAGCAGAGAAATAACTTTGACTAGGTTGAATTATACCAGTCTCTAACATTTCTGCAATGATACGTTCAATTTCGCTCTTTTGGACATAAGGATTTCTGTAAGGCTTGATGTTTGGAGGAAAAATTACTAGAATCAAATGAATAGCATGATCATGATCACGAATAGGTGGGAGTCCTTTGGGAGCATCAAACACCTTAGAATGATTTTCCAAGACTTTTTGGAGATATGGAGAAATAGATGATTTTGATGTTGCAACTTCTAGTGAGCATAATTGTGCAATTACGCCACGTTGTAATTTCTTTAGAAGATTTGTCATGACATTAGAGCTTATTATCTTTCCTAGCTTCCTTGAAATACCCCGTAATTCGATTTCCTTTCCTTCCGAAAAAAAATTCAAGAAAAGTTTTTGAAAATTAAAAGCTACCGTCCCCAAATATTGTAACCATTGTACTACTAGTACAACATAAACAACTCCCATTGGGATGGAAAACATTGGACTATTCAATACATATGCCCCCATGGCTAGCTTGATATTATGGCATTTTCCAGATCAATTTATAGTTCCTCCATTTGCAACCATCACTTGACATTATGGTGCTGGGTATAGGAAACAATTCAATTCCTTGCTACCTTACAGTGAATAAAATTAAGGGTACTACCCAAATCAATCAACACTATTAACTTTTTCTTCTTGATATGTCATTCTATCTTGAGAGTTTGATGAGTGGTAATTCCTGCCAATGCATTACATGATATGGTAAGACTCATTTCTTCCTCTTCTAGGGTTTCTTCTTCGTGTATATCCTCTACTTTTGAAGTTACTTCTTCATTTTATTCATCCTATTCACAATCTATGTAAAATAATC
Organism: Pinus albicaulis; assembly: GCA_034641835.2. NCBI lineage: Eukaryota > Viridiplantae > Streptophyta > Pinopsida > Pinales > Pinaceae > Pinus > Pinus albicaulis. The sequence goes on along the minus strand of CM076573.1, from coordinate 984,352,331 downwards.
TCTTCTCAGTGCACTTATGACCTTTAGTGTATTTTTTATTACAATTGTAGAAAATCCATTTTGCTCTTTTTTCTTCCAATTGTTGTAGTGTCAACCTTGTAATTTGTGGAAGTCTAGGAGTAGCAACACTTCCATATTTATATATGTGAGTGGTAGGCTTCATTGTCGCCATAATTTTACATTCAATTTTTCTTGCCAACCTGAATGCCTTCTCCAATGAATCAGGTTCCCAAATGCGAAATTCATGTTGGATGTTACCCTTTAAAGTCCCTATGAAGACATCAATCCTGTGTTCCTCTGGAATATTAGTTACCCTTATATTCAATTTTTGGAAGTCCTCAATGTGCTTCACCACTAGCCCCTTTTGTTTGAGATTTATCAATTGGCTAAATAAGGTGTTTCTCTTTGTATCCTCATAATGTGTTATCATTTCCTCCATAAAAATTTACCAAATGAATTTTTTTTTTACGGGAGCAAAGCCATCGATACCATACAAAAGTATTTTGTTCTAAATGTAAAGTTGCAATGCATACCTTTTGTGTGTTTTGCACATTATTTAGATCAAAATATTGCTCCATCTGTAGTATCCATGTTACGGGGTCCTTGCAATCAAACTTTCTCATATCCATATTTGGAATATGGTGGTTCTTCTATCCAACATTAATGTTTATGAAATCACGGTTAACATTTATTTTGTTCTCATCATGAGTTTCCTCTACTATCTTTTCACCATTAGGAATAATTTATTGTATCAACTTATCCAAACCTTCGATGTCTACTTTTAGATCATTATTCATGTTTTCCATGTTTTCTTTGATTTTTTCATGGATATTAACCTCCATGTCATCCATATTAGCTTCCATGCCCACTTCCATGCCATCCATATTAGCTTCAAAATCATTCATCTTAGCTTCCACACCTTTCCTCAAACCATCCATCTTAGTTTCCATGCCTTTCTTCAAGACTTCCATTTCATTTTTTGTTGCTCTTTGCGATAGCGAAATTTGGTACACTTGCTCTTGTAATTTTGATATCTCATGTTGTGTTTCTTCGTCTTCATGAGTCATAGTAGAGCCTTATGAAGGCTTAATAGGTGTTGAATTCATTTTAGGGGGGCATTTTAGAACCTAATACTGATATATATTCTTCAATATTCCCTAGGAATAAATTCAAACTATTTTTTTTCAAATGAGACTCATGTAATTCGAAAACAATACATGCCTTTTTCTTTCTATTGAGGAGCTCTATATTTAAACTGAATTATCTCTGTGATTTCGTATCTTCAATATATAAAATTTTTCCCTAAGGTAGCCCTATAAATTTGCTTTCTAATGCCATAGGTCTGATCTAATTTGGATTCTTCAAGACAAAGTTTGTCCAATCTCCCACAATGACATAATTATGGACTATTTTAGTAGAGTGAACTTGTACGACTTTCCACACATTACTATTTTCTCCTTTAGCCCTGAAATTGATAGATAGGAAACTACAGTCAGTGTGCTTCTAGCCACTTTTTAAAGAATTCCAATATGATGCTTAGAGAGAGAGTTATGAATATTTTCCCATGATCACCTCTTTCAGATGAAATTCAGGAGCCTAAAAAAGACCTAACATCAACAGATCATATCTCCAAAAATATTGCGAACCAAGATTTGAAAGTTTGCGAAGATTTTCGTCAGGATTTTTGCTTTGCGCTCTAAGAGTTTCAACTTCTGAACCTTGGTAGAAAAAAAGTTATAGAATGAATTCCACGATGACCTGTTTGGTGCAGCAAAACCCTATAATCTAAAGCTTTGATACCAAATGTTGTGAAACCAGCTCCAAAAATAGAATAAAAGAGATATCAATGCCTTAGAAGTAAAGCACTTCGAGGGGACAACCTCCAATATATTACATGGATGAACAATTCTTGGATGATAAAAATTACAAAACCTCCTTTCTATATAGAGGAGTTCATGGGGCCATAATGTAATCCTAGTGGGGCCATAATGTAATCCTAGCCGACCTAAAAATAATAATTTAAGGGCACAATAATAAAAATATGGCGGTTACAGGGGTACAACAATAAAAATAAGGGGGTTACACTAACAACAATAAGGGACTATACTAGTAATATAAGGACCTAACATTTTTAGTTTTCAATCATTAAACATTGTAATCTAAGTTCAATGATAAATTTCAAACATGAGTTTCCAATGCAACTTTATCTAATTAATTTTAACGAAAATAAGACTTTGAGACGAAAACTAAATGAATGTAAATTTTCTTAATGCAAAAGTGATGAAACAAACATTAAGAATACAATATTGTTTTGAACACTTTGTAACAAAATTCCTCAAAAGGCTACGAGACATATGAGTTCAAGGAAAAAGAGGGCATCCAAATCATGGGATCAAAACAAGGCATTCATTCCCTTTTACATCAAGAAATCAGAGAAAGAATACTTTTCAGCTAAACAATGAGAAATGTAATATATGCTCACAAGCGAACAAGCATACCAAATTAACCTGAGAGACAAGAAAGAAAAAGGTAAGCAACCAGAGATGGCTCACCAAGAAAGGAAACTCACTTAATCAGTAGGGCGTTGTCTCGCGAAGCATGCAACCAGGAAAATGATGCACGATCCTAGAAAAACTAGGAGGTAAGGATGCATGTCCCAAAAAAAACCAAAAGCAAAGCCAATGAGTTAATAAAACCAACTTGATTGAAGTGGAGAAAATTTAAATAATAAAGAGAAAAATACCGGAAGGGCAAGATGCACTGGTGAAATACTTAGGGAAAAAATCTTAATTTTCCACACATGCTAGAATTGGCATGACTTTAGGGGTTGAAACTAGCGCCAACGACCCATTGGCGTGGCTTTCTAACTAACAACTAGTGCCAGTTGGTGTGACTTTTAGACAAATAAAAGGGCCATTGCTTGAAAAAGAAGAAACAAATAATTTCTCCCAACCAAGACCAGACTTACCACTTTAAGAAAAAACTAAAATATTGTAATTGATGAAAAACATAGGAAAAAATAGGGAAATGGTCATTTGACTAAAATCGTCGAATAACTAAGACCTCAAAGAGTGAAAAAGTCAAAGGAAAATCCCCTGTTGAATCGCCAATTCGTGGTGGAGGTGAATCCCCTCTGTAGACAGAGGTGATCCCTCTATCCCTAGGGTGGTTCTAGCAACTACGGGAATGTACTAAAATCTACCTTCCTAGATTGTAAATGAAATTCAGAGCGATGAAGATGACCTACCTTGTCCTGATGCTATGTTGTCATCTTTCGTCGAAGCTTCTTGATCTATCGCTCTCCTCAAGCTTGATACATGCTACTACCGATGTCTGATTACCTGTGCAGATAGCTAATACACCACGAAAAAGGTAAAATCATGAAAAACATAAAACAATTATATCCTATCTAACTAATCAAAGAATGCTAGAAATACCATTATAAATGTAAACAAGAGTGGAAGATAAACATAAGATGCATTTTATTATGATAAAGACAAGGGAAGTTTACAACCAAGCCTTGATGTTGAGGCTCTCCTTTGGGAGGTCTGTATCCAAGCATGTTTGCAACACCCTCATACACAAAGGTCTAAGATCTCACTATGTTCCTAACACACAAAAACAATCACACTCTACATTGTTCTCTCGAAGCTATGATTGCTTCTTCTCTCTATGCTAACTAAGGCAGTAGAGGTGAAAGATGTCTCCTTATATAAAAATGGAGGAGGAGGTTATGTGCCCTAAAATAATGGGAAAAGATCTTATCCTTTGGAGTATTTACTATTTCTTGGAAATAAGAAGCCCAAAGGGGAATTCCTTGGCCATATCCTAAAAACAAACTTCCAACTTGCCACCTCGCGAAGCGTCTAGTCACGAAAGATTCCTTTCTATTTAAAAACATTTCCAAAATAGGATCGACACGGGTCTAACATTAAGGTAGAGCACCAATCAGCGTGGGTCTCAGTGCAAATATCTGCGATTGACATGGGTCAGATACGTAGACAAAGCGTCGACCTTGAAAACCAGGCTTTTATAGGGATCTTCCAGAAAAGTTGTCAAGGGAGATGAATTGACAGACAAAGTGTGCTTCAGGGGTATGTATTCCATGCTTGGAAAGTAAATAAGGGTCATTGTATGGTTCCTCCAGAATCAAGGAATGGGGAGCACAGGGACGGTGACAAATTGATGTGTAAAACTTGGTAACATATCACCGGAACAGAATTGTTAATGAAATACAAATTTTCTATGATTTACCTAACCTCAGATCTAATCCTTATCCCAGGTTTAGATATTCTGAGAGTTGGTCCTCTACGGATTTATGTTTGTACAATAATACATGATAGACTATCTTATTATAGTTAGTTTTGCTCAATGTACAGACCATTCAAATTCAATTCTAATTCACCTTAATTCCACAGTATAGATGCATATCTAGATTCAGAATTTCATATAAATCTATACTAATTTAATTTCTCAGCAAATCATATCAGAACTAAAATATAATTAAAAAATGAAATTAATTGGTGCATACCACTTAAGTTAGACTAGGTTCCACCCAACCTTTGAGCTCTTTCTGCACAGCTCCCCCCGAGCAGAGATCAAATTCTCCAGCAAAGGCAACCTCTTTTCTATCCTAAATCTGCTTATATAAGCTTGCTTTCCCATCATCTTTTTCCCCTTAACTTCATCCAGTTAAATCAGGGTGTTGCTTTCCTATGTGCCTAGGCTTTCCTTTTGTTTCTTCCACATAAGTACTTTAAAGTTATCTTTTTCGCTTTCTAGCTTTATTCCACCTCTTCCTAGTAATTCCCTTTCTACTGGGGTAGTTTTTTTTTTAGATTTTTATCTCTAATCGAAATTTCTATATTTAATTTATTTCCTCCAAGGATTTTTGGAGATCTGGGAAAGTCTTTTAAACCTTATCCATCCTCACAGATTTGGTTTCCAGATCTCTAATCATTACCTAGTCCTTGCACCATTTATTCTTTTTTCATTTTATTATTTTAATTTAATAAAATACAACCACAATAAATATTTCCCTGGGTCCACTTGACCCTTAGAGTCCTTGAGTGCCTATTTTTAATAGAAGAAATTTAGGGACATTACATATTTCCCCTTTAAAACATAACACCGTCCTCAGCGTTACCAATTTCGATGTTGATTTCTCAACTTGAGATGAATATTCCTCCTTCATCTTATCCTCTTTCTCCCAACAATTTATTCAGAGTACAAGTACATTCCCCTACCTTTACTCTAGTCACCGCTACACTCTAGAGTTTGACTTTATTCCTCCTTTAGTATAAGATGTATATCTGGAAGAATATTTTATTCATGTTTTCGCCTGTCCACAGTTCATATCAACTCATATGAGTAGTATCATATATATATATATATATATATATATATATATATATATATATATATATATATATATATATATATATTAGAAATAATCATGATAATATTATGAACTTTATTATTTTTCAATAAAATCACTTATCAGCAAATCCCATCAGGTTTCATAGTAGTATAGTGGAATTTTAGCAAAACTACTTATCATTCCATGTATTTCGGCGAGACTTCCTCCTCATGCACACATGGTCTCGTTTAAGTTTCTTGGTGATTTTTCTGCATCTATTCTCCCTTGACTCCTTTTATTAGATTTGTACAATTCATGTTACACCTTGATTCACAAAACAAACACCTCTTCATTAGAATCTCATGAATTTAGAAAAAAACTTTTTCATATGCAGTGGTTCTGCTTAAGGTTCTATCCCCTTTTTCCCGTTCATACATTCACTTCATGTACTTAATAGTTGCTTGAATTTCTCAATCGATTCAGATGGTGCTAACCATGCTCATTTTTTACTTAATATTGGTTTTCCTATAACACAGTTTCCAACTTCCACTTGAACTTTACCTTATCAAGTATATTAGTTATTATCTTATATCTTGAAACTTTAAATATTGAATTTAATTTGAATCACCAGTATGTCCTATCTAAGGACATATATGATATTTTTCTAAGATTTATGTTGTACTAGGGTCACATTAGTAATGTACCCTTTGTTTTTGAAATGATCTTTTCCTCCTGATCTAAAATATATATCAATATTTCAGTATATTGCATTTTATCTTGGAGGTTTTTCCTGCTTTACTGTTACACTCATTCTATTTTTCTCAATTATTCATAATCATAACTTTTATTACTCGAATATTTTTAAACATTTTAGAGACATTCCTCTTTAAAACATCTAAAATCTCCTTTTATTTCCCTTTTCATTTTTGAAGTTTATTTCAAACTCATTAAGGAGAGACAAAAACTTAGTTTGCCTGACATTTTTCATATTGTTTAAGAACTTATACAACAACGATAGGTGTTCTGGGATTAAATACCCTTCTTAATTTACAAGTAATTTTCTTTACTCCCCGCAACATACATTTCAGCAATATCCTTAAGACATACGTAGTATAATTTTGTTCATTTGTCTAAATTTTTTCTTCAATCATATGCTATAATTGAGTAATAATATTACTTATAATCCTTCTACCCAAGTCTTAGTACCACATACCATTTCTCTGATTCGGTTAGGATCTTAAAATAAGGGTAGTTATTAATTTAACTCTTTTGACTGTTCAAGCTATTTTAACCTTTTTCGGCCTATCCGTTTGTCTCTCTCCTTGTTGTTGTAGAGAGATTTTTGTACAGGCTAAGATTGTAAATATTTTTAACCATCTCTTCTATTATTTTTCAATACTTACAGTTGATTTTATGGTGGAAATCTCAGGAACTATTAATCAGTTCAGGCTCACATGAGCCTTTCCTCATGTCATTTATGTATTCTAATTTTTTCAGAATTGTAAAACAATTATGAATTATTCTGTATGTTATGGTTTTATTGACACATAAAGGAACAAAACATTATCAATCTAATCCTGCATAATTTCTAATTCCTAATTTATGTATCCTTTTCTTTATACAACTCTTCTTAAATTATTAATTTATGTTAACTTATTGACCATATATTCTGAATAGAGAATATTAATTCTTTATCATCATTTTAAGTCGTTTTCAGTAGCTCCTATACTTACTTTGAAGGTTCCAAGTTTCATTTTGACCAACATTACCAGTGCTCCTAGCAAGGATTTACTTGGTCTTACATAGTTTCTATTCAAAAACTTTTTATCGTTGCAGTTTTAACTCTAAAAATTTTAGGTTATTCATCATCTATACTCTAAATATTGGTATATCACATGATTTTAACTTCAATAAGTAATCAACTTCCTTTTTTGGGGGATATATGAGAATTTTCATCCAAAACTACAACCTTACTTTCTCTGATGACGAGTAAGTTTTCTACAAGTTCATTGTTTTTTTTTCAATTTGTTGTTTTACTTCTACAACATACCCTTATTCAAATCTTTTCTTGATGCCCTTTGTACTATCATTGGTTTTTCCATCACCACAGAGACCTTGTAGTGTCTTTCTAAATAGTTTAGTAGGTCCTTTTGGTTGTTCTACCCAGTTCATTCATATTAACACTACATAGGAATCAAAAGAAAAAACATTTAAATCATGTTCTTTATACCTATTTACCTTTCAGAAATCTTGGGAAATATTATATGTCACTTCGGTACACAATTCCATCTTGCTGTAAGTTTTCTCTCTTTTGTTAAACCACATCTACTATCATCCATTAGAACATAAAAGTTTGTTTATCATGCATATTTGTAATTTTCTTTTCAATTGTATTTATTCTTTTTTGTCCTACAACAGGTTTTATATTTCTATTGATATAATGTCTATAATTTGCAGTTATGTATATCTTTCTTGAGCAAAATATATTTTCTAAAAGTATTTAATCCAGAACAAGTGGTTCAACAATCCTACCCGTGCACTTTGAGGGGGATTTTTTTCAATTTGTGGTCCTTCCACTCTACATTTTTCATCATTATCTTTTCTTGCTAATCACAGTTACTTTATTATGCAATTAGTAGTTTTCAGTATTACTGGTTTCTGAATTTCAGGAGACAGAATCCCTCATTCTTCTTCTTATAACTAGTAGGTAGACAATTTTTTAACATCATCTTACTCTTGCCTTTATTTTTAATATACAAGGGAACTAGTGAAGAAGGTTGGTGATTTTGGTAAAAACTCAACAATAATAAGCTATTCCAACCTAAGATCCTAAAAATCTTTGGCTTTCTCATTCTATGATTGGTCATTCAAATGTCTATTAGTAGATTTAAATTGAACTTCCCTTTTTAAGTGACATTTTTCACACTTATTTTCCTACTACTACAAGGTAGCCCTTATCTGGAATTTATAAATAGCCAACCCGAATTTTAGGTTACTTTTATTTACTATCTTTAGAAGCCAAGTTTCTGTATAATCCTCCCTCTCTCCATCATAGGAGGGAGGCTTAATTTTTAGTAATTCATCTTGAAATTCCTTGTTCCTCCTAGACTATTTTCTAGAGGCTTCAGCTTCCTCAGACTCTTCTGAGTGATTTACAGTTCTCTTTCTCTTTCTTCCCGGACCTTCACCTTTGTGACCATCCCTGGGAGCTCAATCCTCTGACTAACCTTTCTTGCCCTTCACTAGCTAAAGATAGCCTTTCATTGTGGGTTTCCAGTTGCATCACTACTCTTTTCATTCGATCCATCATAACCATCAATGGAGCATTTGGATCTGCTGAATTTTTCTTCACCACCCAGATCCACATACAACTCATCCCATCTTTCATGGTTTTCTACTATATGTTTCTGCATTATTTTATTGTACATAAAATTAGTGAAAATTAAATTTAACAAACACTTTATAGCATCAAAATTTTTTACCTAGTGTGAGCACACATTAAGGCTCAGTGTTTTAACATGGGCTCTAATAACATTTGTAACGCCTCCATTTTGACACTAATTTTATTTATTTATTTATAACCTTTAAGCTAAATACAATCCATGTATGGACTATTTCTAATCATCGTCGAACATATGTTGTTCATTAGCATTCAACTTAGTAGTACTTTTACTCTTTCATGCTGTAAAGAGATACCCTTTGAGCTATTATACTTCCTCTATAACTTCCATGATACTCTAAGTGTAATTTAAACTCCCTCTTATTTATATGGATGTTAATAGAGTGATAATTAAAGTTCGCTTTAATTATTATTAACTACAACTCATCATTTCCCCTTCTAGGTTAATAGTGCTAACATTCCCAAATTTTAACTTCTCCTCAACTATATATATATATATATATATATTCCTTAACTTTAACCTAAAGTTATTTTCCATATATATATATTCTTTGACTCACATAGCTTATTAACTCACATAGCTTATTGACCCATGTTAATTTCTCACTTTTTTGAAAATAACCCATACCTAACTCTTTACTCACCATATTTAATATTTGGCTTTAGTTTAAGAATTACCATATATGCATTTGAAATAAATAAAAATCCAGTTTGATTTAATTATTCTCATTACTCATATTATGCAAAGGTTATTAACTCCGTATACATACTTTCATACTTTATTTATTTCTTTACCCACGTATCTATCTTTTGTTACTTTCCACAACAGTCATGGTATATGACACATTTATAAGGTTTACCATTTCATGTTGGTTAATATTTAGCATTATGTACACAATTCTACGCTTAAATCATTCTACTCCCAATTATATATGATAAGCACTACGTCTATACCCTACTATACTTCGTTGGGTAAGTCTTCATTAATCTTCGACCACACCCCAATATTAAACTATATCATTTAAAAAATTGAAGGTATATATATTTGTTCCTAAATTGAACCATTATGAACCATTTTAATACCATAAGATTTTGTGGCCCATGACTCATACCCTTCCAAACTTATTTTATACGCAATTTGACTTTATGTTTAAATACACATGTACTCGCTAGATATGGTTATTAAATCTGTTGTCAGATTTATTTCATAATTGATATTTCCGACAGTTCATAGTTGTTCGTCTTTAATGTGAACCGACTATTCCATATGTAGGTATGTCAAACCCTAGATTTTGGATTCCTCAAGATTTTGTAGCATTAGACCATTTGTACATAATCACATGGCCATCTCTGCCCAGTTTTCAATATGTCCATCCGAGGGATATTCCCCAATCTATCGACGTGTGGACGACTTGTATTAAGGTTTAAATTTGGGTTTTCACTCTGCATAAATAATCTCGTTTTTTTTTTATGGCATTTATCTTTTGGTTCACGGCCAAAACATCGACAATTGTTTTCGCTGGTTCACCTCTGCTCCGAAAGACAATTCCGAACTCTATGAGACCGAGGATGAGATGGATTTGATCACACAGAGACGGCCTCTGCTTTTTATTCAGGTAACACATTCCTCATTTGGTGGTATTTACCTAGCCTTCGCTTCATATATTTTTTGTTTTTAACCATCGTTTATCAAACTAAATTTATCAGCTTACTAAATTTCTTTATTGTTATGCATATAATAAATTGGATGAACTCTTTCATTTTTGGGTTGATTTTTAGTTGATTATAAATTACTCGCTTCCTTACGAATTCCAGAACTTTCATCTCGTTGCATAACACAATTCTAGTTACTGAGTATTTTGGTAAGTTATATTACAAAAAACATGGAATAAGTAGGCGTTGTAATCTATTTTCCATCTAAATTTTGAAGAGGTATTAACTGTAATGAAATTACGCAGAACATCTATCATTTCATTTTTATTATTACAATGTTATTGTTTGCTCCAAACTTCTAGTCTTGTTATTACTATTTTATATTCTCCAATACCCAGAGAGTTGGAAATTTTATTACCTGTATGTGAGATGAAGGTAGACATTGCCCTCTGCTTTGACTCCGGGATGAGAATGTCTATCAAGATCTTAATATTTGTTTCGGTATTTTAATACCCTTCTTGTTTGTACTAAATTTATTTTTGATATAAAACTATCGTGTATCATTTATCTTCTGAAAAGGTTTTTTAGTCTTCATGTGACTGGTGGAGTAGCCTCCTACTTCTCCTGGCGATGTCTTTTAAAGGTCTCATGACATACAAGTAAGTTATATTCCTTTCTTTCCCTTTTAACTGTTGTTTTATTGTTCTAGTTGGGTTTGTAAGATTCCTTGAATCCACACTATTGGTTTATTATACCAAATTCCCACTTCGTTGACTCAAGGATTAACATTCCATATTGATTTTTCTAGTACGACGTTTTAATTCACACAACACAACAGTTACTACTTTTCAATTTTGTCTACATTACCAACATTTTCACTTTCAGATTGTTTGACTAGAACGAGGGTTTTTTCGTTCATTATTTTTCTGTGTAATTTATTCTATATATTTCCATTCCTTGTTAAGATTTTAAACGAAGATATATATTCTTTATCTTGTATGACAATGAACTGTTCCGGTTTTCCCAAGTACCTATGGTTGTAATACTCATGCTAGAAACTGTTCTTCGACCTCTCTATTTATGGTTTCTTGTATTTTGATAATGATATGTATATAGTGCATAAATTTCAGTACTAACTATTTATTTTGTATTACCGCAGGCTTACCTCACACACAAATCTCAAGGTAATAATTTTAACCTTATTCCATTTACTCTTAAGTTTTTTAATTACAATTTTTCTTCCTTCATTACCGAAACTAACTTATGTTTTTTTATCATTGCAGATATTTTATATACATTTTTCCTTCCTTTGGATTTACATACGTCCACTGTTCTTTCCAATTTCTCATACTACGAGAAATATGTTTACAGAGGCTGGTCCAGATGCCTAGTCGAATTTTCCATATTTAACTTCGCATAAGTTTGCAGAGAGAAACATTTTAGGTTTCATTTTAAGGGACAGAGTGCCCTCTGTGTAAAATTTTATTATTAGAAGATCTTTTTTTAAATTTGTAATTTTTATGAACTGAAAACATCTACAATGACGTAACTATATGGACTTATCCCTTATAAATGTTTGGCTATATACTCTATAAACTCTTTCCTTTCCATTAAAATGTTATTCGAAATCCAACATAATATGTTCTTTCCCAATATAATTTCTCTTTTAGTTCTTATGTAGGGATACATTATATATATATATATATATATATATATATATATATATATATATATATATATATATATAGTCTATTTATTTATTTTTTCTGTCTAGTAAGCTATAGCTCATGATTTATCTTTGTCATTTGTGCTACAGTACAAAATTTATTTATCTATACAATACAAAAAATTACTAAACTATACTACGCATTCGTTTGTCATTCAGATATACTTATTTCTACTTAGAAATTATTCATTATGAAATGTACGACTTGGTAACATATCACTAGAACAAAGTAGTTAATGAGATAGAAATGTTATGTGGTTTACCTAACCTCAGATCTAAGCCTTATTCCATGTTTAGACATTCTGAGAGTTGGTCCTCCACAAAGTTATGCCTTTTCAATAATATAGGACAAACTATTTTATTATAGTCAGTTTTGCTCAATGTACAGACTGTTCAAATTCAATTCAAATTCACCTTAATTCGACAGTATAGATGCATATCCAGATTCATAATTTCATATAAATATATACTAATTTATTTTCTCAGTAAATAATAACAGAAATAAAATATAATTAAAAAATGAAATTAACTGTTGCATACCACTTAAGGTAGACTGTGTTCCACCCAACCTTTGATCTCTTTCTCCACAGCTCCCCCCGAGCAGAGATCAAATTCTCCAGCAATAGACAACCTCTTGTATATCCTAAATATTCTTATATAATCTTGCTTTCCCATCAACCTATTTCCCTTAACTGCGTCCAGTTAAATCAGGATGTTTCTTTCCTATGTGCATAGGCTTTCCTTTTGTTTCTTCCACAAAAGTACTTTAAAGGTATATTTTCCTCTTTCTAGCTTTATTCCGCCTCTTCCCACTAATTCCCTCTTTACTGGGGTAGATTTTCTTAAGATTTTAATCTCCAATCTAAATTGTTATATTTAATTTCTTTCCTCCAAGGATTTTTGGAGAACTAGGAAAGTCTTATAAACCTTATCCATCCTCATGGATTTGGTTTCCAGATCTCTAATCATTATCTAGTCCCTGCACCATTTATTATTTTTTCATTTTATTAATTTAATTAATAAAATATAACCAAAATAAATATTTCCCTCGGTCCACTTGACCCTTAGAGTCTTTGACTGCCTATTTTAAAAGCTGGAAATTTACGGAAATTCTAGGTTAGATTTATAGACAGGATATATGTACTAGATAGTACTAAGCTCAACAAGGTGATCTTGAGGGAGTTTCATAAAAAAACATATTTGGGTCACCCAGGCTACCAGAATACTTTAACTGTAGTAAAGAGATTCTACTATTGGCCAAATATAAAGAGGGATATGGAAAATTTTGTAGGCATATGTTTTGATTTTCATATGGTTAAGGTAGATTGTAAGCATCCACATGGACCACTACAGCCGATTGTGATACCAAAGTGGAAATGGGAGGTCATTTCCATGGAATTCATCACATGTTTGCCTAAAATTTCTAGGCAACACAATTCCATTATGGTTTTTGTGGACAGGTTGAAAAAGGTTGCAAACCTCATTATGGTGAAGACTACATGCTCAGCTAGTGATGTAGCACAAGTGTTTATATGATACATAGTCAGATTGCATGGTGTTTTGAAGAATATTGTCTCTGACAGGGATGAAAATTTCACTTCCAAGTTTTGGAACAAGTTGTTTGCGGGTTTGGGAACTAAGTTGGAATTTAGCACAACTTATCATTTGGACATATATGGACAGACTGAGAGCGTCAACATGATACTAGAGGACATTTTGAGGATGTGTGTGATGCATCAACAACGCACGTGAGAATAATATCTTCCACTGGTAGAGTTATCCTATAATAACGGGTATCAAGAGTCATTCAGGATGAGTAAATTTGAGGCTATGTATGGGAAAATTTGCAATAGTCCTATCACTTGGAGTGATCTGGTTAACAAGGTATTGATTGGACAGAAGATGTTGGCACACATGGAACAAGAAATGCAGGTGATAAATAAGAACTTGAAGGTAGCACATGATCGGTAGAAGAGTTATGAAGATATGAACTGGTTTTTCAAGGAGTTTTAGGTTGGGTATCGGCTCTACTTGTATATCAAGCCCAAGAAGAGCTCCTTGCAAATTGTATCATGCGCCAAGTTGGCACCACAATTTTGTGGACTCTTAAGGATCATTGAGAGGAGTAGAACAATAGCCTATCGACTTGCACTGAGTTCCATAATGAAAGTCCATGATGTTTTTCGTATATCATTTATTAAAAATTATGTTAGAGATGTTGATCATGTGATTCTCTGGTCTATATTACAGGAGGAACCAAATGGAAAATTCATGCCGGAGCCTCAGTGTATGCTGTAGAAAAAGGTGCTCATGCTCCTGAACTGGGAAATAGAGAAATTTAAAGTGCAATGGAATCACTTTGGGCCTTGATGAAGCTACATGGCATATGGGGATCATATGTCGGCCATGTATCCTTCCTTGTTTTCTTGTTGAGGCAAAGAAGATTTGGTTTGATTTGGATTATGTTTGGCACATATTTTGATGATGTTTTCATTTATATTTTGGTATGATGTTTAGGTATATGTACATATGTATATGGATCTAAATACCATAATGAGCTATGTTATAAAGCTTCAATAATAGGTATGGTGTCATGTCATTTCAGTTTTCATGTTGTTATGATGTCATGTTGGTTTGCTTTTCAATAGAGTGATCATAATAAATACTACATCGAGCTATGTTATAAAGCTCCATGGGATTTTTTTTATTTTTAGCGGTTTTTCTGTGTTAAATGTGTGGTTGAACACCAAGGAAAGTGTCCCCTAAGGGGGAGGGTTTATAAAAACCCTGGTGAAAATTATATGTAATAAAAGTTAAAAATAATACCAATGGTTGATGGTACACTTATTGTGAGTTGAATGTTGGGAAAAACATCCTAGTGGGTGTTCATTTGGTTTATTATGGCGAAGGAAATTGGAAAAGCAAAAGGAAACATCTTTGGAGAGGAAAAATGGTGTTTTTAGCACAATCATTTATGAAAATAATGGAAATTAGGATAAAAGGGAGATGAAAGGTCACATGTTTCATGTGAGGAGGAAATTGAAGGAAAATAATGGAATATGAATAAAATAGAGGCATCTTCTATAAACAGGATTTTGAGGATTAGTTGGTACATTTTCTGAGTCCAATCTTTCAATCTCTCTCTCTCTCTCTCTCTCTCTCTCTCTATTTCATAATTATATTTTCTTGGAGCACTTTGGAATTTGAGCAAGAAAGGCAAGAAAGGTAAGAAATCAAGAAAACGTAGGAAGAAAGAAAGGAGGAGTGAGAATAAATCATCTCCTGGAAGATTCCTGGTAGGATTTCGAATGCATGGTATTGCATGTGGTTCTATGCTGCCTTGGCATGGATTTTTTCTAGCTGTGATAGTGTTTTCAGCCTAGCCTTGCCATTTCCAAATAGCCATGGTGTTGTGCATTTTCGAGGTGTTGGTTTAGCTGGATTGTAGGATGGATTTGAAGTTGATTGGGGTGGATCTATGGATTTATATAGAACATGGCCTAGTGGTCCTTGAAGTATACTTTGGATCATGGTAAAGCCATTGGCCTAGTAACCCCTCAGCCAAAATGTGGGTTGCAGTAAAACTAGGATTGTGTTGCCTCGGTGAGCCTAGGAATCCTTGACCCATGAATTGTGTGATATATGGTAAACCGTAGAGGTGGTTTACTCTCCATTTAAACCCTTGGAATCCTCGGTTTGGGATCGCGGTAAAGCCAGGAGAGTATGTCGTGGTTTAGGGCCTAGTGACCCATGATTCATACTGTGGGTTGCGGTAAAGCCTGAGAGACTATGAGATAGGAAATTTCCTCGCAGTTTAGGCAAAGAGAATCTGGTGATATCCATGCTTGTGTTGGATTACTGATCAGGGTAGATCACCATAAATTCAGTTATGACATGTTTATTAATGAGGGTGAGTTGGTTTAGTCTGAGGATTCCCTAGTTGGTTCTTTTGTTTTGAGTCCCACATTCATGCTTGGAATATGGCACATGGGTGACTGGCTAAAGTAGATTTGGCTCAACCAATCTATGTTTGGGTTGAACATGGAAGTCCCGTCTTTCGTTGATTTTTACATTCAAAATTAAAAAGATTATAACTTTGGTATTTGGTATGCAAATGTACTGGTTATTAAGTGGATTTCATTGATGGTATATCCATGGTATTTTTGTTGTTATTATGATGATTATAAGCATGTATTGTATTGGTGATGATGTTGGCTCTACCTATGTTTTTCATTGTAAACGAATATACCATTTATCTATGGTAAAATATATTTTATTACACCTTAATATGTAAGGTATCTATGTTTCTTAGTGATTCTTAGATAAGTGTTAGACCCCTATGTTTTTTTTTTTTGTACACATGTAGATGCAATGTTTGTGACATGTTTGAAGAATTGATTGTGATGGTTGGGTGTGGTATGATGAGTTCTAGAATATGTTATTGCTTCCATATATATATATTTTTAATGTTATTTACCCTGTTTTAGGAGGTTATCAACCATGGCCTGGGCTCAGGGGCTAAAAGTGTCACACAAATCGCGAAGCTATAGGAACATAACCACTACCTTAACAACGAAAGAACATTTTAAGCATATATAGCAACTCCCTTGCCCTTAGATGCCCATGGCTAAGCCTCAGATGGGTTAAAAATTAGCTCCCCCTCAGGGAACAGGGCCCTGGAAAGTTTGATTACCTCTTGGCGATGTCAATGATGTAGTGTAAGTTGTGCTTTTGGTGTTTCCATTAGTTCGAATTCATTAAGTTCATCTAGGAGGTTGAATCACATATTAGTATCCTTCATCGCATGTTTACCTCGGTTGTCCAGTTACTCAAGTAGATGTAGGAAGAGGGTGTTACAGTCTCTTTCAACAATTATTTTCACATTTAATTGCTTCGTATCTATTTTGTTTCTTCATTGTTGTTCATTTTTTATTTGAATTTTATTATGGGAGAATGACCTTTCCTTAATTCTATGTTTTTTTAATTAATTATCACAATTATAGTTGTCACTACAACATGTCCCCCTCTCTGGTTACTTAGAACTCTATGCCATATTTGAATGTATTCTATATTAGGTTTTATGTTTGTTTTATATACCAAAAACTACTAGAAGGGTGTACATAACATTAAACTGATCCCCACGTTGTTGATTTTACTATCTTGTCTAGGGGGCTAAACAAGTATTTATTATATTTGTTCTAAAATAAATTAACTCTTGCTTTTTGGATTAGACTTCATGACAGGTCGATGGAGTTGATAAGTGAGAGATGTCACAAGGTGTTATTTAACCATTTCAAAAACATCAGTTTTTTTGGGAATATTTTAAGTTGCTGGAATATGGCCTTGCATTGTTCTATTTTTTATTTTTTTCTCTTGGAATGTCTGGAGTTAATTCCTCTCGTCTTAGATTTAATTAAGGTTTGAATCTATATTTCTTACGTCAAACCCCTAAATTCTTTCCTTGTATTTATTTGAATCATTGCCTTTATTCAGAATTTTCATGAGGCATTGAAGGTTGCAATGAATTATTTGGATTTATTTATACACAATCAATTTTGACTATTTGCAACCATTTTGACTCAGTGCAGTGAGTTATATATGTTTTAGAGATTACAATTCATTATTTTGTGAAGTATGTCATTATTCTTGCTCTCTTTTGGTGAGGGTTTTCGCATGTAATTATTGGTTATCCATTTTTTTTTTCATTTTTTTTTATCTATATTATAGGAGAATGTCATTTGTTATTCCTTAATTCTGAGTTTTTTTATTAATTAAGTACCACTACTATATTTTTCACTGCAAATTATCCCCTTCTCTGTTTACTTAGACTTCAATGTCATATTTGAATGTATTCTATGCTCGGTTTTATGTTTTTTTTTAAACTACCAATAACTTTTAGAAGGGTGTGTAGAACATCATACCATTCCCCAGGTTGTTGGTTTTACCGGCTCGTCTAGGTCGACTAAACTGGTCTTTCTCATATTTCGTTCTAAAATAAATTAACCCTTTCCTGTTGGGTTAGACCCAAGCCCAGTTCAATGAAGTTGAAAATCGAGAGATGTCATAGGGTGTTATTTGACCATTTGAAAAATCTCAAATTTATTGGGATTTTTTAAAGTTACTAGAATATGGCCCTCAATGGTTCTAGTTTTAATTTTTCTCTCTTTCAATAAAGGTGGGTGTTATTTAACTATGTCAATTAATTTTTTTCTTTCTTTGAATGTTAAAAAACGAAGTACCCAAACATTCCACCATGTTTCTTTGAATGTTTATGTTCTTTTCTAGATAATAACTCATTTTTCCACCCGTCTGTACAACACGGATTGCCTTGGTTTGTTAGTGTTATAACTTGGATCTAGGCTAATTCAACCAATACAAATTATTCCAACAGACTATCATAACTATATTTAACTTGAAACACCCTATGTTCAAGTAAATTTTTTTCTTTCTTTGAAGGTTAAAAATAAAATCCCCAAATATGTCAATATCTATCTATATCTATCAATTTATCTAAACAATCTCTATAGTATATATAGTTCATAGTGTGTATCTCTATTTATATCATTTATTTACAACCCCCAATAGATCACATTAAGTAGTTTTTTCAATGTTTTTCCATAGTTCCTAATATATTACATCAAATACCTTTTTCCATTACATTAAATAATTAATATTCTACTCAAAAAATAAAGAATCACTAAAACTATGGAACCATGACACTGTACAATGAAAATGAAAACCATTCCCATGAAGACAATGGCCAACAATTTTTCCAACACTAGATGGATAGACTGAATCAGTCTTGCATAAAACGCCACCAAACACCAAAACCCCACCTCACTGAAGCTACTCACTCAAACATCAATCTGCACAACACAAATAGGCACAAAAATGTCAACAAACATCGATACTACCCTTAATAACCATATCGGGGCCTCTCTTCATTTCCTTTTAGCTTCCTTTTCATACACCAACACAAATCCAATGCCACCATATTTGAAACCGATAACTATTTTTCGACAGATGTAGGGCGACAACCAACAAATCTAGCCCAATTTTTTCTTGCCATGACCGCTCCCCAAGAAGCACAACATGTTGCAACCCAGCCCAAATGATTTCACTTCTTTCCTCTACCATTGTATTTTTTTTCTAACTATTTCTTCATATGAAAAAAATTAATTTTCAACCCCCTTTTCCAACTATTTTCTATGCATATTTCTTTATTACATTAAGAAATTAATATTGTTTTCAATTCTTTTATTTAAGTAAATAAATAATTAATATTTTTGCTTGATTGTGTTAAAGAAAGTATGTTGATCTAATTTTTTTTTATTTCATTAAAAAAATATTTTATGGTTTTATTTCAATAATTGAATAACTATGTTTTCTATTTCATTAAAAAAATATATGCTTTTATTTCAATAAATAATTTATTTTTATTTTTATTTCAATAAATAATTAATTTATGTTTTTGTTTCAATAAAGAAATAATTTATATTTTTTATTTCAATAAATTAATATTTTATGTTTTTATTTCAAAAAAATAAATAATTTAGTTCAATTTACTTTTTTATTTCAATAAACCAATAATTCTTCTCAATTTATGTTTTGATTTGAATAAATAAAAAAATATATAAATTACTAATTTACATTTCAATAGTTAATTTGTATTTAATCACTAAGTTTTTTATGTTTATATTTACAATTATGTTCATGTTTTATCCATACTTTATTCTTTCATCTATATTTCTTTTATGTTAACAAATTACATTAGTTAATATATATTTATGATTTAATAAAAATTTACAACTTTAGGACATTAATAATTATTTAAGCTTTCTCAATTTATTAAGCTTTATTAAGCTTTATGATTTTACTAATTATTTAATATTTATGACTTTAATATTAGTTACATGCCACCATTTAATATAAATTTACATGTCTCTGCCACATTGCTTCATTACGTGCATGTGTTCCTTTTCACTCTTCCATCGTCGATGACACATCCAACACATGACACCAACCATTAAATATACTTTTATATAATGCATGTTCGATAATTTGGCCTCCCTCACACCCCAACTATTGATCATGGCCTAAGATGAAACATATACTTCACATAATCCCCTTCCAATACACCTCGACCATCTATTAAATCTTGAAAATAGAATTCATCAACCCTTCCCCACCAAAGGTTGATATATATATATATTCCTACTAGCGAAATATAGTTGTTCTACCTTTAAAATATAAAAGAGAAATGTGTAATCCATTCAATATTCAAAATATTCAATATAAAACTAAAATGTAACATTTTATAAAATTAGTAATACTTAAAAAATGTCATAATGTTTATCAAATATGAAATATTTGAATATTTATTTTAAGTAAAATGGCTTCCTCATTTTCATTTACGATGAAGATGTATAGTTTATTTCATAATTAACATATACTTGGTCATCACCTTAAAAAAAATAGTTAAAATGCCTTACAAATGATCACTTAAACTATGTTAAACGAATTGTATATTAGAAAGTAATCATCTACAAATTTTACTAAGAAGTTAAAACTTCACAAAATAATACTCTATGCATTTTGTAAATTCAATGGTCCTATTTTTAAGTTATTTGTGTGATTTCTTATGTGTCTAACTCATTTAGTGGAGATTCAGTTAAAATTACTATTAGAAAGTAGCTCAAGATATTGGTGCATTTTGGACGTCCAAGCCTTCTCACACATGTGGACTCAAGGTTCATTCACTCACATCATGAACTAGCTATTATTGAGGATGAACTCTTCCGACAAGAGGAGACCATGTAGCAACATTTAAATAAAAATAAGGATAGTATAATTATGTTTTTCAAGTATTCTAAGAGTTCCATATATTTTGATATTTTATTTTTCGAGCATATATTCATCTTTGAATTTAGTTTCTATTGATTTAAAGATGATAAGTTTCAAGAGAAACAAAAAGAAACCCATAAGGAGGATTGGAAAGGCCCATTAGCTCTATTTAATTTTGTTTAGTGTATATTTTTAAGGTCACACCTTATCCATCGTGAATAAAGATATTTTAGCTTCCTTCCTACATATATATATATATATATATATATATATATATATATATATATATATATATATATATATTTGTTAATTTCTTTTATGATGCAAGTTATCTTTATATTGAAATAACTCTAACATATGTTATTTTATATTATCATAGATTTAAGATACAACAAAGTGTATTTTACTCACATTTTCAAATACACTCAAACAAAAAATTCAGTATTTAACTAATCTTTCCACCGCATATTCTCGTTGGCTACTTGGAGATCCTTTTCTCACCTTTCATGTTTTGCAAGTTATTGAACTAGTATTTCATTAAATCATAATTTTTTTTTCATCCCAGATAGGATTCATGCATCCATCGAATAAACATTCATTAAAGTTGTGTGGAGAACCAATTTTCACCTTTGATATTAATGTGCCTTTCATTCATATACCTATATGAATTCTCTGCTTGCAAATTTCCATGTTAGAGGTTTTCAATTTTCCTACCCATTTAAGTGGTAGATATATTTATATTATGTAATAAACCTATCTAGTCCATCATATAAATTATTTATTGCATCTTAAATATGTCATCTATATTTCTATAAGGATAAGAAGGACAATACTTATTTTCCATTCCACATGGATCACTAAATGTATTTAATTTTCATAGCTAAAAGTGAGTCTTTATTATTGGGTATGTGTTATATTATTTGCATGATTGAACATGTTCGAAACATATTTCCTAACAAATCCCCCCACCTCCTCCCTATATGTTTAACTATTGTTGTGGGAGGTTTCGGGGTGATGATACTTTTATGCCCCCCCACCTAGCAATAGCTTTTAATAGTACTTATTGTAAAGTGATTTACTTGGGGAAATATTCCTTGTATTCTTGTACTTTCATAATTAATCTATACTATTTATCATTAGGTCACTGATTTGCTGAAAAAATGTATGTTAGTGTTTTTTTTCGAAGAAGACAACCCTTTTTTAAGAGGGAATTGTGTACCAGTTATGTAGTCATTGGGAGATATAGAAAAATCAGTCTAGTTTTCCTATATTTAGGTTTATATTTTAAAATATGTATGAAAATTGTGTGCATGTGCTATAGAATTCTTTCTATTTTATATTTAATTTTTTCTTGCAAGAATTATTTTTGCAATGTTAAAACCTACAATTTGTATCATAATCGTGTTCGCTCCAAGGTGATGCATTTTGGTAATGGGTTTTTATTGAGCTTATGGTAGACCCTATTATAAGGGTATATTTACATAATCAATTATTTTGGTTAAATGAAATGTTAAACAATGCAAAGATAGAGATCAAGAAATTCAATTGGAAAAGTTTTGAGTTGTGGGAGCTCAGGATGGAAGATATGCTCATAGATAAATATTAATGGATTGTAGTGTATTTATGTATTAAACCAACGATAATGTCGATAAAAAATTAAACGAAGATTGATCAAAATGAAAATATCACAACACAATTGTGTGTCTGAGATTCAATATTTTTCAATGCTTCAATAGAAGCTACAATTAAGGCATTTTGAGAAAATTTAGGGACTTCATATCAATCTAAGTCCATAGTAAAAACATTGTTTGTACGAAAGAGTTTGTATAGGATAAGGACGAAGGATGGACACTCAATGACAAAGCATATGACCACCAACAATACAATGGTAAGTCAATTATTGTTTGTTGAAATTAGGATTTTAGATAAAGACTAGTGAATTAGTGGATTGTGTTCTCTACTAGATTCATGAGATATTCTATTTATTTCAATATGTAGTAATGAAAATACCATAAGTTTTGATGATATAGACTAATCTTTGTTGTCTAAGGATATGAGACATAAAAAATAGGAAACATAAAATGGGGATGCCTTGTTTGTAAGAGGACACTCACAGAATATAAATAAAAATAATTCATCGAGTGGGAGATCTAAATCTAGAGAAATATCTAAGTCTCTAGGAATGTTCATAAATTTATGTTGGAAATGTGGACAATTATGGCATTAAAAGAAAGATTGTAAATATAAAACTATTGATAAATGGAATGGATACGATGATGCTCCTTCTATGGAAACAAGAACATACTTGGATGAAGGAATGGATGTGTACTTTACTTATTTAAGTACCCATATAGATCATGAGGCATGGCTGGTCATATTAAGTGCATTATTTCATACGAATCCCCATGGGGAGTTTTTTTTGTGACTTTTGTGAATATTAAATATATTATGGAGGTGGTGATGTTTTATTAAGATATGGATTGACATATAGAATCATATGATGAGAAGAATTCAAGTTGAAGGTCATGTGTGTAAGGATTGAAACACTCCCTCATTTTTATGCACATCCAAGGATTCACTATAAATTTGACCTTTTGAAGCAAGTTGACTGATGCAGGTGTAAAAATAGTTTTTAAGAAGGATACTTGTAGGATGCTTTGAGGGAAAATAATAATGATGAGGGGAGTTTGAATTGGAACTCTATATACGCTATTGGAAACTACCATTAGAGATGGTTACAATATTTTGACTGTTCATGAAAGTGAAGAAGAAGAAGGAAAGAATAATACAGTCCATGGGGAAAAAAGTATGTTATGGAATCAAAGACTAGGGCATATCAAAGAGGAGGTCACTAGAATATTACATGGTAATGTTATTATTGAAGGTATCTCAAATTTTTCTCTGTATTTGGATATCTATCAACATTACTTATATGGGAATGAAAATTAGGTGAGATTTTACTCTCGTGGTAAAAGAACATAGGCAATAGTACAACTAATGTGTAATGATGGGTTTGGACCTATGGTTGTTTCATAATTGGGTAAATACGTATACTACATATCATTTATAGATGAATTCTCAAGTAATACATGTCTATATTTCCTTAGAAAGGAATATTAAATATTTAAAATATTTAAAGAGTTTAAGGATTTGGTCTAAGATCAAATAAATAAGAAAATAAAAGGGTTGAGGATAGATAATAGCAAAGAATTGTATAGGAATAAATTTCACGAGTTCTGTAAGAAGTGTGGTATATACAATATATGGCTAATCCATACAAATATCAATAGAATGGAGTTGGTAGAAAGATAATTATACCAAGAGGGATGTGGGTGATCAATATAATGGCATGTTAATAATTTCAAAAATATGTAAAAATTTGAACCATTCAACAAAATATCAAATAAGAAACACATAGGAACACTAAATGCATGTGCAAACCCATGAAGGGAGAAAACCAAAAAAAATATGTCAAAATATTATTATATGCTTCAACCTGCTATTACATAAACTTTACTAGCACCATCGAGATGGAGACACCCATCCCATAATTTATAGGAACCAACTTGTAGGAGGAAGCAACATCTTTTATCTACATGAAGCAATTCAAAAGAGAAAAAAATCTCCTGATTTTAAGGCACCAACTTGCAAATACAACCAACCACTTAAAATTTATAGGCACCAACCTGATTTGTCTACTAGATGCTTCTTTCATATCATTTTGAAACTAAAATCCATAGGCTTTTCTTCCACTTTAAACATTCATTCTTTCTTATCTCTATTCCAATTCTATCTTTCAGTTTGTAGTCTATCATAATATATCTACTTCAATTGAATCTCATATATGGAAACTGATCTATTATGTTCCCCTTTTTACAAAATTTTATCTCGCACTTCTCATTATAAACTTTTCCTTCTCACATTCTATACAAAAATTTGTTTTTTTATACACCACATCTCCTCTAGTCTAGGTCTAATCTATTCAAAACACTCATAATCTATTTTTATTTGAGCTTAGCTACAACTCATATGTGCATTAATATATTTTTCAACCATGCTTTAACTCTCTTATCACTGATGTGATTCTTCTCTCTACCCATGATAATTTTTCTTTTTTTTTACAGGCTCACAACATAAACTCATACTCAGCCAATATTATTTCATATTCTTCCTTTGGCTTACTGCATTTTTCATATACACAGGTTGAGCTCACTCTTCAAGTGTTTTTCTCTATTTTTATAGATTTTAGCCATTTATTCACCAGGAGCATAAATCTATGGCTTTGATGCATGTAATTTCCACTCACACAATATTCTTAACCACATCACTGTGTTTAGATTTGTTCACACATAATACTCTCACAATGATTTTGGTTTTTTTATTTATTGATGATATATTCATAGTTATCCTATGGCCCATATCTAACATCTTATCTCACATGATATATATATCTTTATATATTTCACGCTTAGCTTTATTTGATCCATACACTCTTAGAGAAATTCACATTCTACACATATCTCCTTCTATAGCCACCCTTTCATATTTTTAAATGGGGATAGAGTTCTTAACACGATTAGCCTTAGCTCAAACATCCATATGATTATTTTTATACCACCAGAATATTATCAACTCCTACCTTTCTAAAATTGATGTTCAATCCTTTTGGCATCAACCACATGCTAATCACATCAGACTAAACCATCTACCACATGCCTCAATATCCCTTTCCAAATACCTTCAACGCTGAGGGATTCAAAATTCCTTATGACATGGAACTGGAGCCTTAGACATAAGTCCATTCTCTAACATATTTGGTCAAACAATTTTAAAATCAAAATTGCAACAATATGAGATCCAACTCTTCACTCGACATGACACTCTTGAAGGTGATCTACGGATACATTTCCTCACATATAGTATCTAGTCCCTAAATTAGATCCTGATCTTGTTGCATGCCCATAGGCCCAGATATCCAGATACCCCTACTTTCCCATAACCATGACCAAGAATAACTTCAACCAATTCTAATTTGCTTAAATTGAACCTAAATATTTCCTATACATTAAGTGATTAAAATTGTATACCTACGGATGGCCAAATGGCCAAGTCACTTGATGACTCATGAAACCTTGTCCTCAAGTCCTCTTGAATCTTTTTTCTTTTTCTTGGAAATTTGAGCACTTTAGAAGCTAGACCAATATTCCTTGCTAAAGTTACACAAATATGGATCCATGTTAATTGTTAATAATCCATCCTAGGTGGAATTATGGACCATTGGATGCCTAAATAGCCTTTTTCCTCTAGAATGAAAAATTCCAAAATATCTTAATATTATGAAGACTTAAAAAAGAGCTTCATATCCCAAATATAGATGTATTAGAGTTACCCTCACTAGTTCCCATGGATCAATCAAAACTTTCCACTTGTATTTGTGCCATGTGTCACCTTTCCATGTGTCACGCAAGTCACCTATGATGTTTCAGACTACAAACTTTTACTTGGAAACCAAAACATGTCAAAACCGGGTGCCACATGTCACTACCTCTAACTACCACATCATCATACCACATTTCCTATCCTCCAACTACCATGTTATTAACCTGCCACTTATATTGTCATTTCATTCTTCTACATGTCATAGGTCCATCCACTTCATAAATATGGTGTCTTACCTTTCTCTTAATTGTTTCATTATTGTAGTCCTAGAGGTTTATATGCCCTAGTAATTTGGTGCATACATGATGGGGTTGGATTCCAAAATTCCTTGAAGCATCTCACATGCCCCAAATGGGTTTGTGAAGCCTAAATTCCTGGAAAAAGCCTAGACTCCATCACTTCGGACTCAAGTTTCTCTTCATTCTAGGGTAGTTAGAAAACTTTTTATATACTATTGGAAAGCTCCCTAAGAGGGATATAAAACTAGACACTTTTCATGTTATTTTGAACAAGGAAATTGTAGGAAAAATCCTTGCAAAGATATACTACTTAGCTCACTCATTTAACACTCAATAAATAAGCTAGACTCCCAACACCTGCGAACCAAAAATAATTTCAGGTATACAACCATGACATTGTAGCATCACAACTACTAAAAATTACCCCCATAAACTTGACATCAATTGAAGAAACATACTTCCAACACACTCACTAGAATTTACAGAAAATATGAGAAAGACATTGATGGATAGAGTAAGAAAAATTCTTAATGGTGTGAGGTTACGGTAGGTTTTTTGGGAAAAAGGAAATGGATACTAATGTTATTCATTATATATATCACCCTCATTAAAATTTGATGATAATATTAGAGATGAGGTATGGACTCGTAAAAAAACCTATCTCACACCTCATGGTATTTCACTATGATGCATATGTATATGTTCCAAAGGAAAATTGAACTAAGTTATATAGTAAATTTGAAAGGTCAATCCTTATTGGTAATACAGATGGTTTGAAAGGTTATAATCTCTTGAAATCATAAAATAATAAGGTTGTGCATATTCAAGATCTTGTAATTACAATATCATCAAATAGGAAGTCCTACAAAAGGGAGAAATAACTTAATAACATAGACTTTGAACTTATGGATAACGAATCAAACCCCTTAGAAGAATAGGAAATCGAATAATACAAACCACATACTATGGTTTTGAACAGATCTACTTGGGAAAGAAGGAAACCATAAAGGTAAAATCCACCTAATTTCCATTAAAAAATTCCCCTGTTTGTTACTAATGATGATCATAGAACTATTATATAAGAAGTGGTTTTAGAGGAAGGAAAACTCTAGAAAAAGGCCACAATTGAAGAAATGGAAGCCTTGGAAAAGAATAGGCTTGGGACCTAGTTGAGGTTTTAGCTAGAAGAAAATCCATTGGCAACAAATGGGTGTTTAAGAAGAAGTTGAACATAGAAGGAAAAGTGGAGAAATAAAAATCTAGTTTACTAGAAAAAGGTGATTCTAGGGTCTAAGGAACTGAGTTTGGGGATATTTTTTCTCCTACATACAATTTATTTCTATTTCATTTTCTCTCATAGTTCTAAGATAGTTTTACAAATTTCCTTTTTCTCCTACAATCCCTCTCCCATCTTCCACTCCATGACCTTTCTTTTCCATCATCTTAATTATAACATGTCCCATACACATACAAAAAAATTATTTGTTTTGTTATAGATAACCATTGCAGTATTATTTTTCAACAGAGTACAAAACATCACTCCATCATCTTCATTGAATTGTACATATGGTCTCCAATTTTTTTTATTGTACAACTAATTGCAAGAAACATATTTATTAGAATTTACTTTGAAATGCTTTCACCACTTTATTCCAACATGGCATTTTTTAGTCCTTTAGACTCTAAACTATAAATATTATCATAGTATATTTTAATTCAAGTCCTTATACAAATATCCATTCATAATTACTTGATTGGTTGATAGGCGTATATATATTATCTTTAGGTGGGGGAATGGTTGTTGATTTTTATTTTTTTATTTTAACAGATGTTATAGATAAGTTTTGGAAAGAATATGCCAAACATATCCTTCTTCTTATTCCATATCAATGGCCTAGGTGTTAAGGTAGTCGAACCATTATTAAAAAAAAGGGTACATTCACTAAAAAATCTTAGTGCCGCACATTGTAGGCGGTTACTTGATGGCACTTGTCCTTCCGTTTTCCAAGAGATCATGATATGCCCGCCTCTTTTCCCAATCGTGATATTTCCACTTGTTTTCCCTTGTTGGAAATTAATTCCAACTACAAACCTGAGCAACAAGACAACAAGTTTCAAATTTTTGATTTGACGGCAGCAACAAAGTCTTGATCTATTTTTACACTCAACCACACATTAAATTTTTGGGTTTGAATCCATGCATCAGCAACATGGACACAACCATCTCCCGATCCATCAAATTTTGGTCTGCACCACATTACCTCCCGTTGTAACATCATTCACCTAACTACGTTAAAAAGGTGCGATAGGAAAAAATTTGAATTTTGAATTTTAAAGTTTTAGGTCATAGAGTTTTATAACTTATGAAACAGACAATAGTATTTTTTATGTAGTAGTTGAAGCTGCATGTAGAGTAGAGAAGAGACAGTGTGTTGAAGATAGAGAGAGAGCAGAAAAAAAATAAATCTTGAAGCATTGTGTTTTGTAGCAGCAAAGCAAATGCTGTGCGTTACCGCAACTGAGACTGTGTGTTGCCGCAAAAGACTTAGTGGGTTGTCGTAACTGAGACTGTGTGTTGCTGCAAATGAACGCTGTGTGTGTAGCAGTGAAGGATTTTGTGTTTGTAGCAACAACTAAGACTGGGTGTCGTCACAAAGGAAACTATGTGTAGCAGCAACAGAAGACTGTGTGTTGCCACAACAAAGACTGGGTGTAGCAGCAACAAAACTCTGTGTGAAGGCAAGAAATGAAAAACATAATGAGGAGTATTTTTTATTAAATCTATAACTATAGTTCTAATGAAAGATTGTGTTTTTTAATAGTCAGTTTTTATTTTTTAATGAAATAGAGTTTTTACTCCATCACTCTGTCAACATCTCTCTTATTATTAAATCACGGTGTATGGTTGAGGAACTATGTTTCCTCTATTTGTTCGGAATTGTTCGGAAATTCAATCATGGTATCAGAGGAAGTCTAGGCTCTTTGAAATATTTCAAAGAATCTATAGGAAGGAAGAAGAAGTTTGTTTAAGCAGTTCTCCAATAGAGTGAAGGTTTCAACAACCCAGTGAGAAAGTTTGTTGAAGAACACAGTTAAGTTTTAAGCATAGTTCAAAAGGCTAGGTATGGTAGGATCCAACACAAGCACGAGTATGGGAAATACTCAACTGCCACAGTTCAATGGGAAGAACTATGACTATTGGGCAATCACAATAAGAACCCTATTTGCCTCTCAATATTTATGGGAGCTAGTTGAATATGGTTTAGAAGAACTAGTAGATGAACAAGCTTTTAATGACTTAACAGAGACAGAGAGGGATTTAATGAACAGTAATAGGAAGAAGAACTCAAAACCCGTCTTCTATATCTATCGAGCAGTGCATGAGAGTATTTTCCCAAGAATTGCAGCAGCAAAGAGGTCCAAGGATGCATGGGATATTCTCAAAACAACCTATCAGGGCATGGAGAAGGTGAAGACAATAAGGTTGCAAATGTTTAGGAGAGATTTTGAAACCATCTGTATGAAAGAGTCTGACACCATAGACTCATTCTTCACCAATATTATTAGGTTGGTTACCCAAGTAAGGTCTCATGGAGAGACACTTGAAGAAAGAATAATAGTGGAAAAAATATTGAGAAGTCTACCCTCAAGATTTGATGCCATAGTAGTGGCAATAGAAGAGAAAAAGGATCTCTCACTATTTACAGTCGATGATTTTAGTGCATCCCTGATGTATCATGAACATAGACTGAACAGTGGAACAGATTCCTCATTGGAACATGCTTTCAAGACTCAAATGTTTTTTGGCCGAAGTAGAGGCCAAGAAAGATCAAACAACCGAGGAAGAGGAAGAACCCCACAGAGAGGTGGAAGAAACAACCCTGCAAGCATGAGTGGAAGGGGAAGCAATCAGAACTAGAATGAAGGCTCAAGCCAAAATCAATCACATGGAAAGAGGTATGATAAATCCCAAGTCCAATGTCATTATTGCAAGAAATATGGGCACTATGCCAATGAATGTAGGGAAAAGAAAAATGACATGAATAATAGGCAGATGATAATTTTACAAAAGAAGAAAACAACCAGAAGAATGTGCTGTTAACATATAATGTAGCAGAAGATAGACAAGATGATGTATGGTTCTTAGAATTAGGTTGTAGTAACCACATGACTGGAAACATAACAATGTTTTCCAATCTAGATGAAAATTTTTAAATCTGAAGTAACAACAACGAATGACAGTAAGGTCTCTGTCATGGGAAAAAGAAGAGTAAGTATCCTGACAAGAAAAGGAGAACATAAGTTTGTGCCAGATGTATATTATGTACCTAGCCTGAAATTTAATATTTTGAGCATTGGACAGCTCATAAACAAAGGTTACAATGTATTCTTTAAAGATGATGTGTGAAAAATCATGGACATACCTCCAAGCCAGAAAGTCATTGCAGAGGTGCAGATGACGAGAAATAGAATTTTTCCTCTCAAGCTAAGAACAAAATTTAAGGAAAGAAGAAATGTAGCAGTTGTAACACAAGAGGTCTATCAAGAGGAAGTGAAAGATGAAAATTGGTTATGACACTTGAGATTTGGACATCTAAATTTCAGAGGCCTGAATTGTTGCACAAAAAGGGAATGTTAAAAGGATTACCACTGATTGAGAAACCAGACAGCCTTTGTTAAGGTTGCATCCTGGGAAAAAAACACAGAGAAAGCTTTCCAGCAGGGAAGAATATAAGGGCAAAGACACCCTTAGAGAGTGTCCACTCATATTTGTGTGGACCAATGCAAACACCATCTTTAGCTGGCAACCAGTATGTTTTGACAGTCATAGATGATTACATCAAAAGGACATAGGTGTATTTCTTGAAACAAAAGAATGAAGTGTTTGAACAGTTCTGCCACTTCAAAGCTCTTGTTGAGAAGTAGAGTGGGCACTAAATAAAATTCATAAGAACTGAAAAAGGTGGAGAATACATCTCCAAAGAGTTCCTACGTTTCTGTGGGGAGAATGACATACAAAAGAAGTTTAGCACAACGTACACACCACAAAAAAAGGTGTTGCAGAAATGAAGAATAGGACCATCATGAACATGGTCAGAAGTATGTTGAAGGAAAACATTTTTCGAATGAGTATTGGGTTGAAGCTATCAATTGTGTAGCATATATATTGAATATATGTCGAACCAAAGCTATCATGAATAGAGTTCCGGAGGAAGCATGGAGGGGAACAAAGCAGTTTGTCACTCACATGAAAGTTTTTGGATGTGTGGCTTATGCACATGTCCCAGATAAATTGAGAAAGAAGCTTAGAAAAAAGGGGGAGAAGTGTATCTTTGTTGGATACAGTGATGAGTCTAAGGCATAAAAAATCTACAATCCATCATCCAAGAAAGTAATAATAAGCAGAGATGTGCAGTTTATTAAAGAAGAAGCTTGGGATGGAAGCTTAGAGAAAATAGTGAATGTGAAGACATGTATGTCTCATGAAGAACAAGAAGAAGGGAGAGCAGAAAATAATCCCTCTTTGGTGGCTCCTCCTCCACCACCACAAGCAAAACAAACCACACCACAAGCTAGAAATAGAACATCCTTGAGAAATCAAGGAAGTGCTTCTTCAAGCACACCATAGGGAACTAAAACTTCCTTGAGTTCAAGTGGAACTCCAAGTACACCAAGAAGATCGAGATTCAGAAATCTGAGTGAGGTTTATGAACAAGGAGTGGTAAATGATAATGTTGGCCTAAACTGTTTATTTTCTTTTTATTTTCATGTTGATGACCCAATTCATTTTGAAGAAGCTGTAAAATAAGAAAAATGGATTGAAGCAATAAACGAAGAGATTGGTGCAATAGAAAAGAGTAATACATGGGAGTTAGTGGACCTCCCAAAAGGAAAAGAAGTCATTGGAGTAAAATGGGTCTATAAGAGGAAGAGAAATGTTGAAGGCAATATTGAAAGGCACAAAGCAAGACTTGTTGTCAAAGGCTACAAGCAACAACAAGGAAGAGAATATGAGGAAAATTTTGCACCAGTTGCAAGGATGGAAATAGTGAGAACAATGTTGTCCATAGCAGCACAACACAAGTGGAAATTTTACCAAATGGATGTGAACTCAGCATTCCTGAATGGAGTGTTGAAAGAAGAGGTATAAGTTGAACAACCTACAAGCTATGAGATTGAAAGGCCAAGAACAAAAAGTATGCAAGCTGAAGAAAGCTCTTCATGGGTTGAAGCAAGCATCGAGAGCATGGTACAACAGGATAGATGCTTACCTGATGGAAAATGGATTTGAGAAATGTGATGGAGAACCCACACTCTACATAAAAGAAAATTATGGTAAGATTCTTATTGTTGTTTTATATGTAGATGATTTAATCTTTACCGGTAATGAAGTTTCTCTCATTGTTGATTTTAAAACAATCATGAAGAGTGAATTTGAAATGACTGATTTGGGTTTTCTGAGATATTTTCTTGGAATAGAAGTAGAGAAAAATGAAAATGGGATTTGTATTTCTCAAGAAAAATATGTTGAAGAAGTGTTGAAAATATTAAACATCCAGAACAACAAGGCAAATATAACTCCAACTGTCATGGGGTTAAAATTGAGAAAGGAAGACAACAGTAGGGATTTTGATCCATGCTTGTACAAGAGCATAGTTGGCAGCCTTATGTATTTGACTACAACTAGTACTGATATTATGCATGTTGTGATTTTAATTTCCAGATTTATGGAAAGGCCAAAGGAGGCACATTAGCAAGTAGAAAAAATAATTATGAGGTATGTGAAAGGAAAAAAAAGGTATGGTATTTTATACACCACTTCAGAAAATTTTGAATTGATTGGTTACACTGACAGTGATTGGGATGGAAGTGTAGATGACAGGAAAAGAACCTCTAGATTTTTTTTTCATATGGGATCAGGTGACATTTCATGGGCTTATAAGAAACAACCAATTGTGGCTTTATCAACAATAGAGACAAAGTATGTGGAAGCTACAACAACAACATGTCAAGAAGTATGGATGAGAATAATGTTGAGAAGTTTGTGTCATGAAGAGGTAAAAGGCACAAAAATTTATTGTGATAATAGTGCAGCAATATAGTCATCAAATAATTTAGTGTTTCACAAAATAACGAAACATGTTGATGCCAAGTATCACTACATCAGAGAGCTAGTGAGCAATGGAGAAATTGTTTTGAAACACTGTAGAATTAGAGAGAAGTTTGTTGATATTTTGACAAAACCATTGGGGAAGAAAAGTTTTAATCATCTCTGAAAATGTCTGGGAATGCAAGATAGCAGTAGTTGTAATTAAGGGGGAGTGTTGGAAATTAATTCCAACTGGAAACCTCAGCAGCAGGATAGCAAGTTTCAAATTTTTTATTTGACGGGAGCAGCAAAGGCTTGATCTATTTTTATAGTCAACCACGCATTATTTTTTTGGTTTTGAATCCTTACATCAGCAGCATGGCCACAGCCATCTTCCGATCCATCAAATCGTGGTCTGCACCACATTACCTCCTATTATAACAGCATTCACCTAATTGCATTAAAAAGGCGCGATAGGACATAATTTGATTTTTGAATTTTAAAGTTTTAGGTCATAGAGTTTTATAACATATGAAATAGAAATTTGTAGTTTTTATGTAGTAGTTTAAGCTGCGTGTAGAACAGAGTAGAGACTGTGTGTTGAAGACAAAGAGAGAGAGAAAAAAAAAAACATAGAAAGCTTAAAGTGTTGTGTTTTGTAGAAGCAAATCAAACTTTGTGTGTTGTCGCAACTGAGACTATGTGTTGCTGCAACTAACTCTATGTGTTTCCACAATGGAGACTCTGTGTTGCCGCAACTGAACATTGTGTGTGTAGCAGTGAAGGATGCTGTGTGTGTAGCAGAAACTAAGACTGGGTGTTGCTGCAAAGGAAACTGTATGTAGTAGCAACAGAAGACTGTGTGTTGCTGCAACATAGACTAGGTGTAGCAGAAACAGAAAATTGTGTGAAGGCAGCAAATGAAAAATACAGTGAGGAGTATTTTTGATTAAATCTAGAACTATAGTTCTGATGGAAGATTGTATTTTGTAATAGTGAGTTTTTATGTTTTAATGAAATAGATTTTTTACTCCATATCTATGTCCACATCTCTATTATTATTAAAACTCTATGTTTGGTTGAGGAACTCTGTTTCCTCTGTGTGTTTGGAATTGTTCAGAAATTCCAACATCCCTATCCAAAGATCTTTAAATGTCTTTCTCATTTCCAAATGATAATAGCGTTCTCGGTCGATAATTTTTTATGGCAACGTAGTGCGGAAACCCCGAGGAGAAATAACGAAGAAGAAACATGTCATCTATAAAGTAATGGCGGCAGTGGATTATGTCCAGTGCTTTGGCTGAAAGAAGATAGAAGTTGAGGAAAAGGTTTCATCAAGATCAATGGCTGCCTTATTCAGCTAATCAAGCCAGAGATTCTCTGCTACAAGGACTTCGAACTCATTCTTCTACTCAGTCTCCACATCTTTACCACTGTCGATATGAGAATTAGGGTAAAGGGAGGAATTCATAGATCGCATGTCTATGGTATCCGATAAAGCATTTCCAGGCCCTCGTCACCTTCTACCAAAAATACTTTTCATGTATGATATCATTCAAGCAGTCAAAAAATGATATAACAGATATTGTTGTCATGTGTGATAGGACCCTACTCATGGGTAATCCTAGGCATTGTGAGCCCAAGAATTTTCCATGTCACAGTGCCCATGCTCATTTTCAAAAGTCATACTCTTGAATTATTTTTCATGGTATTTTTGTTAGGGTATGTTTTTAGAAAAGATGTTGTCTGAGGAAAAATTTAAGGGCATTTTCTATATATATATATGTGTGTTTTGTATTACATATACATTCATGGTGCAATGAAATCACATTAATATTTGATTATATATGTTGAATTTTTTGAATGTTGTCTCCGTCAAATAATATATGCAATAGAGATAATATATACAATTGAGATGCATCGTTACAAGGTGGTTAAAACCTGTGTGTTTAATTTCAATTCCAAACCAAGGTAATCGATTTTGGTACATATTTTTCACGCGAGACCAACAATGTTATTTAATTATGGAAAATTTCCCACTGTTTCGATTCATTGCACAAGTCATTATTCTTATTTACATGATGGAGAATTTCGAGACTTGTGGCAAGGTGAATAAATGTCGTGTGGATTCTTAGACCACACTGCTTATATAATTTTTCCATGATGACTTCTCTGAGCACATAACATGTTTTATGGAATTCCATCATCATGGATTAAATGGTTATGGCATATTTTATTTGTGTAAAAGGTCCTTAGAACAAAATTTAATCAGTTAAAATAATTCCCAAAAATTAATATCATTGACGTCACTCGTTGAAACGATACTAGTGACCCCGCACCATTGCATGCCATCTCTCAGCTATTGTTTTCATTCAATTTAAGAGATCTCTGTCCAATTGGATCGTCAACGTTTTATATAATGTTTATGGGACGGTGTTAAGTATATGAAGGGAGTAGATGAGGGAAATGGAGGGCCACACTATTTTATAATTTGGTTTTTTATTTTATTTATCTATTAAAATTTTGTTCTGCACTTTTACAAACATACCAAGCTCGTGGTTTCTGTTATCACTCAGTAATTTCTCAAGGTTAAATAAAGAAATAGTCTGGGGTAGCCACAAAACTAATTCAAACTCTAGGATCTAGCCTTCCTAGGGTTCAAAGAGGGCTCTCTCTTTAAGTTTTAACTTTATCTTTAATTATGTTTTTAGGCTAGTTATGATTGTGCAGCTTTGGTTTGGTTTCGATTGATTTGGTGGGAAAAATATTTTGAAGGTATGGATATTGGGAAATATATTTCTCCATTGGGCTATGGAATCAAAATCAAGCTAACAGAACTGGGATCAAGGCCAAAAGGTCAAATGTATTTAGAGCAAGATAGATAACACTTGGAGATCTTGGAAATTTGTTTTTGTGAGGTGGTATGATCGGGATAAAGGGCACTTAAGAATCCTTTGATCTGGAAAAGGGAAGTAGTAGGCAGAGGTGAAACGAGTGAGAGATAAATTAAGAATTCTCTACACTGGAAATCAGAGGAAAACATAGAAATGATAACTAGTTAAAAACAGGGTGCTCTTAACAAATCCTGCAGTAATACTCCTATTTATACATTTAAATTTAGAACAAAAATATATGGATGCATGTAACTAAGAAATATAATGGTGACAAGTAAGGAAATACTTCACTCCAAATAGCTCATCATATGATTCCTGAAGTATGATGACAATTGAGTTGGTCCAGTCTATTACTTGAAATTTGAAACACAAAAGCCTTCAATTTCCAACAAAAATGACTATAGCAATCTCCAGCAATTTATTCCACCAAAATACTTCAAAGAGTGAAGTATTTATACAAACTCTAAACTATAATATCTTAAAAAAATATCAAGATTGGTTTACAAATATCTCCAACTATTTTACATAAATAGAACTTAAATAAAGGACACTAAAAAATAATGCATCTATTTTGCACTATTTTTTATGGATAGGCGATGCTAAAGAGGATAATTTGAATATGATATCAACACTTAGTTGATGATGAGGCATCCAAGTCACTAATTGTTTCCTTTCTTTGTGCATTCTGCTCCAAAAATTCTACAAAATTGGGGTCCAATGATAGCTTTTTATGTCTCAATCCGAAATATATTTGTAAAAGGTGAAAGAGGTTATTGTAGGTAAATATGTTTGTTAAGATAAACCTCTCTGAGTTCCCTAAAATTCGGCTCCAGCTGTTCACAATAGGATCTACAAAACGATGTGTAAAACAAAGCTTTGCACAGTCTGAAAAATAGGCTATAAATATGTGCATGTATCTCTCATTTTGTAATACCTATGTAAAAAGTGAGCTAGATTTTTGTCCAAGGGTCTCTAAGGAACAAAAACCTCCTCCTGTTTTGTAATATGTATTTTTTATTTGCAATAATATTCTCTGTCAAATGATGACTTAACAAGAATTTTATATAAAAAGTGCTTTCAAATATTGTTTAATATTTCCACACCCATAATGGCTGCTAGAAAAGTGAGAGATATTTTGTTAGTTGGACATATTTAGAACGTAAACCTCCTTTAGTTTTGAAAACATCATCTTGGATTGGTCACAATAGTTTTTGCAGAACAATGACTTAAACAGGAAATTTCTGCAAAAATGTCCCTTCTTGCTCTGTTTTCATCTTGTAACCTTACTGTTCTTTTAACTGTTTTTACTTTCACTTTGGATAAACTTCATTATTGTTGGTGAAAGTATTTTCATATTCTTTTAACCATTACTTCCTCTGTATTTACTTTTACCTTTTACTTTGACTGCTCTGTAACTTTGTTTTAACCTTTACTGTGACTTTTATCTGATACACTTTAACACTGATGCTCTTTCACTATTCTGTTTTCACTTTCTCTTTGAATTCTTACTTTAATTTTACCATTCACTATGTAATTTCATATTTCTAATATCTCCCTGACTTGATTTTATTCTTTCTTTGTATACAAACTATTTTTTGAATGGAGCTTTTGAATTAAAATATGAGAATTTGGAGCAAACAATTTTTTCAACTAGTATTCAAATTGTTGGCCTAATTTCATATGTTGAGAATAACCTGCAAAAATAAAACAAATTGTTAATGAAATAGAGGTACACAAGAAGGGATAATGGCTTTGATGAATTGGGAAGACCTGTGAAATAAATTTTGACTCTAGAGGTTTAACTTTGTTGACACTGAGTAATTGAGTGTAACAATTTGGGATTCTAAGCGTTGGTGAAAGAGTTTGAATCTTTCAAAGGGTTTCAAAAGGTTTGAAAAAGGTTAAATTTCTTCATATTTGATTAGAATAGGTTAAATTATTCAAAATTGTGGTTTTAACAGGGTTTCTACAACAAATACAGTCTTTGAAGGCAATTAAGGTCTTTCGGTAGACAAATAGGCTTCACAAGGTTCAATATTGCAAAAATAGCTCTTTTTGATGACGAGAAGGTTAATTTCTTGAAGAATACCTTTTTTGCAGGTATTAGGTCTTGAAACAGGGTTTCTGAGGCATCAGAAGATTTCTAATGGCTTTGGAGGTTTATGGAAATGAACTAAAGCTTCCAGTGGTCTTGAATGGTTTGCACGACAAATTATGCAGGATTTTCAGGCATAAAAATAGTGGAAAAAGGATGCTTTTACAGTGAGGGAGGCGCGAGAAATAGGTTAATGCAGAAGATAAAGGGATGAATGAATTTATAATGTTTAATATGTATTTTGGTAATATTACCTAGGGATTGAATGATTGGTCGCATCAACGGGAAGGGTGGTTTTGGAGTTTAATGGGATTAAAACCATAGTGGATATCCCGCGGCATTTTGGTAGTAAGTGGTTTCGGCTTGAAACCACACTTTCCAATAATTGAAGGACATGTGGAGGAGAGATATGATCCTGAAACCACTTATTTCACGTAGCTTTGGCATGGGGGTGACCGCGCAAATTTTTTACTTGATATCGGATGTCCGCCATTAGATCTGAGTTTTAAAAGCGAACATTCCATATATGTTTGGGAGATGCATCAAAGTGGGAGGTGAGGCCGGGATTTTCATATGTGGTGGGATATGAATTTAAAGAAATAAACATAAAATACGTTTAAACTTTAGTTAATATGATGGCGGGGAAAGACTTTAAACTTTATAAAAATGTGTTTTTTAATAAAGTTTACAGTTCAAGCATTAGGAAATAGGCAGGTGGGGTGGTTTGCAAAAATATAATATATATTTAAATTAAAACATTTATGAAATGTTTCAATAAAAAAATATGCGGGCACCGATTATTATATATTATATAGTTTTAATCAACTCTTAATAGTTTGTAAAAACTATAGAGGGTGGGATTATTTCAATAAGGATATGTTTAGACCAAGGGGTTTGTAGGGCGGGGTTTATTTATTTGTGCACATGGGATATTTAAACTTTGATCTAAACTTTAAAATAGTGGGTTAAGAGGGTTCTTTTAATATAAGGGTATTAATATATACGAGAGGGTGTAGTTAGGGATTTAATACAATAAGCTAGGTGTTAATATGAAAAAACGAATGGTGTAATGGACATAAAATACATGCTAAATCTAAGTAAAGTGCCAAAAATAAAGCATAGCTTTATTATATTATATTTCACACTTTTAACTTAGGATACACTTTTAACTTAGGATAAAATGTATGTTTTACGGTTTATGAATGATTTTTGAAGGAAATGAAGTTAATTATTTTAAGGTTTCAATTTTACTAAGTAAGAATATGTCTTCACTTAGGAAAAAGTGGTTTTGATGTATGAATGAAGGGTAAATGCTGATAAATGTGGGTTTAATATAAGAATTCAATATTTTTAACTAACCAGTCATCGAGCCTTGGGTCCGGTCCCAATAGAAGTCAAAGAAATGCTCTGAGCCTTTTTGACTAATAGTTTATAATACTGAATACTTGAAGGGAAGGGGAAATTAGTGATTTTTGCCCGATGATGCTTTATTACATGCTTGCTCAACTTCTTTCTACTTACCCATCTTTATTTCTAACATTTTTTCTTCATTTTTGTAGGTGCATTTAGGCTTGCAACCTTAAAATATTTTTCATTCAAAACATAAAACTCTCTAAGTCTATGTTATTTCATCCGAAGGCTCAGTTTAAACTATTGAGCTTCTCATTATTCTCTACCTATCTACTGATTTGTCAAGTTTAAACTGTTTGACAAATTTTTATTTACTATCTAAAACATCAAGTTGAAATCATGAAGAGTTAATATTAAGTTGTTTAATTGATCATGGATTATGGCATTTATTGACACTCTGCACATAATCATTATTATTGCAGTGAAAGTAAAAGTAGTGGGATTTGGATTTTCTCACTTTCAGGTCTTCTTTTATCTCTTTTTCTTTTGGGGTATATATTTTTCTAAGTCCTTTGATCTTTCTTTTTATGACTTTTACCCTCTTTTTTCATTTTTTATTATTTTCAAATGTGGGAAAAAAACTTGCAGAAAGCAAGGTATGTACATCTTTACAAGACGATCAAAGTCAATTAAAAAATTATGAATCCTATATAGATAGGACCTTAACAGTTTCTATAATAAATATCTTATTTTTGTTTTCTATAATAATCCTATAATAAAGATGTGATAAAATTCATTGTTGTTGGTGAAAGTATTTTCATATTTGTTTAACCATTACTGCCTCTGTATTTACTTTTACTTTTTACCTTGACTGCTTTGTAACTTTGTTTTAACCTTTACTGTGACTTTCATCTAATACACTTTAACTCTGATGCTCTTTGACTGTTCTATTTTCACTGTCACTGTGAATTCTTACTTTAATTTTACCATTCACTATGTAATTTCATCTTTCTAATATCTCTCTGACTTGATTTTATTCTTTCTCTGTATACAAATTGTTTTTTGAATGAATATTTTGAATTAAAATTTGAGAATTTGGAGCAAACACTTTTGTCAACTAGTATTGAAACTGTTGGCCCAATTTCATATTATGAGAATAACCTACAAAAATCAAACAATTTTTTAATGAAATAGAGGTCTGCAAGAAGGGATAATGGCTTTGATGAATTGGGAAGACCTGTGAAATGAATTTTGACTCTGGAGGTTTAACTTTGTTGACACCGAGTAATTGAGTGTAACAATTCGGGATTCTGAGCATTGGTAAAAGAGTTTGAATGTTTCAAAGGGTTTCAAAAGGTCTGAAAAAGGTTAAATTTATTCAAATTTTATTAAAATAGGTTAAATTATTCGAATTTGTGGTTTAATTAGGTTTTATGCAACAAATACACTCTTTGAAGGCAATTAAGGTATTTCTGTAGACAAATAGGCTTCACAAGGTTCAATATTGATAGAAATAGCTCTTTTTGATGACGAGAAGGTTAATTTATTCAAGAATATATTTTTTGCAGATATTAGGTATTGAAACAGGGTTTATGAGGCATCAGAAGATTTCTGATGGCTTTGGAGGATTCTGGAAGTGAACTGAAGCTTCCAATGGCCTTGAATGGTTTGCAGGGAAAATTATGCAGGCTTTTCGGGCATAAAAATGGAGGAAAAAGGATGATTTTACAGTGAGGGAGGCGCGAACAACAGGTTAATGCAGAAGATAAAGGGATGAATGCATTTCTAAGGTTTAATATGCATTTTGGTAATATTACCTATGCATTGAATGATTGGTCGCATCAGCAGGAAGGGTGGTTTCAGAGTTTAATGGGATTAAAACCGTAGTGGTTATCCCACGACATTTTGGCAGTAAGTGGTTTCAGCTTCAACCCACGCGATCCAATAATTGAAGGACACGTGGAGGAGAGATAGGATCATGAAACCACTCATTTCGCACACCTTTGTCATGGGGGTGACTGTGCATATTTTTTATGCGATATCGGATGTCCGCCATCAGATTTGAGTTTTAAAAGCGAATGGTCCATATCCATTTGGGAGATGCGCCGAAATGGGAGGTGGGGCCGGGATATTTGCATATGTGGTGGGAGATGAATTTAAAGAAACAAACGGGAAATACATTTAAACTTTAGTTAATACGAGGGCAGGGAAAGACTTTAAACTTTATAAAAATGTGTTTTTTGATAAAGTTTATAGTTTGCGCATTATGAAATAGGCGGGAGGGTGAAAATATAATATATATTTAAATTAAAACATTTATGAAATGTTTCAATAAAAAAATATGCGGGCGTTGGTTATTATATATTATATAGTTTTTATCAAATTTTAACAATTTGTAAAAACTATAGAGGGCAGGATTATTTCAATAAGGATATGTTTAGACCAATGGGTTTGTACAACGGGGTTTATTTATTTGCGCACATGGGATATTTAAACTTTGATCTAAACTTTAAAATAGTGGGTTAAAAGGGTTATTTTAATATAAGGGCCTTAATCTATACGGGAGGGTGTAGTTAGGGATTTAATACAATAAGTTAGGTGTTAATATGAAAAAAGGAATGGTGTAATGGACATAAAATACACGTTAACTCTAAGTAAAGTGCCAAAAATATTGCATTGCTTTATTATATTATATTTCACACTTTTAACTTAGGATACACTTTTAACTTAGGATAAAATGTATTTTTGAGGGTTTAGGAATTATTTTTGAAGGAAATGAAGTTAATTATTTTAGGGTTTCAATTTTACTAAGTAAGAATATGTCTTCACTTAGGAAAAATGTGTTTTGATGTATGAATGAAGGGTAAATGCTGATAAACGTGGGTTTAACATAGGAATTCAATATTTTTAACTAACCAGTCATCGAGCTTTGGGTTCGGTCTCAAAAGAAGTTAGAGAAATGCTCTAAGCCTTTTTGATTGATAGTTTAGAATACTAAATACTTGTAGGGGAGGGGAAATTAGTGATTTTTTCCTGATGATGCTTTATTACATGCTTGCTCAATTGTTTTCTACCTACCCATCTTGATTTCTAATATTTTTTCTTAATTTTTGTAGGTGCATTTAGGCTTGCAACGTTAAAATAGTTTTCTTTCAAAACATGAAACTATCTATGTCTACCTTATTTCATCTAAAGGCTCAAATTAAACTGTTGAGTTTGTCATTATTCTCTACCTATCTACTGATTTGTCAAGTTTAAATTGTTTACAAATATTTATTCATTATCTAAAGTATGAAATTGAAAGCACGAAGAGTTAAGATTACGCTGTTTAACTAATTATGGATTATGGCATTTATTGACACTCTGCACATAATCATTATTCTTGCATTGAAAGTAAAAGTAGTGGCATTTGGACTTGCTCACTTTCAGGTCTTCTTTTATCTCTTTTTATTTTGGGGTATATATTTTTCTAAGTCCTTTGAATTTTCTTTTTAGGAATTTTACCCCTTTTTTTCATTTATTATTATTTTCAAATATGGGAAAACAACTTGCAGAAAGCAATTTATGTCCATATTTACAAGACTATCAAAGTCAATTCAAAAATTATGAATCCTATATTTATAGGACCCTAACAGTTTCTATAATAAATATCTTATTTTCGTTTTTTATTTCAGTCCAAAATGGGTATCACCGCGATTTGAAATATCACGTTATGGGCTATTCATATGTTAATATTTTTCCCATTCCCACATTTTCGGTTTATGAAACTAATTTTGAGCTGATATGTCGATTAGCACCTTGACTATAGTTTTAAATTTTTAGAATTACATAAGCATTTTGACTAGATTAAGCTTCATACAGATTATCATAAAAAATTTATTGACTATCATTCAACCTTGTCAAAGTGATGATAACATTCTCCTCAGTTCTCTAACCTCTATTATTTCTATATGATTAGGTTGATTCCATATATGATTAATGGTGGAATCATCTTTTGACATATCAAAAATGAGTTGGAACCATCCAAGGATAAATTTGATCATTCAACTACAAATTTTGACGTGAATTGATCTCAATGGTGTTATTATATTGTTTATCATCCATCTCAATCCATTTGGAGGGGAAAAAGTGGAGGAATCAATTTATGGTACCGTTTTTACTGGTGAGACCTAGTTTGGCGAAATGGGGTTTCCATAAAATTATTTTTTTGGAGGTAAAACTTCGTGAATTTAGTGCAACACCTTTTCATTCTATTCTACACAAAAATATTTTTCCAATGTCGAAAGAAGAGCTTCAATCGGAGAGTGTATGTAAAAGTTATGCCACTTAAAATTTGACCTTCCTATTTTCATACCTATAGTTCAGGAGGATGTCGCGTCAACCCCCATTATTCTTGGAAAATGGGCTATCCATGTGTTTTTGATGTAAAATACTTTAGAAGAGTCTATATTGAAATTCTAGTTAATAGTTAATGTAGTCAAAATTAGCCACTAGTAGGCTCTCGGGCTATGTTATAACGAGACCACTAGGAGGAAGAGGGATTCCATTCTTTTGAAAGTATTTTGTTCCATAACTAAGCAAAGATAGCAATGAGAGATAGGAGGTAGAACACATAGTGAAAATTTGTGCATTGTAGCATCCCACGGGCCACAAATATTACTTCTTTGTACATGTATCCATACTTCTAGACAGAGAAAGAGAGCAAAGCAAAGTCACCTTCGAGGTGATTTTTCTCTCAAAAGGGTTTCCCGGAGAGCATATCCTATGTCTTATGTGCGTGTGAGATTATTTACCCATTCTCTATTTTTTCTGAATAATTTTCATTCACATGCACACACTAATTACAGTTAAATCTATAGATGTAGAA
Organism: Pinus albicaulis; assembly: GCA_034641835.2. NCBI lineage: Eukaryota > Viridiplantae > Streptophyta > Pinopsida > Pinales > Pinaceae > Pinus > Pinus albicaulis. The sequence goes on along the minus strand of CM076573.1, from coordinate 984,307,375 downwards.
ATCAAATAAAACTAAAATTGTGTAAAACATCATATTTTTAATATAACATTATCAATTCTCTTATAACGAACTGTCGAGTGAAATATCCACGATAGTTTATGGATCAAAAATTTATATGAAAGAATTCTATTGGCGAAAATCATGTTAGTTTTATTATTATTTTCCACAAAGTCGTAAGCGCAAATCAACACCATTTGCCAATTTCAAACTCCTCGTGGCGAAAATTCACTTTGTAAGCGCAGATCAAGACCATGTGCCAATTTCAAACTCCTCGTGGCGAAAATTCTTGCACCGAAATATTGTGATTTTGATGATCCATGGACGTACCCTGCAATAGAAAAAAAAATAAGGAGATTCTTAATGATTATTGATTCATGGAATCTCTCACGTAATAAAAGAACCTAACAAAAATTGTATGTGTATTGTGCGCCACTTTAAAATAATATTCAACGGCTGTAATCCAATTTAATGATTTTGACTCGGAGTGATGTGTTGCCATGGTTGTGTGGGCGGGATAAAAATACCACACTAATTGGCAGATATGGGATAATAATGCAACGTTGGTTTGAAAAATACCAACCATGTTGCATGTCGTTAGAGAGTAAATTTAATATATATATATATATATATATATATATATATATATATATAATATCTTTCGCTTCATATCAAGCCTTTTTGCATGGTTTTGCGAATGTGCATAGCTAGGCGTTGAAGTAAAATACAACGTTTTACATTTTTCTTTCGATGTATCTCATATGCATTTTTGGTTGATGTTATATGAGATCATGTTTATTTTAAGGTTTATAATATTTATCCTATGGTTTATATATTTTTGGTTTTGGGTATTTAGTACTAATTCATTGAGTTTATTAGTGTCTTGAATTTATAATATCAATCTCTTGGGTTTATTAATACAAGGGTTTGTATTTTTAGAGTATAATATTATTGATATGGTTTATAATATTAATAGTAGGGTTTAATATAAATACCTTGGGTTTATAATCTATTGATTTTATAATATACATTCATTGTGTTTATAATATTGATCATAGGGTTTATATTTCAAGGGTTTAATATAAAGCCTAAGGTTTACAATATTTATCCCAAAGGTTTATTAATTTTAGGGTGTATATTTCTAGGGTTTAATGTTATTCCTTTGGGTTTTTAATATTAATCCCTTGGGTTTATAATATTAACCATAAGTTTAATGATATTAATCTTATGTTTACAATATCTATCTTAGGTTCTATATCCCTTAGGTTTATAATATTAATCCTCTGGGCTTATAATTCATTTCGGTTTTAGTATTAATTATTATTAATTGTTATTAATTATAATTAATAATTAATTAATTATTATTAATATGACTATGGTTTATAGTATCAATCCATTTGATATAATAATATTGATCCTAGTACCTCTTAGACATTTGTGATCCATATTGCAAATGAGAATGTATTTCATGTTAATTACATCATTAGGATTTGGTCGACATTTCAACATAATTAATGTGGTTCTTCCTTAGGAAACTTGTGAAAAAAATCTAAATAATAAATAGAAAATATGCATGAGTGTCGAGAGTTAGCTGTTAGGAAATACTTATTAAATTAATTAAAATAATATTTTGTTATGAACTGGCTATTATGAATGTATATATATATATATATATATATATATATACATACACACACATTCCTAACAACCTGTTCATAACTATATATATATATATATATATATATATAATTGAAGTTAAAGAAACTTCATTAAAATAATCATAATATTCTTATTAAAATTGAAATAAAATAAAATAGCTAACTCGAATTATATTAACAAAATTATATAATTTTTAATTCATAATTTTTAATGAAAAAAAATAAGAAGAAGAATAAGGAAACACGAGTGAAATCAAGAAGAGAGGATTGACATCCAACGCTTACTTAATTTCCATCCATAATCCCCGTTGAGATTGATTTCATTATTCTCAATCTCAATAACCTTTCTAAGGTTCCTATGATGGAAGTGATCAACCCTAGGAATGACTCTGTTATCCTCAATATAGACATGGTGCTTGTATTTCTCCAAATGTTCAGTTAGAGCTGATGAACGAGAACAATTGTGCCTAGCGTCTACTGCATGCTCTTGGATTATTTGGTTAATGGAGCAACCAGTTTCTCCAATGTAGGGAATCCCACAAGAACAAGGGATCGAGTAGACCCCTTTCATTTCTTTAGGGTCTACAGGTTCCTTAATAGATCTAAGAGAAATTCTAATACCATCAGAAATTGTCTTAGCTCTGTTAAGGACCATGTCAACGCTAAAGACATGAAAGGGGCCTACTTGATCTCTTGTTCTTGTAGGATTCCCTACATCATAGAAATTGGTTGCTCCATTAACTAGAGAATCCCAGATCATGCAACAAACATTAAGCACAATCGTTACCTCTCATCAACTCTAGATGAACATATGGATAAATCCAAGCACCATGTCTGCATTAAGGATTTGAGAGTCATTTCTAGGGCTGATCAATTCCACCATATCATAGAGAAGCTATTGCAATTGAGAAACATGCAATGAAACTCAACAAGGATAATGGATGGAAATTAAGTAACAACTAGATTCTCACTCTATTTTCTTGATTCCATCCATATTTCCCCCTCATTTTTTTTCTTAAATATTATCAATTAAAAATTATTTAATTTTTAATTATTTAATTTTATTTAATTTTAATTCAATTTTAATAAGAATATTTTTCTTATTTTAATGAATTTTCTCATACTTAAATTCTTAATATAATTTTAAATAATATTATAATACTTTGTATTGATAAGAATATTAAACGTGTTCTAAAAAATATTATAATACTTTCTATAAAGTTCTTACCTCTTATGATATTATTAATTTTATTATATATATATATATATATATATATATATATATATATATATATTTGTTAGCAATTAATTTATAATCAAATATTATTTTAGTTAATTTAATAACTAATTTCCAAGGAGAAGTCTACAGAGAGCCTGTGGAATTGAACGAATGGGCAAAAGTGGCTAGAATATGGGAAAACAAAATTCAATAAATATTGCATTGGTAGTGTTTGAATCGTGTTTATGATGGTGGAAATGGATTCAACACCACAAAAAACCTTTGACGCACCCAGATCTTGAAGTTTGACAGCTGCAACCTCGATTTTCAAAAATATTTGCTGGATTTTATTAAAATCTTGCCTAAATTTCCATAATTTTGAGGGAAAAAAAGTAAATTTGTTAAAATACGAAAATTCCTAACGGCTAACTCTCCAACCTGGTGCATCCTTGTTGTTTATTATTTAGGATTGATTTATTTTTGCACCTTTTTATTGAGGATGAACCACATTAGTTGGTTTAAAATCTCGACCCAATTATAATGATGTGATTAATATGAAAAAAATTCTCATTTTCAATATTTATCCTCTCACCAAAAATAATGATAATAATTAGTAATTATTATAAATTATTATTAATTAATAATTATTAGTAATTTACATTTAATATTTTTTTTGTAAGTTGGGTTTGACTACATCTTCATCATCATGTCCAAATACATCATGCCGATGGTGGCAGGGAATTGATTCAGTGACTTCACATCAAGGAGTACCTTAAAAACAGACCCGATCACCCTCTATCCAAGAACACGTGGAATATATTTAATAAATTTAATTTTAAAAAATATTACTATTTTTAATTTTAGTAACTAATAATTATTAGTTACTAATTTATTATTGTTATTGTTATTATTATTATTTTATAATTATTAATAATTAACAACTAATTAATTATTTTTTTTTTGGGTCAAGTTGTCTGTGATCGTCCGGGATTGGCCTGTGGTTTGAGGGGTCGCAACCTAGGGGTAGCTAAGCCGTAAAAGTCACCAGGGGATCACACCCAGCCACAGCCACACCAACCCTTAGCTCACTAGATTTTTTTAACATGTTGCCTCCCCTTAGTACATGGCACAACCACCCCTTGTGAGGTTTGATCATGGGTCCCCATGTTGACGAGGCCCATCATCAACCAATTGTACTAGTGAAATTTGACAATAATTAATTAATTATTAAAATATTACTATTTTTAATTAATTATTAAAAATTAATATTTATTAATTATTAAAAGTATTACCATTTTATTACCATTAATTACTTATTATTATTAATATTATTATTTACTCATAGTTTATAATTATTAATAATTAATAACTATTAGGATTTTAAGTATTAATTATTAATTGTATATTTATATTATTTATTAATTAGTTAATTAATAGTGCTAAATAATAATAATAATAATAAAATTATTAATGTTAATATATATGAATAAACGATAAAAAAATTGGTTGATATAAGCTTATTGGTGTTTATGAAAATGTGATTGTGCTAGAAAACATTTTTATTTTATTTTAAAATGATTACTTTATATTATTATTATCATTATTATTAATTTAATTTATTTTTTTCACAATGAAAAAGTTCGTAATTTTATTTATAAGTAAACAAAATTACATGTTGTATGAGCTGGTATATGTCCAAAGACATTCAATATGCCACAAAATAAAAAACAAAGGAGATACAATTATGATTTTCTCCCCTTCTTCTTTTCAACCTTACGCCAAGCACCAAGTGTTGGCTCGGTCTCGATAAGGACAAGCTGATTTCCTTCTGTTGGTGCTCCATTGTCCTTGTCCAAGTCAGATGTGTCTGATGTATGTGTTCTTTTGTATCCCCCACTGTCTAGTGTGCCAGGTCCCATAGCCTGCTGAGTCTTTGCGGTGGCATCGAGCTGCTCTTGCATTTCCTGTTCTTGTGTGCCCATGGAAGTATCTGTTTGCTAATTCTCATGTGGTGTTGGTTCCACCTCTTCTGCCTGTAGTTCTGGTTCTTCAGATGGAAATTGCCACCCTTTTGCCGCTTTGCCTGGTTTCTTCTTTTTCCTGTTATCCCTTTTAGCTGCCGGACATGAGTTTTGTAGGTGGCCTGTGCACCTACATATCCTGCATCTGAAAGCTGTATTCTCATAGTCTAAATGTTGTGTCCATCTCTGTTGTTTGTTGTTCAGCATAATGGACTCAGGGAGTCCCTTGCTCAAATCAACCTCCACACAGATTCGTGCGAAGGTGAATATGCGCTCTTCCAAGCGTTGAGTGTCAGTTTTAATGTATCTGCCAAGGGTATTTCCAATGCAGCCAAGAACATTTTCATTCCAAAAATGTAGCGGGAGGTTGTAGAGCCGAACCCAGACCGGCATATTGGTCACCTCCATGGAGTTTGCATCGAAATTTGGGAACCATGGTGTAATGAAGAGTCCCGTGGAGCCCCAGAACCATGGTCCCATGCTGATGATGGCATCTCTGACCTCGGTGGATGTAAATTTGACAATGAAATACCCCTTTGAGCAAAGGTGTATTTCACAGTCCATAGTCCAATTTGTAAAAATCCAATGGAACAGCTCCATTGGTTTGGGCCAGAAGCAGTTGAATCTACCGATGAGTGCTTGGGATTCATAGGCAGTTCTATGCATGTCAATATCTTGACTGTCTATGTTTAGTTCAGGCACGCTGTCCTGCAGTTCTACAATATATGGCTTGGGGGAACTTTCAGCAGGGGCAGCAGGAGCTGAGGGAATGTTCTTCTCACCCTGTAATACATTTCTATATGAACCTTTGGTGGGTACTGTTTTGGATGGACCAACACCCATGGAGGGTCCATGTGCCCTGTTTTAGCCCATCATTCCACCCCTCAGTCTGAGATTGAGGCAGATGGAAGACCCAGAGACCATGGAATAGTCATTTGCCGAGCAGTGGTTAGCAAGTGCTTTCCCCCCAAAAATTAGAGACTGTAGATGAACAGGGTACCCTGCCTTTGACTGTATTGCTTCCTTTAGGTGTAGTATTGAGTCTACTGTTCTAATCCATATAATAAAACAGTTACCTACAGGAGGCCTAATAAACACTTGGAATGGAGTCGGGCCTACCTGAGAGTCAATGTAGGAGATACGCTGGCTGCGTTCTTTGTCTGGTTGCATCTCATCGTGGGCCTGTGCCTGGCCCAGGAGTACCGAATGCAGCCTCACAGACCGCTTGAGGTCGACTGGTCTTGTGACAGCATCTTTGGAGTAGCAAGTGGGCTCAAGCAGCCTCTGATAAATATGCAGCTGAGGAAACCGCAAAACAGAGGATCCCCAAGAGCGCAGGTCCCATGCCCAATGTCCGCCCATCATCGAGGTCCAGGGCGTGGTTGTGTAGTCCGGAGTGTGAGTGGAGAAGTCGAAGAGGGTCCTCTCCCAAAAGACGAGAAAAACTGGGAGCCCAGCGTGGGTAATCGACAGAAATAGCAGGTTGTAGTGCTCACTGGCACCATGTAAGGTGCAGCAGAGCACCAAGTCTGGCTCTGGTTCAACACCGCAGCCATCCAGGAACCCACGGTGCTCGCAGTGCTTGATAGCATACTTAGCAGTGGTATTTGATAGCCCAGACAGGCGCCTTTGCCCCTTTCTGTTGGGGCAGCAGGTATTCCAAGACTCTGTCTCTTCCGATAAATAAAAACCCTTAAACACAGATGGTATTCCAGCCCAAAAGAAATCTTGAGGAACAGCGCAGGGAATGGTAAGTCGCATGCTCTGGAGGCACCGCCTGTGCAGAGATCTCCAGCCAGCGGCGGCGATGGGGGCCTGAAAACCTAGAACGATAAGAAAATCTCCCGCGCGCTCCATTTTTTCCGTAAAACCTTAATTTAATTTATTATTATTATCACTAATTTATATTAATTTATTATTATATCTTATTAATTTCATTAATTATATATTATTATTTTTTAAATATTATTTTTTTATATAATTTTTATTATAAACATAATTATTATTTATTTAAAAAAAGTTAGATAATAATTATATTAATAAAGAAAACGTTTTTATTTTATTATAAAATAGTTATTTTATATTATTGTTATTATTTTTATAATTATTTTACCATATATAGTAATTATATATTTTTACTAGTAATAGCTTAATTTAATTAATATAATTGTGATTGATATTATTTTCATAATATTAATATTTTATTGTTATTATGTATTTTATTAATTTTTAATGATATTAATATTGATTTTTAATATTTATTAATATTCATATTAAGTATTAATATGATATATGTCTATTGACGGATATCAACCAGATTTAATTAATTAAAAGTGGTTGCGCTAGTCTAGTTCATTCAAGAGTTAAATAACACACAGTCACTCCAAATGTGCTAGAATATATTTCACTAAGAGACCTAGGTTATGCATTAATCATAAGGCTTCATTGATCTATGCACTAGTTTACTTATACATACAATGATCATTTTTTCATATTAAGTTAAACTTCCCCGTCATTGCACTCCTCTTCATTTGTTAAGATACAACATAGCTTACTCTTAACTATATATATGTAGAAACTTTAAATTAAACGCACTGTCTTATTATGTTTCATTAGTACCTTCTACTTATATTTTATTAACCATCACACATATGTACAAGGTCACTAAACCTTTGCACCTTCCATTATAATGTGTTTGACCACCCCCACACAAAAACACACATATATGTTTTATTATAGTGACACAAGGTTTATACCTATATACATAAGATTTTATTTCCTTTGTTCTATATGGCACATGGGTAGGTTGTGGGAAATCCAAAGCTCACATGGCACGTGGAATGGGCCACAAGTGAAACACGTCAGTACAAACCCACACTCTCATCAAATTTTTTAGCTTGCCCTTTATATATATAAATCAATGGTGGGAATTTTATCTTGGATATACGACAATGGGGATCAAAAGGGGTTATTATTAGGGATAAGGAACTCTAATACCTTTTCATTTGGTTGGTTTCATTTTCTCTACTCTGCTACATATTGAGGGTCTCTCGCGATAATGTAACTCTATTCCTCCAATTGTAAATGGAAATACCTTCGAGATATTGGTAGACTTACCTAAGCAGGAGACACTTGTCAAGTCATGGGCCAAACGGTAACAATTTTAACCTAAATTTTAGTGTTCATATTTTACAATGTAAACCCCTTCAAAATTGTATTTATTTCACTAATATTTTCCTCTCTCTTATTTAAAACACAAAAACTAGGAGTTATTTTTTGAAGGGTTGGAGACCTACAACTATAACCGTTCCTTACAATAACCCTCATTGGGATTTCCTATTTGATAATCTATTATTGGGTTAAAAATGTATCGATTTATTCTTATTATATATTTAATTGTTTTCCTAACCCTTTCCTTTCAATTTTCAGGAGTTCAGCCATGGTTTTTCGTCCTTTTAAGCATTGGTATGTTTTTCTCTTAATAGGAAATTTTACCCTTCCTCATTTATTTATTTTCAAGGTTATGTTGTATGGCTACCTAGTTCTTAGTTGTGAAACCCTAAGTATTGTGTTTTGAAATTTATGATTGTATAGTCACGATTGTCCTCTCATTAAGAGTGAAAGCCTGTCATGAGTCTGTTAATAGTATACCCCTTAGAATATTTTCAATTCCTGCATAGGAACACAACCACTCTTTCTTCAGGTTCTTACCTGGATCTAGGGTTTTGGTTTTTAAAACCCTTGTATCGGTTTTATATTATTCTCCCTATTTAGTAAAATTATACAATTTGTAGGGTTTGTAAGGCTAGGCTTCGATTTAGGGTTCATTATTTTCATTCTAAAAAATTAATTCTTTTGGTGATAGAGTAGAATCATTTCTAATTTCTGTTGAACTTTACAAGGTATTGGTGTTGAGTGGCACGCCTTCTAACCTTCAAGTATATATTGTGGCTTCAATTTATATTAAGGTAATTCATTAATTTTTATTCTATCCCTATGCCCGTTTTACTGTTGGATTAATCCCCATTCTTATATCTCCTATATGTATGGATCAAATGGGTGCATTCACAAGAGACCCTTTCTTCTCTAGTGATTTTTCATCGACAACCAAGTTTAAGTCAACTCATTTCTATTCTTTACAAGTTGTTCGTATCGCTTAAATGACTACCTCTCATATGTATCCCTGAGAAATACTCGTCAGTGATTTTTGATAAAGGCATAAATTCTTGTTTTTGTATTTTAAATATTTTGAACAAAACCATGTTTGTCTTTAAATGAATGTTTAAACTTGGTTGAGAAATACAATGTTAGTTATATGTGTGGCTAAGGGCCTATTTACTTATGAAATTTTGAAATGGTCAAGTCTTTATCAACCTTGTGGTTGTATTTAATTTTCTCTTTTAATGATGGGTTTAATATGAATTTCTTCATATATCTACTTGTTCTTCATATAATGATTTTCTATCTCTATCTTGTATATCTAGTAATGCATAGTCTCATGTATCCTTACAAAGGTTTATAACCCATTCTACTCAACAAGTGTTTATATATTTTTTAATGAATTTCACTATTCCTAATTTCTTTAGTTATAAATATTATTATCATTGTCATTAACTAACCTACAAGTCTTTATGTAAAATAGCTGCAAAACATGGGTTCTTCTCTCCATTTATTCTCCAAAAAATATTAATATATTATTCCATTTCTAATGGAATATTCAAATTCATTTAAGGACTATTCTTTTCCACCATTTACATTATCCCAGTCTTACTTTCAGTTTCCTTACTCTACAGGTTGTGAATGTATACACATACATAATTTAACTTTGAATTCTTAAATAATTTTTTATAGGAGGGTAATTGTTGGGCCTTGAAATTTTGATTTATTTCCATTAAATTTTCAATTATATTTCCATATTATCACCTTCACTCCACCTGGATTTCGTTACATTTACCTTACCTGTAACATACCCCGCTAACCTTGTAGGAAAATAAAAGAAGTTAGGTAAGTTTTTCAAAATTTACCATTGCGTAACTTTCTAATTTACTTTATATATTCCATAATTAACCATTAAAATAAACATCATCATCACCTAGAGAGATATTTAGGAAAAATCATAGTGAGTTACACAACCATTAACTCTCCTTTATGTATCATATTAACTTAAATTTCCTGCTATAACTATGCATCAATCCCATGATCATTTTAACTCAATTAGTATATCACATAATTGATAATATAAACATAACATCATGAAACAAATTAACATCATGAAAATGACATAATGAACAATCACATCATTAGACACTGATATACCCTGGAAACCCCATAGGGTGAAAAAAAACAAACATTTAATTTTATTATTAAACACTTGTGAGGGTTTTCACCCCTCACTCAATGGTTATAAGAGAGTCCATCCTTTGACCATTGTCATAAAAATTACATAGACAAATAATATTAAATAAAACATAAATAGCTATAAGCTATTACAATCATCATGATACCATTTACCCATGGATCCTCAGTCTCAGTCTTTGTAGTCGTGTTGTTTCCTTGAGTTGGTCATCTTGCAGTTGGAACTACTAAACCTGCATGGAATAACAAATATTTATCTTCCATAATGTTAAACTTGAAAAATCCTTTTCTCAAGTCATCCTTCTTTCCTGCCATTGCTGTCGTCATCACACTTGATATCATCATTATATAAAATATTAATAAATCAATAATCAATCTCTATTTGTGACACTTCAACAAATATTTATATGCATGTATAAAACGTAACCAAGTTGACATGAAATGCCTTCTTTAACATCATTCACAAGAATTAGTAACAAGTAAATCACTATCAAGCATGATATTTCTAACAACCACTAACAAAATATTTCATGCACTTTCATATTATTTCCAAAGGAAAGATAACATACTATATAACAAGATTGTGCATGAAAATGCATAACAAGCTTTCAAGATAACTATCCCAACGAGCAATTTCCTTTGTTCCTACTCTTATGTTTTCTTTTCCAAAGGTATTAACACAATACATTCTCTACTTATGCATATGAATGCATGTTATTTTCCACAAACATATTTCCCACCCAAGAGCTATTTATCATGGTTCTTATGTATAACAATGCTAACTCTATTTCAAACAAATTTCACATACTAGTTATAGTTCTGTGCATGCAATAACATAGCCTTTTTATTCTTGCATGTAAAACATATATTTCTTTCCAAAAGAACTAAATAAATATTTCATGGAAAAATAAACACATTTATTTTATAAGGGGTGAAACCCATACCACTTATTCTTTCATGCATGCAAAGAGACATTTCTCTCTCATTCAAAATATCTAATCCAAAAACTATATTTTTTCCATAGATGCAAGCATATATGTTTCTCTAAATAATCTTACATAAAAAAGCATGTGACTATTATTTTTCCTCTCTAAGACTCTAATCCAATAATGCATAATGGGATATATTTTTCTCTTCTAGTCTTTTTGAAGAGTTATAACCCAATAATTGGTTCCTTGCATACAAATATATATATTTATTTTCCAAGGAATTTAACACCTAATTATTATTTTTCCAAAATATAGCTAACTAACTAGCTATTATGCATGAAATACAAAATATTTTCTTATCATTTCACATATTAGAGAGATTAGTAATATTTTCTCAAGAAATAACATGAATAACAAATCATTCTCAAATAACACAACCAATTACCTTTTACGCGAAGGTTTTATGTGATTTACCCCTCACATAAGTTATTTATATCTTTTTACATGACTGGATCTCCTCATGCATGTAAAACCACATAATAATGTCTAGTAGATAAAATATAATAGATAATTATTTATGTGCACCTAAGCACATACTTTTTTCAAGAGTCCAATATTTCTCTTTAACTTCTACTGCATATGCATCATTAGAACATACTTAGTAATTATATACATTAATTCCTTGTCAATAATCATCAATTAAATAATTATTATTATCTCATTGAAAAATGAAATGGAAGCACTTTGTTTTACTCTATTTTTCCCGTTTTAGTCATCCACTTTAGATACGTATTACAAACATATGGAAATGAATTTTAGAAAACAAAAGGAGATTTTTTTTTTGGAACATGGTTTTTAAAAATAACCCCTCTCATGTTTTTCACAGGTGTGACGGTTTTGATGATTCGAATGAATCTTTGTTGCCCATTCTTCGAGATTTAAATATTAAATAATTTCTTGTTTTTGTTATCAAATTTGGACATGGTTTCCAACCAAATGGAAACTATTTTTGGAAAACCCAAAGATTTTTTTGTTTCCAAAAATTAAATTGAAAATAAGCTCTCTTAATTTTTACACAGGTGTTATGGTTTGGAATATTCGAGCAAATATTTGGAGCTCATTATTTCCAGATTTAAACAATAAATAATTCTCTGTTTTTCACATCAATTTACGATGTGGTTTTTGAGACATGGAAAAATAAATTTAAAGTATGAAATAATATTTTGGTCATAACATCCTCTGTTACAAAAACATCTTTCACTTTTTTTATATCTATTTCGGTTTGGGAGATACAAAGTCATATTTAGACCTTATTTTCCAATAACTCATGCAATTGACAGAAATATTTAGCCATGAAAATTTTTTATGTATTCACAACAAATGAATTCTTCTAAGAATTCAAAGAATAAAACACTTATTAGTCTATCTACAAAATTATATAGAGTTTTTCGAAAGAAATAATCTTGATTCTTCATCATATGAACTTTTCCTTGCAATTAAATTCAATTATTATATCAGCATGCCCCATATGCAAACAAATTTTTTTTCAAAGAATATGGTTACTTATCTCTTGATGCATGCTTGGAAGTTCTTCTTCCTCTTCCTTGGCTCCATTCTCCATGCATTCTCTCATTCTTTATTCTATTTTTCTCATAGACTTACAATAAATAGAGTTAAGAAAATGGGATAAATTTTCTAACTAATAAAAGCATTGCAGATTTTCTAAATCATAAAAGAATTCTAGATTTTCTAAATCATAAAAGCATTCCAGCTTTTCCAAATCATAAAATAATTCCATAAAACATCCAAAAATATGTTTTTTCCTAAATCAAAAAAGCACTCCATAAATATCTCATGCTTTTCTTTTAAAGTTAGATTTTCTTTTTCCTTATGAGAAAAATATAACTTATCCATAGTTTTTCCAAAACTATTACTCATTATTTATAAAACTCATAAAAAATACCAACTTGGAAATATAATTTATTTCTATAGAAGAATATAAATTATTCTAAATAAAATAATTAAGAAATAATTCTTCCAATATTCTTATAATTAAGAATTACAAGAATATTCTTCATGTAATATCAATATAATAATTAATAATATTTAATTACTTAACAACCCTCATTTTATGAGAGTTTTTAGGGTGGCTTAAGCCAGGGATATTACATTACCATTACCACTATTGGGCTACATTATGTTTTTCCAAACTTTATTAATTCCTAGTATTTTTAAGTGAATTTATGGTTAAAAATTAAAAAATAATATGCACATACTTATACCTAACAAGTGGAATGAATTTGTTTCCATCTGTAGGTCAAAAAGAAGCTTCCAAAATACTCTTATGTGGCCCCCAAAGGCCAAATTCAAATTTGGATGGAGAAGATCATGGGATCATAAGGATATGTGTCTCATTTCCTATTTGTATTGTAACTCTAAGAATACATATGCCTTATCACTTCCTATTTGGAGAGAGATTCATGGACTCTCATTAATGAGATAGCTTCTCATATTTTGTATAAATAAGAGAAGCTTTATCCTATCAAATAATGTGTAAGATTGGAGTTATTCTCAAGCTTTGAATACAGAATTAGATTGTGACACCTTACTCATGAATGTTACTTCATTTTAACTTGGTTTTGTTTACATATAGAGCATCTCGATTTAACATCTCTCATACTTTTAAATCAACTACCTAAAATGTGTGAGATTTACTTGATTTTATAGATTAAAGTTTATTTGATTTCTTAGTATTAGTTTTAGAATGACTCTGTAATCTTTTCTTTTCTAAAATAATTTCAAAAGGATAGATTTATCTATTTTCCAATTGGATTAAGTTTGAGGCAATAGAGCTCATAGTTATTTAGTTTCCTTTCATGTTCTATTATTTAATTTCTTACATAAAATTATCAATTCATTGTATAGTTAAATGTTCTTAAAATATCAGGCTAATAAGGTGTTCCAATTTGGATGATTGAATGTTCAACCTATACAATCATTGAGCTTTACTTTTAAATGATTTTAAGTTGCTTTTTATATCCTCATTAAATTGTATAATTGGGTGTTATTAAAGGTCATTTCAAGAAGATGATTTTATCATATTTCTAAATTGAATTCTTGAATACCTAACTTATGAAAATATTGAGTTTTCTCTTTGCATGCCTTAATTTCTTTCCTAGATTTAAGGACGTCTAAAGTATAATCATTTGCTTGTACATCATCTCAGGAGGGTGATTCTATCATATTGGATGCTGAAGTGGTAGAACGTACCTTATTTGTTTTTCTTTACATGCTTTGAAATGCTTTCTTAGATTAAAATTTCAATTCCTGAAAGTGTGATTGCATGCGCTATATTTCTTTTTGATACTTGATTTCATAGGTTATTTGAATTTCATTTTCATTATTTGATTTCATAGATTAGATGAATTGGTTTTCGTTATTTTATAGAATAGATTAATCTAAACTGAAAGCCAATTTATAGCACATACAATGCACGCATGCTTGTCAAGTTTACAAAACCCCCGAGTTGACAAATGAAATGAGAGGAAATTATTTTTCCCCAACAATAACTCCTTATCACTTGACATGTAAACTCATTAAATTTGTATACATTTAATTTATATCTTTAATGAATTCAATAGAATTTATTTATGATGATAAAAGTCCAAAAATTGGCCAATTATTTTTTATTAATTTGCTAATAAGGGTCCATACTCCCTAATGGTATTATATAAGCACTTTGATTACATAAAGAGTCTTATGTGTGTATATACATACTATTGGAATTTACATAGTTTAGTTTATTTCACCTCTTTGTGGAATTTATATCAAGTATTTACCCTTATTTTCCTGCTATGAAATGTATTATTCTGTTAGCATGAGAAACTTAATATACACTCTCATTGTTTTCTTCTTGGTACCAACCATAGTCGCAAACATATTTCAACACTATTGGTATTTTATTTTACTAACTCTATTCCATGTTTCCTTACCCAATTTAATATAACTTGCTCCGCTATATGAATATTTAGGTCACCATTACTTCTCAACCAAATCCCTTAAGAAAAATATTACTCTCTACCTTTGATGTATGCAATAGCGAGTCTAATTTTTAGGCTTGTGATATTAACTACTCCGAGAATCTCATTATTTAGATTCTCTTCTTCTAAGAATAAAAATTAGAACTCCTTCTACACATAAGGGTTTATCTTCATAAATTATGCATACAATTTTACGTCTATATAACTTAATCAAGTAATTTAACATGCAATACCCCTTCGTCCTTGTAGTGCAGCTTTATTTGTTTAGACTAAGTTGTGTTGGTGTGAATGGAAGAAAAATTGTAAAGTTCATTGAAATACTTATGTAAATAATTTTTTTTATTAATAAGTAAATAGCTGGTTTGAGAGTACTTGGTATGAGACACTTGAGTACAAGATTCTTCTAAAGAAAATAAGAACAAAAATCTCACTGAGATAAATCTTCCACGATAAATATTCTAGATAATATTTAATGGAGAGAAAAGAAAAATCATTAAATAACATAGTTGGGGAAGGATGCTAATCTTATATAAGCATAAAGCGATGTGGGAGATAAAAATGAACTTTTAAGGAAACACCTAGGAAAGTGGGCATTGAGGACCACAAAAGCATGACATCACTAAAGGAAAAATCGATCATGGAAGAAAGGTAAGAAATAACTATGAAAGGGATCAATAGAGTTTGTTTATCTCCTGGTCAAGTAATCCCATCTCGGGGGGAACTGGAGCTACTGGTCATGGTTGGGTGGCTAGTGTGCTAACAAGTAATAATTTTTGTTAGAAATTATGTGCATGATTATTCCTGTGAAAAATTAGATAATTTTTTTGAATGATTCTATAATTATTCTGATGCATGTGGTTATATATATATATATATATATATATATATATATATATATAAAGTATTTTAAGGATTTGAATAGGAAATGAAAGAGGTTGATGTTGTCAATATTCTGATAGATATTTTATGTTGTGATTACTAACATGTTGTGCATATTATAATATTATGATAAATATTTCATGATGCGGTGAATAATGTGTGGGGAAAATGATAAAAACTCCGATACTAAGAAGTATTTAATTTAGAAATACATGACAGAGGATTTCTGATGAATTCATGTAAATCAACTCTAAAGAGTAATGTGTTCTTTGTGAAAAGTAGTATATATTTTAACAAATTGCGTATATAAATTATTTCAATACTTTTATGAAAATTTATTTATTTGGTGATCTCGAGGATAACTTAGAGGAAATGAATAACCTCTCAAGTAAAAAATGAACTGTGGAAACCAAATTAGGTAATGGGAAATTAAGCCAACATCCCAGTAAAATTATTGCTTAAAGAAAGGGTAAATCTGTATCTCAAGAATGAGTTAATTATACACAGAAAGGAAAATTAAAAAAAACATAGGAGTTATACTAAATGTTGAAGAGATTGATATGTCATAATGATATATTAAAAGAAAACTAAGAAAAAGGACCAAAAATTTTATATCAATTAGCAAGGTAGCGATAACGATTACAACGATGGAAAAATTCCGTTCCAATGTAGTAAATAAAGCTTCACTCTAAACAAAGACAAAATTCATTACAAGAATTCCATACAATTTTGTGAGAAGAAAATTAGGTGATTATATGTTATGCAATTACATGCTAGAATTAGTAAACGTATCCATTTCTGAATTATTACTTAGCTAACCATTACCAACATGTGATTATTATTGTTAAATTATAAAACACTTGAATTGAAATCAAAAGAGCAGAAATAAAATTTTACATAGAGAAAAATTGAACCTTTTTCCTTATATCACATGCAATACTCATGCATTTAATCTATCCAAACCCGATAATTAAGGTAGGAAATTCGTGAACCCAAAAACTACATACTGATTTGGTGGCATAGGCTCAACATCGAGACCTCATACCTCAATAGTAAGTAGTGAATCATGTTGTAACTAGGAAGGAAGGAACCAACCTATAGAAATGGAAGAGAAGATTAGTAGTTACGAGTTAGTCACGTAGGAATTTTCATAAATAAGTTTTTTTTTTTTTTTTGTGGGGGGGGGGGGGAATACCTAAAAAAAAAAAAAATCAACCTAGAAAAATTAGGAAAGGAGAATTCATAAGGGAAAGTATTAAAAAAATCGTAATAACCCAAGAATAACCTTACCCGTTCTGAGACAATTGGAACCAATAGAAAAACATTTCTCTACCTTAAACGTTGGAACACAAAGGGTGAGGCTACATGAGGTCAATAAGCCACGATATATATAAGAAATGTATATGTGGGGTACACATAAAAACACTCTAAGGTGCAAACAAATTTAATCTCGTAAAATTAGTTAGTATAACTTGTTGGAACAAGAATTATAACCATGAATATTGGGCAGATGAACATCATAACCCCTCAGATAGTGAAATAGGACTTGGTTCATAGAGAATACGACTGAAACCCCAACGACCTGATGTGTGCATACAAAAATGTAATATGAAATGTGTGACAACTAGGAAAAAAAATAGAGTTGGAAATAAGACAAAGATAACATGAAATTGTGGGGGTTACATTTCTCTGCATTAGAACCAAAAAAAACTTACCTGATAATGAAGATATTCTTGAGAAATCGATGAATCTGTTGTAACAATTATGGTGCGCAGAGAGAAATAGAAAGGGGTGCACCTGAAACCCCCAAATTTGCAGTTGTGCACTCCTGTGGAAATCCTAGGTATACGACAAGAAGTGAAACAGGAAAAAACCCTTAAATGAAATTGTTAGAATTGGAATCAAGTAAATTAGAAGGGTGTGATAAGTAGTAACTGCACCATGATAAAACCAAGTGTTAACCCTAAAATGTCTAGCAACTTGAGAGCGAACATACCTGTTAGTAAAGGGGACGAACCCCTGGTACAACTTGGGCATGAGATTAGCTATCAACCTCTAGGAATGTGTACCATGGCTATAGGGAGAATGACCAAACCATACCCTAAATTGTTGAATGAAACCAAAATCTGGCACATGTATGGTGTTATGGTTATGGTAGAGCAACATCCATCATCGATATACAAGAATCTCAACCCACTGCTCATTAAAGAGGGTACGAAAAACGCTAGTTAATTTCACATGGGAAGAGTATAGGTGGCCACGACGGATTGTGACACCATTCTAGAGCCATTTGCACTATTTAAACTTGTTAGTGGTATGGTATTTGAGGCCAAGTAATACCATGGTAGGAATCTACCTTTGTTATGGTTATACCATACCAAGAAAAGCAAGAACCTTAGAAAAATAAGTTACAAGGAGCGTAATACAATTAATAATAAGAACCATATATTCCAGGATGAAAACTAACATAAAACAATTACCCCAACCGAAAGGGACCTTGAAATTTAATTACAATTATATTCATAATACAGCCATATAGAGTCAATAAACATTCAAGTGTTAAACATAGCCTAATAGTCGAAAGCTAATGTAAGATGTAAAATATATGTACAAGGTACATAGGGTAATTTCCTTTAGTACTACCCATTCTTTATAAAATAATAATAATAAGAAGAATAATAGTAATAGTAATACTAATAATAATAGTAATAATAATAATAATAGTGTCTGAAAGTGGGTGCATGACAAACGGTATCAGAGCCCTAGGTTCATTCCTTAGACCCAGTGGGATTGAAAATATAAATTTGAGTGTGACTACATGTCATTGGTATGAGAATATTATATCCTGAGAAATATAGTTTCTAAAAGTTGTTGGTCTTTAGAAACTATATTGACTATTAAAGTTTTTTTTTTTCTAAGTAAGATTAAGATCTATTAATAAAACATATAGTACATGGAGGCACCGACCTCTCCGGATCTAGCCTGTTTCAGTGGCATTTTGTCTCAAAAATACCAAAAATGGAGCTGCCCATGTAGGGAAACCAGCCCAAAATGAGTTTGGAGCGCTGCCTCTAAAGAGGAAACCACCATTATACAAAATTGAGTAAGTGTACCAAGCATGATAGTAAACAGAAGGAAACACTTAAAAACTAGTGGCCTTAAGCATAGTGAGATCTGAAAAAATATGTGTCATGAGATTCTGGAGGGGTTTATTTGATAATAAGGCATCTGTATTCATCATCTTCCATAGAAGGGTGACCTGGAGCCATCTACTGCTGCATAACTCTGACCTCGCCTTTGTCTCCATCCTGCTTGTTTCACTCCTTGTAATAGTCTGAGTTGTTGCCACTATTCGAATCCAGATTGTGCCCAGCCAAACCCTGATGAGATTTCATTGAACCAGAGGGGCCCGGGTCGCTGCAAGGGTGCTTGGGTTGGATGGGAAAAAGGCGACAGGGGTCGTTACTGGCCACGCCACGAAAAGAAATGGAGATGGTGGCTACGACAAGAGGGTCATTAGAGGAGCATTGGAATTGAAATTGAGTGGTGGTGGGAGATTGCGAAGAGGCGAGGGGAGATGAGGGAGGCGAAGAATGCATCAGAGGAGCCGAGGGGGAGTATGAGCAGCGGAGCCGAACAGTCGGTCTCTACCACTGCGCGTATCAGTGTATCTACCCCAGGAATGCTCCAGAGAAGAGGCCGAAGAGCTGGAATGGGAGGATGAAGGCGGATGAGAGACGTGGCCTCTAATGCTGCCTCGCCGGCAATGCATGCGGTTCCTAAGGCGAGGCATGCTGGCGCAATGGGGGTGGTGAATTTGCAGAGAAAAGGAGGAAGCAGGGTCAACAGGTTGAAGCTGACGAGTAGGGGAAAAATTGAAGCCGAAAGAATCCAAAAGGCGAAATTTACAGTGAGGACTCTGAGAGAAATGGTTCCCTGGAAGGAATTCGATGCAACCTCCAAGATTGCAACACTTTCCAATCACTGTGCGGGAATAAGGCTCAGCCACCTTAGAAGAGAAGTGACACCGCAGGGGAAGAGAATGACTCTGCATAGAAATGGCGAGCAGGAGATGGAAATCCTCAGAAGGATGAGAGGCCGAACCAGAGGGATGAAGGAAACAACCAGAGGTAGAGCCAGAGGGCCAAGGGAAATTTCCATTTGAGCGCGCAGGAGGCTTCATTTTATTGCGGAGGAGGCTACCTTGACCTGTGCATAGGATTAAATGCCACTTGGGGTGGCGTCCAAGTAGCATTAATGCTGGAGAATGCCGAGGAGTGAGCTTGTGGGTGGCCATGTGGCCCTGCCATGCGCGAAACCTCAAGCTGTTCTCCGTACTTGCCCTCTTAAACACCTGCATCCGAGGGTTTATTGTCTTCATGCACCAGTTTAGTGCATTCCTGTATGAGTGTGCTATCATTGAGAATAGAGAGGGAGCGCACCGTGAGAATTTGAGAGCTAGTCACTCCTTTGTTTGCCAAAAGATCTGCAACTTTGTTGCTAGTTCTCTTGACATTCTTGAAGGATATTTCTCGGTGTTGTTGCATCCAATTTGCTATAAGATCCAATCTTGCCATAAATATCCAACTGTTGGCAACTTTTGAAGATGTGGCTCCCATCAGAAGTTGATTGACCATGTTGATGAGAATTTGGGACTCACCTTCTATTTCGACTGGGAAGTAATTGTGGAGCTGTGCGAGACATAGCCCTTTCCATAGGCCTTCAAGTTCCGCTGAGTTGTTGGTGTCCCAACCTATGGATCCAAAGAAGATCAGCAGAGGAGTGTCTTTGTGATCCCTAAAAATTCCCCCGTACCCAGCTTCTCCTGGATTCATTAGGGGAATTTTGAGGTCTAAAATGGGCCTCCTCAGGAAATTATAAAATAATAGTGGAAAAAATAAAATAAGATTTGATGACATCATCAAATTTTAGAGGGAAAAATGAAAAAACTACTTTTTCAACTTATCTCCCAAAGTTTTTACTCGAATTTCGAGCGCGAATAATCGTTGGATGCAAAATTTAATTCCTCATCCAAGGAGTACCCATGTTGCATACTTTCGATGGGTCCTGCTACACGAAAAATGAGAAATACATAAAAAACGTGACTGTAATCATGTTTTTTTTTTAATGTATTTCCCACTTTTCATGTAGCAGAGTTCATTGAAAGTATGCAACATGGGTACTCCTTGGATGAGGAATTAAAATTTTCATCCAACGAGTACTCCCACTCGAAATTTGAGTAAAAATTGTGGGAGATAAGTTGAAAATACGAGTTGAAAAAGTAGTTTAATTATTTTATTATTTTTTAATATTTTTACCCTTTTATTTAAAAAATGGTAAATCATCCCCCATGGTTGACATCATCATCTTGAATCCTATTGGTTGTTATAAAGTTTATTTTTTTTGTACATTTTTCTTACGAGGCCCATTTTAGACCTCAAAATTCCCCTAATGTCCCTTTGATGCGCCATCGAAGTTCAACTTCAATAAACTAGTGGGTGGAGGAGTCCAATGGCTTGGAGCAATCATCTGCCTGTGGGAGTGAGCTAGAAGAGGACAAGGAGGGAGCATGAGTTGCCAGTTTTCCCATATGGCTCTTTCCAATGCTTGGGTGGGGAGATATTCTTTCTTCCAGCGCTGGAGAGCCAGAGTTTCCTGTAAGTTTCCTTGGAGAATGTTCCATAGAACTACCAGAGGAGTGCTTTGATATTTGAAAATATTCTTTTTCCTTTCTTTCCAGAGTGTCCAAAGAGTAAAACCAGGGATGAGCCTCCATAAGGTGTTGAGTAGGTTGCTGCTATAAGGACTAGAGGGCCAATTACGAATGATGGAGTTTAAGTCCCCTGGTCATCTATAGTCCCTTCTACATCTGAAGTTTATTTTCTCCCAGAGAAAAGTAGCCAGTGGACATGTAACCATTAAGTTCTAGATGGTTTCTTCATGATCAGTGCAGTTGGGGCATTTGGACGGCCCTGTGAAGCCCCGTTTGATGAGATTATCCCATGTGAGAATTCTTTTGTGACATAGAAGCCACATGAAGGTAGAGACTTTGGGCCAAAAATTCGGAGACCAGAGATTGTCCCAGATTGAGTAGATGGTATCTTGGCTGTGGGTTAAGAGTGTGTACGCCTCTTGGGTGCTTAATTTTCCCCTGGGCTTATAACCCCATCTGAGGAGATAATTTTCCTCCAAGAATCTAATCATCCTGCAGTTGAGTTCCATGTCAAGGGCACAGTGGGAATTCTCCTGCTGTTGTTCCAAGCAGAGGGAGGCTGGTTTCCAGAGCCTGAACCCCTGGTTGGGGCTGCTTTCCAGTAGTGATGAACGTGGGCTTATAATCTATTTATCTCCTCTGGTAGAAGATGTGGAATGATAGTGCTAACGATTTTGGGGCGTTGTTGCCATGAGTCTATCTAGAAGTGAGTAGTACGTCCATTACGGATTTCCTAGAAGCTATGTTCTTGGATCAGTAGGCGGTGTTGTTTGGCAGCATTCCAGATCTGTGAGCCTGCTTCCACTGTTGTCAAATGGATGACGTCTTCAGTTGGTCTGTTATTGGAATATTTGGTTGTCCATAAAAGGGCCCATGGTGTGTGTGGTGCTGATAGCCATTGCCACCAATTTTTTTCTCCCATAACTACATTGTTGTGATGAGGGTCCCGAAGTCCAAGACCTCCAACCTTTTTAGGCTTCCAGACTATCATCCATTTCACCAGTGCCCATTTTATGTTCGGTCCTGAGGAACCCCAAAGAAAATTGCGTTGCAGAGTCTTAATTTTCTTGAGGACCCACTTTGGGGCTGCAAGGACTGAAAATAAATATAGTGGCATAGATTGTAGAACAGACTTTACTAGAGTGAGACGACTGGCCAAATTGAGGGACTGGAAGGTCCAGGAGGAGAGCCTAGCTTCCAATTTTTCAAGAAGAGCATGCCAGGAGGAATGCTTTATGGTTGAAGTGATCAAAGGGGCGCCCAGATACTTAGCAGGGAGATGAGCGATGGAGAACCCAAGGATTCTGGCTATATGATTTTGGGTGATGATTGGGGTGTTGAAAAAGAATATTTGAGATTTGGAAGCATTGACAGAGGTACCAGAAGCCTTCGTAAAAGTGTCAAGGATGACTTTGAAGGTAGAGACCTCTTGGACTGAGGGGTGACCAAAAGGCATATTGTCATAAAAAAACTATTGATGGGTGGTTGCTGGAGTGCCATGAACAAATATTCCCCGCAGACTGTGGGATTGGATAGCATGCTTAATAAGATGGCTCAGACCTTCCGCCATGAGAACAAAGAGAAAGGGAGAGAAAGGATCGCCTTGGCGAATGCCTCGGGATGGG
Source organism: Pinus albicaulis (assembly GCA_034641835.2). Classification (NCBI taxonomy): domain Eukaryota; kingdom Viridiplantae; phylum Streptophyta; class Pinopsida; order Pinales; family Pinaceae; genus Pinus; species Pinus albicaulis. The sequence goes on along the minus strand of CM076573.1, from coordinate 984,283,939 downwards.
GAGAAGGGGCGAGAAGGGATGCCATTAACCAAGATGGAGAAGAAGGAGGAGGATATAAGACTCATAATCCATCTGATCGAAGTATGACTGAAACCATAAGCTACAAGAATTTGCTGAATATACCTCCAGCTGAGTTTGTGAAAAGCTTTTGATAAATCAATTTTCAGAAGCATACCTGCCTTTTTGGTTTGCTTTAGGGATTGAATGATCTCATGTGTGAGAATGATTCCGTCGAGAATCTGGCAACCTTCCACATAACCCGTTTGTTCCAGAGAGATGAGCAGCGGTAGCAGCAGCTTAAGTCTGTTGGCGATAACCTTGGATATTATTTTTTAGATGAAGTTACAGAGAGAAATTGGCCTAAACTTTTCAGGTGTGGCAGCTTGGTCTTCTTTGGGGATGAGCGCAATGAAAGTGGCATTGAGAGAGGGAAGAAACTAATGCATAGTGTGTGATTCTTCAACCAGTTGCCAGACGTCGTTCTTTATAAGGTCCCATAAATGATGAATGAAATTGGATGTGAAGCCGTCTGGACCTGGTGCCTTGCCTTCTTTGCATTGGGTGACAGCTTGTTCGACTTCCTGAAGAGAGACAGAGTGAAGTAGCATTTGATTATGATCTTCGTTGATGAGTTTGGGAATATGTTGCAGAACTTTAGTGATTATTGTTTGTCTATTTGCCTGATTCTCTTGTAGCATCGATTGGAAGTGGGTTAAGAGTTCGTTTTCAATGTCCTGATGCTCTTCCAGTCTTTCCCCATTCTAGCCTTGGAGAAGGCTGATCTTGTTGTGCATTCTTCGCTGAATGGTGGAGCAGTGAAAGAACTTGGTGTTCCTTTCCCCTTCTTTCAACCATTTTATTCAGGATTTTTTCCTCCATAGTATCTCTTCTTGCTGTCGTCTTTCATCCAGTTTTTTGAGTAAAGTCTGTTCCTGTAAGGCCAGAGTCTCGGTACGACCCTCTTTGATGATGCATTTTTGGAGCTCCACCATGTTGCTCTCTAAGACCTTTTGTTGTTGAAATATGTTCCCAAATGTGGAATGGTTCCATCTTTTGATGTGGGCTTTGAGATCCTTGAGATGTTGTTGGAATTGATACATCTTGGATCTTGAAGGTGGAGTAAAAGCATGCCATGCCTTGGTGACCATCTCCTTGAAGTTCGGGTGGGTGAGCCAGAAGGCTTCAAAATGGAAGGGTCTTTTGGTGGTATCTCTGGGCCTTGTCCATTGAAGACATATGGGCTAGTGGTTAGAACCTGAGAGAGGCAAGATAGAGGCTTGTATGTCCCCTTCAACATGAATGGCATTATCCGAAAGAAGAAAGCGGTCCAACTTAGAGGCGATTGTTGTGATCCATAATGTCGGTTGTTCCAGGTATGAATTCCATTGGAGAAAGGTAGATCTACCAACCAATTCTTTTGGATGTAGTTTTTAAAGTGGATACAATCTAGATCTAATTTTGCACATCCTCCTCTTTTCTCTTCAGAGTAGTGATCATGTTGAAGTCCCCTCCTGTGATTCATAGAGGATGAGTCCTATTGGAGTTGATCTCTTCCATCATATTGAGCAGAGCTATTTTCCTCATGGGGTCTTGAGGAGAGTAGAAATTGGTAAGGTGCCCATGGATGTTCGTCCCTATGATGTGGAATGTATCCTGGATTAAGTTATGTGCTACATGTGCATCCGTGATTGATACCACCTGCGGATTCCATGCAATGGGGAGTCCCCCAGAGGTGCCCGAAGCATCCATTTCAATAGAGTGGCAGCTTGGCAAAGCTTTGGAGAGAATGGAGCCAAGAGTTTTACTATTACATTTGGTTTCTTGAATGAAGAAGACCTATGGTTTTTCCATTTGTATCATGTTTTTGATCATTATGTACTTGGAGGGGTTTTTTAATCCCCTTACATTCCAAGATGTAAGCTTCATTGAGAACAATGTTCAAGTGGCAGGTAGAACTTGATAAGTTTGGGATACCTACCAGATTCCACAAGCATTTCCCAAATTAAGATGGTCCTTTGAAGATTTGTATTTCTACCTCTCTTCTTTGAATCCTTGAAGAGTTTTTTCCCTTCCCATTGGTTACCCAGTTGAATACCCAGGATTTTTGGTGCTGTTGGACCCGTAATAGGGCTGCCTCTAGTTTTTCAATCTGTCTGTCCGATATATGATCATAGCCTTTTTTCCTGCAAACCTATTCCAGTACAAAGATATCTAGTTCTCCAATGTCAATGTTTTGTGGATCCTCTTCCATGTGACTAGCCTGGCTGCCTTCAGCCCCTGAGCCGTCGACCTCCATATTGTTGTTTTTCCTGAGAACCAGATTCGTGACTAGATTGGTTTTAGGTGGGAGAAGGAGGGACTCAAGTGGAGGCCTCGAGGACGAAGGGGGAGTGGGAGACTCCAAGCTGGGAGTCGGGACCGACGGATTCGGGGGGATGGAAGAATTTCTAGGGTGCACAGAATCGGGTTGAGGGAGCTTTGTAAGGACGTCAAAGCTATTGCTGGTGGAAGGGATATCTGAACCAGGGTTGGTCAGTTTGGTCGTGGAATTAGGGGATTTCTTGTGATGGCATTTGTGGGTGGGGAATTTTGTGAAGCCTTCTTCATCAGAGTTGGTAGAGGATACATTGGGTTTAGAGGGGGGTGGATTAAGAGGGAAATCACGGAACAAGTGGCCATGAGCATGGCATTTGCGACAGCGGAATGGAACATGTTCATAGTCAATAGATTGCAGCCATTCAAAGTCGTCATGAAAAATACTTACCGGGTCTGGAAGTGCTCTTGCTATATGCATGTGGACACATATTCTGGCATATGAGGTGTAACGCCTAAGCTTGGTCTCCTCTACAATATTTATGAACTCTCCTAGTCTGTTGCCAATGTCCCCTAAGGATTCTTCGTCCTAATATTACAGAGGTAAGGAATATAATTGGATCCATACGGGTGCCCAGCTGAAGTCCTCCTTGTCTAGATTAAATCGTTCTACCCAACCGCGGAGGTAGAGTCCAGACATGTTGAAAAAGTATGGGCCTCCATCTAGGATGTGATTTCTATCTTCGATGCAGTTGAATATGGCAGTGAAGAAGCCTTTAGGCCCTAGTTGGATTGTGACATGACCTTTTGGTTTCCATTTGGAGTTGATCCACCCATGAAATCCTTTTTCGGTAGGCCAGAAGCCAACGAATTTGCCAATAAGTTCATGGTCCTTCATATACTGGATTTGGGCATTGATACGATGACTGGGAAGGTCGATCTTAGGACGTTCAGCAGCTATTGGCCTACATGTGGTAGAGGTCGTTTTTGGAAGGGTCGTTTTGCTAAGAGAATCAGTATTTTTGTCTTTTTGATCCTCCGTAGAATTTCCAGTGGTTTGATTATTAATAGCCGTAGCAGCCAGTCCTGTGGCCTGAGAGGGCTTCTGCGCAGAGACAGAGGACTTCTGCGTTGAGTCAAAAAACGGATTCTATGTCGTAGCAAAGTTAAGAGTGGTTTGAGGGCCTGTGGGGGAGGGCGTACCAGCCCCCCCTAAGAGTGATCCATTGGCAGGGGATCAGGAGCAGTAAGGGGGTGTAGACATGCGATGACAGAGAGCAATACAGAAAGCCCGAGAATCAGAGCGGCGCCGTCGAAGGAGAGCCTGAAACCCTAGTTCAGAGCTTTTCTCATCCTCAGACTGGATTTTTTGACTATTAAAGTATTATTATTGGTTTGTGTATTATTCATTCTTCTGATGTTACAGGAGTATTATTAGAGCAATTTATAGAGGCCAGAGAAAGAAAATTTTGGTACCAATTCCCAAGCTAACCACATGTATGTTTCAATGGGCCCACTAATAAAGTGAACCATAGTTGCCTTAGGAATGAGAAATTTAGTATTTCATAGGTATAACATAAATAATGGTTTGCCTACTGCAGCATATTGTTGGGGAAAAAACTACATGTTTGACTATGAACCATTATAAACCTAGTAATCTAGGTTTATGGAATGTTTCATTCAAGAAGTGTTCTTTAACGCCATTGTGAAACAAGTGGTAGGAGTAAGCTATACTACAATAGTTGCACTAAATATATTTAATTTGTATTGGTGACCACATAAGCATAATGACTAATCCATGGGTAAATAAGAGTAGGGGAAACCATATTGGAGACAGGAAAAAATATCACATCATGGATGTCACTCAAATACGAGATATGATAATCTATTCTTATAACTTTATAAAATAAATTAAGATGGAACTATCATAACAACATGTTGCTTTGAAAAACGAATTAAATGCTAATGTGAACACAACAAGATAGGGTATATGCAGACCTCTAAGGATATTTTGACATGCGTTTTTAATATATTAATGCTCTTCATTTTTTTAAACATATTTTTTCAAATATTGATTTACTTATATCACAAATTTTATTACAAAAAAGTTGGATGCTACAACTTAGAGGATGTAAAATAAGAATATTGATTGATTAGGTGAAGGCCTCCTACAATGGTTTTCATTGGTGTTTTTTGGAAGCACAAAAACAACTCAGCTCCTTAAATTATTGTAGACATACACACATGGGGAAGTGCACACAATATTTAAGTAATTTGATATACCTTAATATCTTCGATACAATTCTTTTAAAATAAAGGATACCCATTTTCAGTTGGGAAACCAAGTTAGGTTGGTTATCGAATAAATTATTTCACTTTAACATGCTCTCGGTAATGGAGTAGAACACCCATGGAGTTGTAAGATGCAACTTGTTTGGCTCTTTGACTATCCATGGAAACAGAACGAAAGTGATTTTTCCAGTTCCAAAATTCTAGTAGTAATGGAATAACCCTAAGAGCTTTTCATCATCCAATTTCCAGATGAAATAAAAAACCATTAAAAGAGCATGAAGTGCACCTCCATGGGAATCTCACATGGTAGTTTTGACATGACAATTGGCTAATGGGACAAGTGTATTATCAACCATTCTCTTAATTGAAAACCTTTCCACATTCTCATGACTCACAAAGCATATCTAGGAAAATCGTGAAAAATTAAATGGTGGATATTCGATGTGGCCTTGGTTCCATGTGTAAGTATGCTTAAACAAGGGGAATGGAAATGATGCAAATCTATTTTTTTACGAACTATTAAATAGTTCTAAATTTTAGGTCGATTTAATGAATGGAATAAAGGCACAGGTCTTGGAAAAAAGATGTTATTAAGACTTAGGGAAACTTTTATTTTCATAAGTCCTACCCTAGTTAGAATATGTGTGTCTGAAAGCCAACAATGAAACCTCCGACAAAGGAGTTGAACACCTCACTATGAAAAACAACAAAGGTATAGAAATTCATTATGAAGTGGATCCAACACTAATGTCCAACACCTTCAAGAAAAAAAGGGAAAGGAATCATAAGACACGAATGGTTTACATACATAAGTAAATTCCCTAGATTAACGCTTAGGCTAACATTGTCTTCAAAATAAAAGGCATGGAAATAAATAATTGTGTTGATGGTGTGCTAAGAGAACAGGTGAATTTCTTGAGATTTTAAGGAAGAAATAATAAATTTAGTTTGTAAGGTCAAATGGGACAAAGAGAATACTACTAGGTTATATTGGTAGTGGATTAAAAAAAAAATGGAACTTTGTACTTAAATTCCTGTAGTGGAATTAGTTTCCATCAAGTCAAGGTATTGTGACTTAAAAAAAAAAATCCTATTTTATGACAAAAATACTATTGGTCCTAGTACAATTTGAAAAAAAAAGTAAGAAAACATGAGAGTCTATTTTTCTAGCTTTATGAGAAAGCATATTTGAACAAAGGATTGCAAAAGTATAAACATTGGAGGTGCAAAATTAGTAGTTGAATTAACTAGACTGCTAAAAAATTATAGAAGAGTCATTTCATTCTTAACAGGGCAGATGTAGTTGTCTCATTCCATCAATACTACTTTTGAAATTCATAATTAAAGAATTAAGTCATGATACTCTAGGACTATTATATTGAATACTGCTGCCAAAAGGAAAGGATATCTCATATGAGTAATTTATAAGGGTGTGAGAGAAGAAAAAAATTAATAAGCTCTTATAGGTTAATAATCTAGTATAAAGAGAAATTTGTGAGGAGAATGATGAAAAGTGATTACTAACAATTGAGATACTTTGAAAGGAATACATCAATGAGCATAAAAAAATTAGATCTAAGAGAGAAAGAACTAATAAGGAGTATGAAAAGAAACATCGATACCAATTTACTCCCAAATTTAATGCACCAACTTAATATTTAATTTCATGTAACCTATAATTTATAAAAAGAACAGGAATAGTCGAATAGGGGCAACATTGTATCAAGGGTGCACTCTGCGGGAGGTGGGGGAAATATTCAATGTGAGAAAACAAATATGTGAAGGATATACTAAATAAGTAGTATATATGCAGGAAAAGATATAATATCATCGAAATATGTGGTTAATGGATTAATTAATCACAAAAATAATAACGTATATACACCAGTACAAATTACCAAGTTGATAATAGTTGTAATCATGGTATTTTAAGAGCCAAGAAACTATAAAAATATGATGGCATTGAAAGAGAGTGCCAGAATGATGAATAAACCATAATACTCACATATAAATGAATAATTTAAAATCGACCAAATCTAAAATCAGGACTGGAACGTGATTTTTCTCAGGAGAAGTCAAATAGTCCATAAAAAAGGGTGAAGAAATCCTTAATTGGTCATCAATCTTAAATATAAAAAACTTGTGGAATTAAATATCAGTATTGTGGGTTCGTTAGAAAATTCATAAATTAGATGTTTATTGAACTAAAAATTACTATAAATCGGTGCATTGTAATGATATCATTAGGTAAATTATGAACCCTGATAAGAATTACTGGAGTAGCCTAACCGACCTTAAAACGAAACTATAAAGATATAATCATGGAAGTGGAGGAGATAGTGGGTTATCTAACACTTAAGTACACATTATATATGTATATTGGATACAATGGTATCAAAATAGCATCATAATATAAACTGATGTAAGTATTTCTTTAATTATTATTTCCACTTTGAAGGAAATATGAAAGGAAATGTGGCAATTCCATATTTTGAATGTTGCATTCAATAACGGCCATGTTAGTTGGCATAACTATAAATAAATGTAAAAAAATGATCTGTGATATTTTTTGATTCTATATCAAGGTTACTGACCTTTTTTGGTTGCATGTTGATATTTTTTTTTTTACAGGTTACATGCATGAAGCACATATCTAGCATTTCTGAAAACATGCTATAAAATGAGCATGAAATAAATGTAAGAGTATGTATGCTTCAGAGTTGAGCCATCACACACAATGAAGTGAACTAGAAACACTTTCTACTGAAGTAATGGATGTAGGAATGAAATGAAAGAGGCATCTCCTTTTTTTCTTAAGAAAATATGGAATTTTTATGATAGTACAAAGGATTCAGTAGAATATTAAAGCCGCACAAGACCAACCGAAAAGATCAGTGGAAAAAAAGAAAATGTACAGAGAATTAAAAATTTGGAATCATGTTTTTTGAGGGTAAAACCAAGGAAAAGTACCTTAAGAACGGGAAAATGTCCAAATTTAGCACCATGTTTTTATGGCTTGATCGAAATTATGGACATAATTAGACCTGTAGCTTATAAATTAGCATTACTTGATCATATTAAAATTCATAATGTTTTTCATGTGTCATTACTTAATAAATATGTACATGATAGCTCTCACATAATTGATTGGAAAATGATACAGGTGGAACCCAAAGGAGGCTTTACAGCAGAACTCCTTTGTATACTAGACAAGAAAGAGATCTCGCTTCAAAATGAAGTCGTCATTTGGGTTAAGGTGAAACGAATGGACTTTAATCCCGAAGAGGCTACATGGGAGTAGGAAGATGAAATGAAAAAAAAATTATCCAACATTTTTCCAGAGGGAAGTATCTGAGAACTTAACACTGGGGATAGTGTGAATTAAAAGAGGGGAATAATTTAATGCCCCTCAAACATTGTAATGTTTCTTTCTTTTTTTATACTAAGTTGTGTTAGTGTCAATGGCGGAAAATTCATAAAGTGTATGAAAATAATTATGTAAATAAATAATTTTATTAATAAGTAAATAGTTGGATTGAAAGTACTTAGAATGAGACACTTGAGTATGAGATCCTTTCCGAAGAAAATAAAAACAAAATTCTCATTTAGATAGCTCTTCCATGATAAAGATTCTATATAAGATTTAATTAAGAGAAGATAAAATCCATTAAATCACCTTGGTAGGGAAATATGATAAGATTCGATAAGGATAAAGCACCGTGGGAGATAAAATCAGGCTTTTAACGAAAATCCTAGGCAAGTGGACATTGAGGACCACAAAATCGGGACACCGCTAAAGTAAAAATAGATCATGGATGAAAGGTATGAAATACCTATGAAATGGATCAATAGAGGTTTTTGATATCTTGGGAAAGTACTCTAAATTCAGGGGGAACTAGAGGTACAGATCATGATTGGGTGGCTAGTGTGCTCACTAAGTACAATTTGAGACAACAATTATGGTTAGGAAATCTATGCATGCTTATTCTTGTGAAAATTTCAATAATTATTTTGAATGATTCTATAATTATTCTGATGTGTGTGTGTGCATGTGTGTGTGTGTGTAATGTATTTTAAGGATTTGTATAGGAAATGAAAGAGGTTGATCTTGTCAATATTCTGATAAATATATTATATTATGATAACTAATGTGTTGTGGATATTATAAATATTTTGGTAAATATTTCAAGATGCAATGAATAATGTGCAGGGAAAATGATGAAACTTAGATACCAAGAATAGCTAATTTATTAATACATGATGGAGGATTTCTGATGAATTCATGTAAATCAACTCTAAAGAATAATGTGATATTTGTGTGAAGTAGTGTCTATTTTATCAAAGGAATATATCAATTATTTTCAATACTTTATATATATATATATAGATATATATATTTTGGTGGTTGAAGGTGATTCGATGAAAAACATGAAGAATTATTTTTGAATGAGAAATTATATTGTGCTTAGAACTCTAGGAAAAAACATTAACAGGTTCGGTTATGTAGGAATTTGAGATTTATTTATGAAAAAATATTTAATTAGTGATCTGGAGGATAACTTAAAGGAAACGAATAATCTCTAGAGTAAAAAATGAACTTTGGAAATCAAAATAGGTAATGGGAAATGAATCCAACATCTGAGTAACATTATCACTTAAATCAAGGATTTATTTGTAACTCAAGAATGAGTTAATTATACATTGAAAGGAAAACAAAACAAACGTAGGAGTTATACTAAACAATGAGGAGATTGATCTCTCATAATGAGATATTCGAAAAAAAGTAAGAAAAACGACCTAAAATTTTAGATACATTAGCAAGGTAGCAGTAATGAGTGGAATCGTGGAAAAATTCCATTCCAATGGAGTAAATAAGGCTTCGCTCTGGATAAATACAAAATTCATTACAATAATGTCATACAATTTTGTGACAATAAATTTAGCCAATTCGTCGTGACACATTTTTATGTTATAATTAGAAAATGTATTCGTTGTAAAATTATTAATTGAATAACCATTACCAACATGTGATTAATATTTTTAAACTATGAAACACTAGCAGTAAAATAAAAAGATCAGAAACGAAATTTTAAATAGAGCTGAATTGAACCTTTTTCCTTATATTGCATGCAATACTCATGAAGGTAATCTCATTTATATTAAATTTTACCTCAGAAAATTAGAGTCGTTGATGTGCTATGACCTTAGTCTCTATACTGGAACTGATAAATAAAAAGAAAAGAGAAATACGGTAATACGTTGAATATATTATAGGGTATTAATGCAAGGGATAGAGAACCATAGAGTCCTCTTTAAAAAGAAACTGAGATATAATACAGAGTCATGTGTGACTACATTTTGAATATTCAAAGGCAAACAATAGCAAAAATCAACAACGTCAATGATTATAAAACATTGACTATCCCAGTGCAGAGCTGGCAAATTATAAGTAGGAATTACCCTGCATACATTTATACAACTCTTAGAGTTTGAAATTTATAAGTTGATAATATAATACATGTTATAAGTCGGTGGTGAACCAATTTCATTCAACCAGTTGAACAATATGTTTTTTCCAAACCCTACAATTAAGGTAGGAACTACATGAACCACCAAACTACACATTGATTTCATGGGATAGACTCGACATCGAGACCTCAGACCTCCATGGTAAGTAGCGAATCATGTGGCAACTAGGAAGGAAGGAAGTGACCTGTAGCAGAGGAAACAAAAATTATTAGTTGTGAGTTAGCCGAGTAGGAATTTTATATAAAGAATTTGTGAAGGGGGGGTGAAATACATGTAAAACAAATCAACCCAGAAAAATTATGCAAGGAGATTTCCTAAGGGAAGGTATTGAAAAAATTGTAATAACCCAGGAATAACCCGACCTGTGTTGAGAAAATTGGACACAAAAGAAAAATAATTGGCCACCTTGAAGGCTGGAACATCGAGGAGGAAGATACATTAGGTCAATAATGCATGATATATATAAGAAATTTATATGTGGGGTACAAGTAAAAACAACCTAAGATGCAAACAAATTTAATTTCGGAAAATTACTTAGTCTAACTTGCTAGAAGGAGAATTATAACCATGAATTTTAGGCAGATGAACATCATAATCACTCACAAAGTGTCATGGGCCTTGGTTCACAAATAATAGGACTGAAACCCCAACAACCCGTTGTGTGCATACCGGACTGTAACAAAAATGTGTGACAACTAGGAAATAAACAAAAAAAAAAATAGAGCCGAAAATAAGAGAAAATTAACTTGGAATTGTGGGGGTTACATTCCACTGCAGTAGAACCAAAACAAAACTTAACTGATATCGAGGATGTGTTTGAGAAACTAACAAAGTCATTTGAATGATTATGGCATGCCCAGAGGAACAAAAAATGGGTGCACCTGAAACCCCCAAAATTACAGCTGTGGACACTGGTGGAAATGCTTGGTAGATGATAGTGAATTCAAAAGTAATAAAAACACTTAAGTGAAATTGTTCAACTTGGAATGAAGTAAATTTGAACGGTGTGAGAAGTAGTAATTACACTGAGAAAACCAAGTGTTAAATCTGAAATTTCTATCAACTTGAGAGAAAACATACCTATCAATAGATGGGACAAACCCTTGACACGTCTCGGGCCTCAAATCAACTGCCAACCTCCAGAAATGCGTGCCATGGCTACATCTTGAATGACCAATCCATATGCGAAATTGTCAAATGAAACCAAAATTTGGCACATGTATGGGGTTGGGGTTACGGTAGAGTGACATCCACCATCGATTTACAAGAACCTCAACCCACCATTCACGCAGGAGGGTTGATAAACCTTGGTGAAGTTCACGTGGGCAGAATATATGTGTCCATGATGGATTGTGCCATTGTTCCAGAACCATATGAGCCGTTTAAAATTGGTAGTGGTATGGTACATGAGGCCAAGTAATACCATGGTAGAAATCTACCTTGGATATGGTTCCACCATACCAAGAAAATAAATAACCTTAGAAAAATCGGTTACAAGGAACAAAATACAATTACTAATAAGAACCACATATTCCATGCCGACTAACATAAAACAAGTACCCTGATCGAAAGGGAACATGACCTTTAATTACAATTCTATCCATAGTAGAAAAATAAACATTAAAATTTTAAACATAACCTAATAGTCAAAAGCTAATGTAAGAGGTAAAATATATATACAACGTACACAGGGTAATTTCCATTTTCCCCTGATTTATAAATAATAATAATAGTGTTTGAAAGTTTGTGCATGACATAACCCGAACTTGGTTTTTCAGCTAGCAGTAACCATAATAATATATAGCAACAATCATGGCCCAACAATTCATTCTAACTACTTATCATAACTATTTCCTTAAATAATTCTACAACTTCATCAATACCAAAAAAAACAAAAAAAATAACATCAACGAATAGATGGCTCAATGTACAAAGAGAACAATCATAATCATTTGACCGTAACCAACCACTTGAGAATACTCACGGCGACCACGCATTCCTCCCAATGAGCAATTCGTAACCATAAATTCCCCTTGTGCTCAGACATCTTCCATCTCAGGATCAACATCCCTCTTTCTATTCCTAAGTAGTTTTTTATGGTTTTTGCCAACACACTTCTCCTTGGAAACGTTCAGATTTTAGGGTCTTCACTCCTTAATTATCTATGTTTTTTATTTTAATTAAGAAAACTTCATTCTTTTTTTTAAAACCATGGATTTATATCATGTGGTGATTTTCTTTTTTTTTGTTTTCACCCAACTTACAGAGATTCTCTCTGAATATGTATTAGCATTGTATTGCATTGTATTTCTCTTCCATTGTGTTATTCTTAAGTGTTATTCTTCAATTGACAATTTTTTCCTAGTTTTTAGGAGAATATTTAGAAAGGTCCACCATATGGAATTGACCACTAAACACATTTTTTCTAGAATAGCAAGAATATTTTGTTACTCATGTTTTCTTTCCCTATTATTCCAAAACAACTCATTTATTAATCAAATAATTTTAATTACATAATCTGGGGGTCTACAACATGTCCTCCTCTTTGTAAACTAGGCTAGGACTGGGGGATTTGAACATTGGATCTCTTAGTTTAGATGGATTTCACATTACTTCGATCACCAATTGCGCTGCCCCCCTAGAATGGTGGTAGGAATATTTTTTAAAGGTGGAGGAACTTAATTTTTAGTTGCCACAACTATCATTTCAAAACTGATCGTTCTTTGACTATAACTGATTCTTAACTATTTTTTGATAGTTTGGAGGTTGAATACTCATGTATTAGATACTCTTATATTTTCAAATAAATAGTAAATAAAATAAATAACACTCCATTCATACCAATTAGTATTTACATATTGTCATTAGGAGGTCCAATTCTCATATCCATAATATGGTTTTTATCCAAGTTTAAATGGTTTCTTGTAAATAAAATCATAAAAGTCAAATAAGAAATAAATTACATTAAGAGTATTACATAAGTGGCAATTAAGGACATGCAAAATAAAATGCAAGATGAATTTACTTCATTAATTCAAGGTTTTCAAATGTATTGTTCACCAAGGATGGTGTTGATGTGTATGGGGAAAGAAAATCAATGCCTCATGAAAATAGCCTTGTATGTTTTTCGATTAATTTTTTAAAGAGCATGGTTAACTATGTAAATTTTATAATTAATTAAATAAATAAAAATTGGTTTGATAACTTCATACCTTAACCACATATGAAAAATAAAACTCTGTATGTTGTAAAATTATTTAGTGGTGACATATTGTTTCAGTTATTATTCTTATATTAACATGGAAAAACCTTTGCCAAGTTGTCGATTAGCTACAAATATTTTTGGGAAATGATTTTCTAGGTAGGGGAAGAGAAAATGATACTTTATTCTAAGGGAGAACCTATATAGAGGTGTTAGGAAGAATTATCATGATATGAGAAGTTGAATAATGAGAAATTAAATGCGAGAAAGTGATGAGGTCAAACTAGTGTATTTTGAAAACATAGAAATGGGATCAAGAGAAACTTTCAATAACCAGGAGACAATCGTATTAATCAAAGTTGTAGTTGGGAGGAATATGGAAGTAAGAATCCTATCATACCTATTTACAAATATGTTTACTCTTTCTTATTATTGTTTATTTATATACAAATATATTTATTATTCTCTATTACTAAAAAAGAAAATAATTGATGAAAAGTTTGATAATAAGTTAGTGGAGTATAATGTATTAAATGCATATTCTAATTGTAGAATTATTTACTTTAGTATTGGTTCTGATATCAAATATAGAAGAATTTCCAATAAATTTCAAGAAAACAAGGATAGTCTAGATAGTATAAAAGTAAATTTAAGAAAAAATAGTTATAATCAAAGAAAAAATAAAAAAAAAATATTTTATGCACTTTAATACATTTTCTTGTTGCTACATATTTTTTTATTATTAGATTCATGAAATTTCGGGGAAAATAAATCCTAATTGAAAATTATTTATTTGTTTATGATCTTGAAAAACAAAATAAACAAATATATATAATATTAACGAGAGAATGAAATGATTTTTTATTTTCATACCATAATTCCTTTCCTTTCCTATTAAATATAATTTGAAACGACATACGTTTATGTATACAATTATATATATAAATAAATATAGTTATTTGATAACCATAAATGGTGTTTGTCACAATATCTATAATAGATGAGTACTAAAATAAAAAATCATTCAAATATAATAAAAAACCAGCTAATGTTATCTTTTATTTAAATGTTTATAATTAAGTTGTGGAGAGTTTATTGGATATTATATATTTTTCATATGAGATAAAAGAAACATGAAAAATGGTATTCAATTTTATGTTGTAACTTATCTAATAAAGAAAAAGAATTAATAAACTATTATTAAGAACAAATGTATATTAATATTTTTTGTTTATTTATTTAATTTAAAAATAATTGAATATTTGATGTTGTTTATTTGAGGTTATCTTTATTGGTTGGGAGTAATGGTTTTTATTTCCTCACCAAAGTTGAATTTGGTGAAAGAGACATGATTATGAGAAAAATTGTTGAAATTTATTTTATTAAGAAAAATCTCATCTGAAAAAGTATTATATGAAATGAGTTAAGGTTTTTGGGCATATGGTATTGATAAGCCATAGTATTGGCCCATGGTATTGTACGAGAGCTTACTAAAAGAATTAGGATCTTTGTAGTGAAGTGTTTGTAAGTGGTTAATAATTCTGATGGTTTATATATTAAATATTCTTATTAAAATAATAAATATATTTTTCTATATATGTATAGTTCTATATTATCTATATGAAACTATACATAGTACAACCATGGTTATAAATTTAAGGGTTAGATGATGGGTATATTACACCAGTGGTAATAGGTTGTAAAATCAACACGGATGATGAATATCCAAAGCTATATTCAAATATGTATTATGATATTATTTTTAGCCTACCTTATCTCACAACTTCAAGACCCGGCATCATGCAAGTAATAGGTATAGCTAAAAGATTTGAGTCAAACTTAATAAAATCATAGATGTAGGAAGTCAAGAGGATTTCTAAATATTTGTAAGGAACTATTGATTTTGTCTTATGTTACTCAAGGAGAAAATATTTCGCTCTAACAAAATACATAGGCATAGATTAGGTGGGATATGTGGAGCAAAATTATTCTTGGAAAATTGTTTATTATCATAGACGAATAAGAAACAACCTCCATCTCTTTGTCTAGATGAGAAGCCGAGTATGTTGTAGTACATGTATGTTGCACATAGGTTTTTTTTGGATAAAATAAACTATGAAAAACATTTTCACCACATTCTAATTATGGGTGATAATAAAAGTGCAATTCATATTTCAAATAATAATGCTATGCATTTTAAGGAAAAGCATATTCCTATTAAATATAATTATTTTAGAGACCAAATAGTTCATCACACTCAAGATGGAACATATTTCTATTAAAGAATAAATTGTGGATTTAATCACCAAAACTCTTTGTAGAGAGAAATTTGAATATCTAATATTATATCTCTCGTCTCATTATTATTGTAATTGTGGGATCTGGAAACTCTTCAACACAGGTCAAAATCGTGAATATTTTTAGAAATAAGTTTGTAGGAGAGTAATATACATAATTCGTATCACCGTGCACATCAGTATCAATCTCCAACTATACATTAGTATTTAAGATCATTAGTCGCATCAATTTTTCTGTGCTCATTCTATATTAACATAAGGATGGGGATGATAATAAGACAAAGAATCATTTTAGGGCGAGTTCAACATCAGATATGCATATGAGAATATGTGCACAATAGTTGGTATTAGTCATTTATTAGTCATTCATTAGAGGTTGTTCATGTAGGCCTTTTTCAGTGATATCAAAGGGGAAATTAAATGAATATTGGTGGAGAAATTACAGATTCACGTGATTGTAGTTTGGCAGCAGTCCTCACATGTTAGATCTTTCCATTAATAAAATAGCGGAGGGGGGGAAGGTTGTTGAATATTGAGTTTTAATTTATGTTAAGTTTAGGGGGGAGTCCTCATTCATGGCATGAAGAGAGATCAATGTCCATAACCCTTACTCATTTCAAGGATATAGTGTCGACATATAAAACAAGGGAAAATAAATTAAAACTAAAAGGAAATGGAATTTCTTCCTCAAAAAAACATTGTTAAATACCATTCACTATGTAATTAGGTTATGTTTAAATGGAGTTGTATAGGTTTTAGCATGTTAACCATATTGGGGTACTGAGCATCGAGCTCAACTATGTTATCATATATATACGAGGATCCAGATATTTGAAAACAATCCAAGTTAATGTATTATCCATGAGTCCAATTTATACTTTTGTCCTCGATAGTAGGAAGAGCCCAGTTAAGAAGCAAGTGATAGTGACATGGACAACTTGGGATAGATGAATTAGCACTAGTGGGTCCCAATACCAGGGCACCGAGATATCGAGCTCTGAAAATATAGCATAAAAGAAAGGATAATATACAGTATGACATGGTTGAGGTATGAAATAACACCATGTAGATTATAGGTTGTAGATTTAATCACATGGTGGTAGTAGCAAGTGACACAAGGTAGCTAGAAATGGGTATTTTGGCCATTGGATTGGATGATTTGTAGGTGAAACGTGGCAGGTACATACTAGCACTTAGATACATGATAGACACTATTTGTTAATAGTAGATGAAACGGCAGGTGTAGTAGAAAGTGATGTAGTATTGTTAGGTCCCATATTGGGGTACCGAAGCACTGAGCACTAGACTCCATTTTTTTATATGTAGATCAACGCTACTGTTCGATATGGTGTGGTGTATATGACCTGGCATAGATGATCTGTAAAAAGGAGTGTAAAAAGGAGCATAATGTGGATAGTGGTTGGTGTACAGTTGATTGATTGGCAAAACTAAAGGTATTGGGACTCACATCATGACCATATTTGGTAAGGTTCTCCCGTGTATTTAGGTTTAGCTCAAAAAATAGTTTTCAAGCCTTAATTGTAGAAAACCAAGGGCTTAATCGTTTTGGGCCCCATACCAAGGTACCAGAATGAACAACAATAGGTGATATCGTATAATGGGGCAAATATCATCAATTGTAGGAAAGTCGGGTAAGTAATAATATAAATAATAATTCTTTAATTAAAAATATAACTAATAATAATAATATTCAAAATAATATTTATATGAAAATAATATTAAGAATATTGAGAAAAAGGTTATAATCATAGAAAAAACAAAAACTAATATTTTGTTCACTTTAATACATTTTTTTGTTGCTACATATTTTTTTTTATTGTTGGATTCATGAAATTTCATGTGCAAATAAAAATTGGAAAATAAATCATAATGGAAAATTATTTATTTGTTTATGATCTTGAAAAACAAAATAAACAAATATCTATAATATTAACCAGAGAATGAAATGATTTTTTATTTTCATACCAGAATTCCTTTCCTTTCTTATTAAATATAATTTGAAACGACATACGTTTATGTATACAATTATATATATAAATAAATATAGTTATTTGATAACCATAAATGGTGTTTTTTACAATATCTATAGTATATTAGTACTAAAATAAAAAATCATTCAAATATAATAAAAAACTAGCTCATGTTATCTTTTATTTAAATGTTTATAATTAAGTTTTGGAGAGTTTATTGGATATTATATATTTTTCATATGAGATAAAAGGAACATGAAAAATGGTATTCAATTCTATGTTGTAACTTATCTAATAAAGGAAAGGAATTAATAAACTATTATTCAAGAACAAATGTATACTAATATTTTTTGTTTATCTAGTTAATTTTAAAATAATTGAATATTTGATTTTGTTCATATGAGGTTATCTTTACTGGTTGGGAATAATGGTTGTTATTTCCCCACCAAAGTTGAATTTGATGAGAGAGACATGATTATGAGAAATATTGTTGAAATTTATTTTATTAAGAAAAATCTTATATGAAAATTATTATATGAAATGAGTTATGGTTTTTGGGCATATGGTATTGATAAGTCATAGTATTGGCCCATGGTATTGTATGAGAGCCTATTAAAAGAATTAGGATCTTTGTAGTGAAGTGTTTGTAAGTGGTTAATAGTTCTGATGGTTTAGATATTAAATATTCATATTAAAGTAATAAATATATGTTTCTATATATGTATAGTTCTATATTATCTATATGAAACTATACATAGTACACCCATGGTTATAAATTTAAGGGTTAGATGATGGGTATATTACAACCATGGTAATAGGTTGTAAAATCAACAAGGATGATGAATATCCAAAGCTATATCCAAATATGTATTATTATATTACTTTTAGCCTACCTTATCTCACAACTTCAAGACCTGATATCATGCAAGTAGAAGGTATAGCCAAAATATTTCAGTCAAACTTAATGAAATCATAGATGTAGCAAGTGAAGAGGATTTCTAAATATTTGTAAGGAACTATTGATTTTGTCTTATGTTACTCAAGGAGAAACTATTTCGCTCTAACAAAATACATAGGCGTAGATTAGGTGGGAGGTGTTTACGATAAGAAGCATATGTGGAGAAAAATTATTCTTGGGAAGTTGTTTATTATCATAGATGAATAAGAAACAACCTCCGTCTCGTTGTCTAGATCAGAAGCAGAGTATATTGTAGTACATGTATGTTGCACATAGGTTTTTGGATAAAATAAACTATGAAAGACATTAATGTAGAATATTTTCACCATATTCTAATTATGCGTGATAATAAAAGTGCAATTCATATTTCAAATAATAATGTTATGCATTTTAAGACAAAGCATATTCCTAATAAATATAATTATTTTATAGACCAAATAGTTCATCACACACTCAAAATGGAACATATTTCTATTAAAGAATAAATTGTGGATTTAATCA
The DNA here is from genome assembly GCA_034641835.2 of Pinus albicaulis. Lineage (NCBI taxonomy): Eukaryota > Viridiplantae > Streptophyta > Pinopsida > Pinales > Pinaceae > Pinus > Pinus albicaulis. The sequence goes on along the minus strand of CM076573.1, from coordinate 984,264,856 downwards.
CCAAAACTCTTTGTAGAGAGACATTTGAATATATAATATTATATCTCTTGTCTTGTTATTATTGTAAGTGTGGGATATGGAAACTCTTCAACATAGGTCAAAATCATGAATATTTTTAGAAATAAGTTTGTAGGAGAAGAATATACAGAATTGGTGTCACTGTGCACATCAGTATCAGTCTCCAACTATACATTAGTATTTAAGATCATTAGTAGCATCAATTTTTCTATGCTCATTCTATATTAACATAGGGATGGGGATGATAATAAGACAAAGAATCATTTTAGGGCGAGTTCAACATCAGATATGCATATGAAAATATGTGCATATGAGAATAAGTGAAGAATAGTTGGTATTAGTCATTAATTAGAGGTTGTTCATGTAGGCCTTTTTCAGTGATGTCAAAGGGGAAATTAAATGAAGATTAGTGGAGAAATTACAGATTCAGATGATTGTAGTTTGGAAGCAGTGCTCACATGTTAGATCTTTCCATTAATAAAATGGTTGGGGGGTTTGTTTTTGAATATTGAGTTTTAATTTATGTTAAGTTTAGGGGGAGTCCTCATTCATGGCATGAAGAGAGATCAATGTCCATAGCCCTTACTCATTTCAAGGATATAGTGTCGACATATAAAAAAAGGGAAAATAAATTAAAACTAAAACGAAATGGACTTTATTCCCCAAAAAAATTGTTAAATACCATTCACTAATATGTAATTAGGTTATGATTAAATGGAGTTGTATAGGTTTTACCATGTTAACCATATTGGGGTACTGAGCATCGAGCTCAACTATGTTATCATATATATACAAGGATCCAGATATTTTATAACAATCCAAGTTAATGTATTATCGAAATGAGTCCAATTTATACTTTTGTCCTCGCTAGTAGGAAAAGCCGAGTTAAGAAGAAAGTGATAGTGACATGGACAGCTTGGGATAGATGAATTAGCACTAGTGGGTCCCAATACCAGGGCACCGAGATATCGAGCTCTGAAAATATAGAATAAAGGAAAGGATAATATACAGTATGACATGGTTGAGGTATGAAATAGCACCATGTAGATTATAGGTTGTAGATTTAATCACATGGTGGTAGTAGCAAGTGACACAAGGTAGCTAGAAATGGGTTATTTGGCCATTAGATTGGATGATTTATAGGTGAAACGTGGCAGGAACATACTAGCACTTAGATACATGATAGACACTATTTGGTAATAGTAGATGAAATGGCAGGTGTAGTAAAAAGTGATGTAGTATTCCTAGGTCCCATATTGGGGTACCGAAGCACTGAGCACTACAGTCCATTTTTTTATATGTAGATCAAGGCTAGTGTCCGATATGGTGTGGTGTATATGACCTAGCATAGATGATCTGTAAAATGGAGCATAATGTGGATAGTGGTTGGTGTACAATGGATTGATGTGGAAAACCTAAAAGTATTGGGACTCACATCATGACCATATTGGGTAATTTTCTCCCATGTATTTAGTTTTGGCTCAAAATATAGTTTTCAAGCCTTAATTGTAGAAAACCAAGGGCTTAATCATTTTGGGCCCCATACCAAGGTACCAGAATGAACAACAATAGTTGGTATTGTATAATGGGGCTAATATCATCAATTCTAGGAAAGTTGGGTAAGTAATAATATAAATAATAATTCTTTAATTAATAATATAACTAATAATAATAATATTCAAATTAATATTTATATTAAAATAATATTAAATAATATTGAGAAAAATTATGTTACTAAATTTATTTAGTAAAATAAATAAAAAAGAATATTATTATTATAAAGTAATAACAATATTATTGATATTAGTTAATAATAAACATTAATTTACATTGTAGTTCATATATATATAATTAGTTTTAGAATAGTTATCTTTTATTTTAATTTAAAACTATACATTTTCATATAATCACTATGAATTCGTTATATATATTAACTTTTATATTTCTTTAATATTGATAAAGTTTAAAATAATAATAATAATAATAAGGTCACCACAAGGCTAGACACTAAATTCCTGTAGGGGACCCTTAAACCAACCTTGTACAAATTTGGGGTTTATATTTATCTTAGGGTTTATATACCTTTGGTTTAAAATATTAATCCCTTGTGTTTAATATTATTGCCTCGGTTTTACAATACCTTTGGTTTTTAGTATCAATCCCTTAGTTTTATATTTTTTTGGGTTTATGATACCAATCCCTTGTGTTTATTAATATAAAGGTTCACATTCCTAGGGTATAATATTATTCACAAGGATTATAGTATTCAACATAGATTTTATTATATATTATATTAATATATAATATAAATCCCTTGAGTTTATAATCTTGGACAAGCATGGTCAACCATAGTTAACCATGGTCGAGCATGGTCAACCATGTTCCAACATCGCGTTTAGAGAAATAGTGCTTCAATATGAAAATCAACCATGGACAGCCATGGTCAACCATGGTTATTCATGGTCAATAATTTTCAACATTGGTTATCCATGGTCCAACGTCTCATTGTGCCAAATATTGTCTAAATATGTAAATCAACCATGGTCAAATTTTTTTATTTTAGCATTTATAGTATTTATCATAGGTTTTATATACTTGGTTTATAATATTTATCTTAGGGTTTATCATATGATTTTCTCTATGTGAAAATAAATCATGGTCAACCATGGTCCAATGTCGCAATATGAAAAATATTGTCTCAATATGAAAATCAACAATGGTCAACAATAGTCAACATCTCATTGTGATAAAGATTGTCTCAACAATAAAATCAATCATGGTCAATCATGCTTAGTCATTGTCCAATATTGCATTGTGAAAAGGATTGTCTCAATATGAAAATCAACATGGTCAACCATGTTCCAACGTCGCATTCTGACAAAGATTGTCTCAATATGAAAATCAACCATGGTTAACCATGGGCAATAATGGTCAACCATGGTCAATCATGGTCAACGATGGTCAATAACCATAGTCATATTTTGACAAATATTATCTCTTGGTCCAAGGTCACATTGTGAAAACCACCGTCATCCATCGTCAACCATGTTTGAATGTTACATTATGACAAATATTGTTTCACTATGAAATCAAACATTGTAAACCATGATCGATCATGTTCAACCATGGTCAATAAACATCGTGACATTATGAAAAAGATTTTATCTTCGTCCAACATCACGCTGTGATAACATGGTCATCTATGGTCAACCATGGTCCAATGTCGCATTGTTACAAAGGGTGTCTCAATATAAAAATAAATGATGGTCAAAAATTGTACAACACCACCTTCTGAAAAAGGTTATCTCAATATTAAAATTGATCATGGTAAATGATAGACCAACAACACATTGTGACAAAGATATTGTCAATATGGAAATAAAATATGGTCAACCATCTTTATTTTAGGTTTTATAACATCTATATTAGGGTTTATATACCTTGGGTTTAAAACCATGGTCAATGATGGTTTACCATTGTAAACCATGTTACCATGGTCATCCATGGTCGAATGTCACATTGTGACCAAGATTGTCTCAATATGAAAATCAACCATGGTCGAAGGTCGCATTGTCACAAAGATTTTGCCAATATGAAAATCAATCATGGTCAACCATGGTCAAGCATGTTTATTTAAGGGTTTATAATATTTATATGAGGGTTTATATACCTTGGTTTTAGAACCCATGTTAAACCATGGTCCAACGTCACACTGTGACAAATATTGTCTCAATATGAATATCAAACATGGTCAACCATGGTCCAACGTCGCATGGTGACAAATATTGTCTCAACATCAAAATTTGTCATGGTCAACCATGGTCCAACGTTTCATTGTGACATGGATTGTCTCAATATGAAAATCAACCATGCTCAACCATGTTCCAACGTCAGATTCAGACAAAGATTGTTTAAATATGAAAATAAACTATAGTCAACCATGGTCAATAAGCATGGTCACATTGTGACAAAGATTGTCTCTTGGTCCAAAATAACATTGTGAAAACCAAGGTCATCCATTGTCAACCATGTTCTAATGTCACATTATGACAAATATTTTCTCAATATGAAAATCAACCATGGTCAACCATGTCCAATCATTTTCGACTATGGACAATAACCATGGTCACATTGTGACAAATATTTTCTCTTGGCCCAACGTCACATTCTGAGAACATGGTCATACATGGTCAATCACAGTCCAACGTCACATTGTGATAAAGACTGTCTCAATATGAAAATCAACCATGGTAAACTATTTTCCAACGTCACATTGTGATAACGGTTGTCTCAATATGAAAATAAATCATGTTCAAACATAGTCTAACATAACATTGTGACAATTTTTTTGGCAATATTAAAATTCAATGTGGTCAACCATGTTTATTTTAGGGTTTATAGTATTTATCTTAGGGTTTATATACCTTTTTTTTATAATATCTATCCCTTCGGTTTAATATTATTACGTTATATTTACAATCCCTTAGGTTTTTAGAATTAATCCTTTGTCTTTATAATATTAATCCCTTGGTTTTATAATACCTTATTGTTTTAGAATTAATTTGTCGGGTTTATAATATCAATCCTTTGGGTTTATCAATGTACGAGTTGATATTCCTAGGGTATAATATAATTCACAAGGTTTATAATATTAATCCTAGGGTATAATATAGATCCATTGGGTTTATAATCATGGTAAATCACACACAACCATGGTCTAGTGTCACATTGTGACAAAGAATGTCTCAATATGAAAATCAACCATGGTCAAATGTTGCATTGTGACAAAAATTGTCTCAATATGAAAATCAACCATGGTAAAACATTTCCAACCATGTTTATTTTAGGGGTTATAGTATTTATCTTAGTTTTTTATTTACCTAAGTATTATAATTTAATCCCTTAGGTTTACAATCCATTAGATTTTAATTATTAACACCATGGGTGTATTATTCCCTTCGGTTTATAGTATTAATTCGTTAGGTTTTTTAATCAAAGTCTTCATTTTCCTAAGGTGTAATATTATTCATAAGGTTGATAATATAAATCTTTAGGTTTAGTATAAATCTCTTGTGTTTATAATCATCTTCAACCTCGCCCAACGTCACATTGTGGCAAAGATTTTCTCAATATGAAAATCAACCATGGTCCAACATCCCAAAGTGACAAAGATTGTCTTGGTATGAAAATCAATCATGATGAACCATGCTCAACCATGTTCCAACGTTACTTTGTGAAAAATAGTGTCTCGTTATGAAAATTAACCATGGTCAACCATGTTTATTTTAGGGTTTATAATATTTATCTTAGGGTTTATATACCTTTCGTTTGTAATATTAATCCCTTGGGTTTATAATACCTTCAGGTTTTATAATTAATCCCTTGGGTTTATAATATCATTCCCTTGTGTTTATTAATATAAGGGTTCATATTCCCAGGGTATAATATTATTCAACCATGTGAAAATAAATTATGGTCAAATGTCACATTGTGACAAAGTTTATCTCAATATGAAAATCAACCATGGTCAACCATGGTCCAATGTCGCATTGTGACAAATATTGTATATATTTTAAAATAAATTATGCTCAAACATGGTCAAATGTCACAATGTGGCAAGGATTGTCTCAATATTAAAATCGACCATGGTCAACCATGTTCCAACGTCAGATTCCTAAAAAGATTGTTTTAATACGAAAATAAACCATTGTCAGTCGTGGTCAATCATGTTTAACCATGGTTAATAACCATGGTCACATTGTGACAAAGATTGTCTCTCGTCAAAGATGGTCAGCCATGGTCCAACATCGGATTGTGACAAAAATTGTTACAATATGGAAATCAACCATGGTCAACCATTTTCCAACATTACATTGTGATAATGTTTCTATCAATATGAAAATAAATCATGGTTAACCATAGTCTAATGCCGCATTGTGACAAATGTTTTATCAATAATAAAATCCACCATGGTTAACCAAGGTAAACCATGTTTATTTTAGGGTTTATAAACGTTGGTTTTATAATGTTATCCCTTGAGTTTATAGTATTATCCCTTGGATTTATAATTCCCTAGGGTTTATAATATTTATCTTAGGGTTTATATACCTTGGGTTTGTAAGATTATTCCCTTGGGTTAAAGAATAATAATAATTCAGTTTTAAGGTCACAGCCAAGCCACACACCAAATTGGTGTATGAGACCCCCTTATTTGTGGGACAAGGGACCCACCTCCATGCATCGATTTTACTGCTATGTCTATGAAGGCATACATACTCTACCCCAATCTGGTTTTGAGCCCGTGACCTCTTATGAGGAAACACATGCTCTTAAGAATTAGGCCCACTCAAGCTGTATAGGCCCACTCAAGCTGTATTACTCCCCTAGGGTCTTAGAACTAATATTTTGGGTTCATAATATCAATCCCTTGGGTTTATCAATATAAGGTCATATTCCTAGGGTATAATATTATTCATAAGTTTTATAATATTGATCCTAGGGTTTAATATAAATCCCTTGGGTTTATATTCATGGTCAAACATGCACAACCATGGTCCAATGTTACATTGTGATGGAATTGTCTCAATATGAAAACCAAGTATGGTCAACAATGGTCAAATATATCATTGTGACAAAGATTGTCTCAATATGAAAATCAACCATTTTAAAACATGGTCAACCATGTTTATTTTAGTGTTTATAGAATGTATGTTAGTGTTTATATACGTAGGGTTTATAATATTAATAACTTGAGTTTATCCCTTGGGTTTCATATTACTCCCTTGGGTTTTTTGTATTAATCCCTTTAGTTTATTATTGCCTTCAGTTTATAATATTAATTTGTTGTGTTTATTAATCTAAGGGTTCATTTTCCTAGGATGTAATATTATTTATAAGGTTTATAATATAAATCCATGGGTATAATATAAATCCCTTAGGTTTATAATCATGGTCAACCATGTTCCAACATCCCATTGGAACAAATATTTTTTTAATATGAAAATCAACCATAGTCCAATGTTACAATGTGACAAAGGTTTTCTCGATGTGAAAATGAATAATGTTGAACAATGATCAACCATGGCCCAAATTTAGCTTGTGACAAATATTTTCTCAATATGAAAATGAACCATGGTTAACCACGGTCAAGCATGTTTATTTTAAGGTTTATAATATTTATCTTGTTGAAAATGGAACCAAGAAAGGATTCTAATTTAAATTTTGCTTGAATTAGATTAGAATAAAATTGTAATTCCACATCACAAGACAAATTTACGATTTAAATAAGTTATTAGGACTAGTTAATTCGAGTTGAGGGTCCAACTTCGGTCATGTTGAGTGTCTCTTACAAAATAGGAGCCCTCATTGAGTTTATTTTGAGTTGTAATTAATTATCTAAATTTATATGAGATAAAATAAGCTTAATTAGTTCCAAATGATGGAGAAAATAGTGAGAGGTCAAACAGTGGAACTTGGACTTTAACCACATCTAGTGATCAATCATATAACTGTTAATTCACTCAGAAATAACGCATGTGTCTCAGTTCTGAGAGATACCCAGTTGATATTGGAGTTCAAGGGAATTGTACACTTAGGGTTTATAATCATGGTCAACCATGCACAACTATGGTCAACCATGGTCAAATGTTGCATTGTGACAAAAATTATCTCAATATGAAAATAAACCATGGTAAAACATTGCCAACTATGTTTATTTTAGGGGTTATGGTATTTATATTAGGTTTCTATATACCTAAGGTTTATAATTTAATCCATTGGGTTTAATATTACTCCCTTGGCTTTATAATCCATTATATTTTAATTATTAACACCATGAGTGTTGTAACACCCCCAATTTGTGTGTTGAATTTTTAAAGTTAGACATTTGAACTTTAATCCTAAAGGGGTGGACCCCAAGGGATAAGTATGGTGTGAATGTATTTGCATATTTTATTTGAGGAAATAAATAAAATGATTGTGCATTTTGACCAAGATGAGAATTAGAGATCACTTGCCAAATCCATGAGGATGGATAAGGAAACAAATCCCCAAAATCTTTCAAAAATCGTTGAAAGAAATTAATTTAGATTGAGGAGGAATCTAAATTTCCCCAATGAAGAGGAGTAGTTGGGAAGAGGTAAAGAAAAGCTGGAAAAGCTAAGGAAAAGCTTAAAGCAGCTTTAAAGAATCCCAAGATGGGAAGCCTAGGCTAAACAGGAAAGAAAGCATCCTGCTATTCTGGACGCAGAATTAGAAACATGCTTTGGGGGAATATGAGCTTAAATAAGCTGCTCCTAAGCAGATCAGGGGTTGATCTGTTCTAGGAGGTGATCTCTGCTCGGGGGTGATTCCTGGGAGACAAAGAGGACTCTAAGGTTGGGAGGTTGGTCATTTGCAGATTTTGGTATGTTCTGAAATTTTTGTTATTCTATTTTCTGATGGTATGAATTGGCTACATATAGAAAAATTAATTAAATGGTGTGATTGATGTTAGTACTACATTTAATAGAATCCATCATAAGGTAATCACCTTCCAGATTCTGTTTAGTTTTAGACCAGAAAAATCCATAGAGTAGAAACTCCAAAATCTATAAACCAAGGTCGGTTTAAATCTGAAGTTACTTAACCTCTACAGATGATTAATTATTGTTTTTTTCATGGTAGGCACAAATGTGATATTGTATGCTTATGATTCTGCTAGAGAAACATTATAGCAGTACTAGAGTTACATGATATAAATACAAACAGCTGAAAGTAAATACAATGAATTTTGACATTCGAACTTATGCCAGAAAATTGAATATTACCTTACACCATATATGTGTACAATTGTGAAATTTTATGCTCATATGTAAGTGGAAAACTATATTAGCAGACTTAGAGTTATGTGATATCATAGAAGAAAATCAAAAGATGTCGGATTAGGCATGTCAACATTTTCTAGCTTTAAAAGAAATTCTATTCTACAGAAGGAATATATCATTCATAGCATTTATAGAGCATATTATGTTTTGAAATCCATCTAAAATTCTTGAACTAAGCATCATAGTCAAAGACTAAAGTTACAATTAAGTTATACGACACAATGACTATTGAATACATATATATAAATACCCATATGACAATATATGCTCATAGGTATGCTAGAAAAAATAGTGTAACAGAACTGAAATTGATATGGTAATCAAAACCAAAAAGAGAAAAATGTAATGATATTAGAGTATGGAACTCGAATTTGTGCTAACAAAGGAATAACTCTACCTTATAGGAGTATTATAGCATGCATAGAAATTTTATGATATATATTGCTTTTTAAATTCATATGAACCAAAAACCTTGAAGTAAATACTATGATAATGAATTTAATCTATGTGAGTGTACCTTATTTCATGAAACAAATATCCTGATCTTAACAAGTATTAGAATAAATACAAACAGGTTCTTTGAATATCAACATACATGAGCTATACATGTTTATGCCAAACATATCGGTTAAGAAGAAGATATAAATGTGAAGCATATATATAAAATTATATGCGGCAAAAGGAATTATAAATCTGCATCATATATATATAAACCACATATGCCAAAACAAAAAGTCGATACGAATCAAGTATGTTAAGTGGAGTATATATATAAGATCCTCACCTCTAATTGAACTAACGTATAGTCACATCTTAAATTATGCGAGGCGTTAAATTAAATTACTATGCCGTGGGCATAAGTCACAACACATAGAAACATTCACGATTAAATGAAATAAACAGAGGAAAAAAGATAAAACATAAGTAAGACGCGTGTAGACTATCATCGCTGTAGCATAAATGCCGAGAGATTCCACGTCTCGTTTCAAGCGTGTTGCGATACATGTAAATAGGAGAAAAACAGAGAATTTAGATAAGTACCGCACCCCATGTTAATATCTCATTCGATTATCGATTGTAAAGAGAGGGACTGACGAAAAGATTTGTAACGAATCATGTAGGGTTACAGTTAGTTACGGTCGAGTCATAGTGATTATGAATACTCATACAGTGGATTAACCAAAACCAAAATTCTCTGTCAAGCAAGCATAAAGGAGGCCGCGACATCTCCGAATGATTTTATACAGTAGTTGAAACAAAATCAAACTGTAAAGTAATACATCCAATGCAATAGTGGACGACATGACTACTTTCTGGGGTGGAGCTGCATGCAAGCTATTTAAATGACTCTGATATGTCTGAGGTACTGTGTTAAACCTCCCGAGCCAGCGTGGCATGCTCCACGCTCGTCAGGTAAGTTATCACCAGCGAAAAAATAGGAATACAGTCATTGAGATGTCGTTCAGAGAGGTGGATCACCGATATAACATATTCGGTATCCTTCCCTCGTATGAATCATTTATAATGTCGCCATTAAAACGAAAGAGAAACAGTCAACAGAAATATAAAATCGTAAACCCAGAATGAGTTTGAAAACGATCTGATGAATTCGAATGATAACTAAAAAGACCCAAAACATTCACAAGTTAAACGATTAGGGTTTACCTCCGAATGAATTTGCAGAACTGCGGCAAGAAGGAAACAGAGATTTATGAATACGCCCAAGAGGACAGGCTCGCTCTCTGTCCCCAGTAGATAGACGAAGATGACGAGTTCTTACCCTCTTGGTGCAGACATACTTGCAACTCTCCAGTACCACCAAATCTGAAACCTCCATGCGTATGAATCACACCGAAAATTATATAAAGGAGATGAAAGAAGTGCAGCATACATGAGATAGGAGGGAACTGGTAAATCGATCGATAAAATAACCTCTGATTTAATGAACATCTGAAACCCTAATTCCTCTGCCCGATAACTAGCAAGAAATCCCAATGTTGATTTAGCAGACGCAACACGTAAACAGAAGGGTACCCTGGACAACAATGGGCGCAGGGAAGGTTGGGCGTCGTAGGTACCGAGACATTAGGTTAACCCTAGACCAGGGCTGGAGCTCAGCGCTCTCAGTAATGGAAAACGCCAGAACTGTCTGCTCGGAATCCACATGTCGAATGCTGGTTGGACGTGGGGCAAGGTACGCCGCCACGGGTTACATCCTCTCGCGGGAGAGATACTACTCCTGCAAACCAAACTCAAGAAAAAGTAGCAAACCGAGTTCACACGCAAATCACCGTCGAACAGAGTATGGGCTAGGCGGCTCATAAGAACCATAATAGTACAAATATAGTGTACTTACGCATAAAACTTCGACGCGTAGGCGTTGGTTCCATACCCAAACGAATAATAGTAGACCATCGCCAGTAACGTCGAGTGGAGGGTACACGCCAAATGCATATAGCCGCGATTAAAACCTGTGTGATCGGCCAAAACACCGCGACAAGTCAAGGTAATAATGAAATGAGATTAATGAAAAATTGAATTTGGGTTAGTCACGATTTAACAAAGAAAATTCATAATGCTAACCATAGGTATATAACTCGGTTTTTAATTACGGCGCAAATATAGTTTCCACTCTACTTACGAATGTCATCAGTTTAGAAAGAGAGATTCGCTATTGGTGAAACATAAATATATATTCATGCCACAGCTGTGTACGTATGCCTTTACAAAAGAATTTTTACCAAAGCGTACATAAATAAGTATATGCATTATATATACATGCGGTTTCAAAGTAATGAGTAAAGGGGCGTGTTGTGTATGTACATATATTCAGATCAAACGACCATCTTCGATATAGGTATTATATATATAAAATCATAGTGTTAAAGGGGTGAATCTATGTAGGTGTCACATAAGGTTATCAAAATATGTGTTATATATATATATAGATATATATAGCTTACATGTGGTATATAAATAGGGATCAAACATCTTAATAAGAGGTGTATTCCATATGTATCTGGGGTGTGTAAAGACTCAAAAGGATATGATTGATAAATGCATGTTAGACACATATGTTATCTATATATATATATATATATATATATATATATATATATATATATATATATATATATATATATATATATATATATATATATATATATATATATATATAGGTAATATATATATACATATATATAGATCTCAAGATATTTGTGGGGAATGCATATGTGTTAGGAAAAAAAAATATACAGGGAATGATCATTATGTGTAATATAAATGAGATACTTGAGGGTTAGTTGACGGTAGCATGAGTGAACTAAAGTTAAATTCTCCGGGCTAGAGGTGTTACAAATGGTATCGGAGCACCGGTTACAAAAATTGGGCTGTCAATTTTGTGCTCACTACTTATTACATATTTTGTTTTTTTTGAAGTTTTATAAACTTTTGCTAATCTGTGTTGTAAGTGTGTACAGTTGAAATGGCTAAAGGTGAAGGGATTTATGTGGATCTACGGGATGATTTTTCTACTCCAGATCCCAATGCCCCGGTAATGGCTATGTTGCACAGGCTGCAACGAGAATTGGCTGAACTGAGAAGCCAGAATGACATGTTGTCATCAGCCAGTAAGGAGCAGGAAAAGCTCATCAGAGAACTAACTTCCCGGAACAGCCAGGAAGGCGAAGGTTCCGGAAAGAGAAAGATGGATGAGTCTGATGAGGATGATGCTGCTAGACAGCAGCATAAATAGAAAAGAGAGTTGCAGGGAGAATTTAGGAAGATCAAACCTCCTTCCTATGATGGGGAGAAGGAGGAGGATGCTGAAGCTTGGTTGCTGAACATGATCAAGTATTTCCAAGTTTATGAATATGAGAGCAATCTAAAGGCCAGATTAGCTGTGTACCAGCTACAAGGAAAAGCTACACTGTGGTGGGAAGAGACAAAAATGGTGCATGCCATTGATGAAAAGACAGTTACTTGGGAAGATTTTCAGACTAAGTTCAAAAGCCGTTATTTGAATGAACGTTATTATGATGATAAAGAAAAAGAATTCCATGAACTTAGGCTAGGACAACTCACTATTGATGAGTTTGTCACTAAGTTTACTAATTTACTGAGGTATGTCCCTTACATTAGAGAAGAAAAGGCAAAAGTGCAAAGGTTTTTAAATTGTTTGCCTACTGTTTACAAGGAGAAAATTGAATTTGACAATCCAAAGACGATGGATGAGGCTGTTAGAAAAGCAAGATTATGCTATCAGCAGTTTAAAGGTAAAGCTGAACAAGGGAAGAGCTGGCTGAACAAGGGTGAGTTCAAGGGCAAAAGACCAAAACCAGCATATCTAAGAAATTTTGGTAGATATCATCAGCGGAAAAAATTCAATAAACCAAAAGAAAGTCAAACTGCTCAGTCCCAAGTGGCTTCAAAACCAGTAGAAGGGAACAATAAAAAGGAAGGGATAGTCAGAATGAAGGAACCTCTGAAATGTTGGGGTTGTGGAGAACCCCATATGATGAGGGACTGCCCCCATCGAAATATACACATGATCAGCAGAGAGCGAGAGGCAACAATAGTAAATGACATAGCCAAAAACATACCAACTATAAGTGCAGCCCTGGAAAATTGACAAGCAGAACATCAAGAAACCATGGTGGAAATGGAAGGTAAGATTTCTGACCTACCTGTTACTGTTTTGATTGATCCAGGGGCTTCTTTGAGTTACATTAGTCCTGGAATTGTAGAAAAATGTAAAATTAAACTTGAAAAATTTCAACAGTCATGGTTGGTACAGCTGGCTACTGGAACTAAGAGAAAAGTCACACATAAATTGCCCAAAACAGCAATTCAACTGAATGGCTTTACAACAGAAGTAAATTTGAACATATTTCCATTAGGATCATATGATTTACTGATAGGAATGGATTGGCTGGAAAAGAAGAAAGCCTTGATGAACTGCTGGGATAAAACCCTGCATTTTGTGGATGAAGAAGGGAAACCTTTTACACTAAAAGGGAAACCAAAATCTATTTCAGTAAGACAAATATCAGCTTTACAGTTGAAAAGAACAGCTAGGAAAGGATACCAAGTCTATGCCATGCATATTGAAGAAATAGAACAACAAACTGAGGAAGAGTTACTGGATGCTATACCAGTCGTTAGAGAATTTAAGGAAGTTTTTCCCAAGGAAATCCCTCATCTTCCCCCCAAAAGAGAGATTGATTTTTCAATCGATCTGGTACCAGGAGCAACACCTGTTTCCCGAGCACCTTATCGAATGAGCCCTCCTGAACTAATGGAACTGAAAATGTAATTACAGGAATTGTTAGATAAAGGGTATATCAGACCAAGTGTGTCTCCCTGGGGAGCCCCGGTTTTATTTGTGAAAAAGAAGGATGGAACTTTTAGGATGTGCATTGACTATCGTCAGCTGAACAAATTGACCATTAAGAATAGATATCCACTTCCTAGAATTGATGATCTTTTTGATCAAGTGAGAGGAGCTTCAGTCTTTTCCAAGATAGACTTAAGGACTGGTTATCACGAGCTTAAAATTAAAGAAGAAGACATCAGCAAAACAACATTTCGAACCAGGTATGGGCATTACGAATTTGTAGTCCTACCTTTTGGTTTGACAAATGCCCCTGCCACATTTATGTGCCTGATGAACAGTGTGTTGAATAAGTATTTAGACAAATTTGTTCTTGTGTTCATAGATGATATCTTAGTTTACTCCAAAAATGAGGAAGAACATAAGGAACACCTGAGAATAGTGTTGCAAACTTTGAAAGAAAATCAGCTATATGCCAAGTTCAGTAAATGTGAATTTTATAAAGATAAAATTCAATATTTGGGTCATATTATTTCTGAAAAAGGGCTTGCTGTTGACCCTGAAAAGGTAAAAGCAATTAAGGAATGGCCAGTCCCAACTGATGTTTCAGCAATAAGGTCATTCATGGGGATGGCAGGCTACTATCGTAGATTTGTGGAAAGATTTTCTGCCATAGCACATCCCATCACTTCATTGCAAAGAAAGGGTGTCAAGTTTGTGTGGACTGAAAAATGTCAAAACAGTTTCGAGCAGTTGAAACAAAAACTTATTTCAGCCCCTATATTAAAAATTGCTGATCCTGATAAAGAGTTTATTGTATGTACAAATGCTTGCAGAGAAGGGCTGGGAGGAGTCCTGTTGCAGGAAAATTCAGTCATTGCCTATGAATCTAGAAAACTGAAGACTCATGAACAGAACTACAGTGCATATGATTTAGAATTTGCAGCTGTTATCCATGCTTTAAAAATGTGGAGGCATTATCTCTTGGGGAAGAAGTTCACATTGATGACTCATCATATCAGCCTCAAATGTTTTTTCTCCCAAACTGACCTGAATGCAAGACAAGCCAGATGGCTGTCTTTTCTAAGTGAATTTGATATGGACATAAAACATATCAAGGGGAAGGAGAATAAAGTTGCTGATGCATTAAGTAGAAATGCTTGTCAAAATCTAAACAACATGGGGAGTAGTGCCCATATGGATGTAGAGGAATTGGTGGGAAAAGCAGCAACTCAAGATCCCAACTATGAAGCACTCTTGGTGAAATTACAGACAAGGGATAAAACAGATTACACTAAAAACCAACAAGGGCTGCTCTATTACAAAAACATGTTGTATATTCCAAATATAGAGTCATTGAAAAGAGAAATTCTAGATGAATATCACAAACAGCCCTATGCAGGACATCCAGGATATCAAAAGATGTTAACAGCCTTGAAGAAGAAGTTGTTCTGGCCAGGAATGAGGAGAGATGTGGCAGAGTATCTAAGTAAGTGTATGGAATGTCAACTGGTCAAGGTTGAGCATCAACATCCAGCAGGTCTTTTAAATCCCCTGCCAATTGCAGAATGGAAATGGGACACAGTTTCCATGGATTTTATAACAGGACTACCTAGAACTAAATATCAACATGATTCTGTAATGGTAGTAGCAGACACTTTAACCAAAGCTGCCCACTTTATACTAGTGAAATCTACCTTCGGAACAGCTCAAGTAGCACATGTTTTCCTAAAGGAGATAGTAAGGCTTCATGGAGTTCCTAAAGTAATTGTTTCAGATCGAGATGCTAAGTTTACAACAGCATTTTGGAAAGGATTGTTTGGAGGGATGGGTACTAAGCTGAATTTTAGTACTACCTATCACCCTCAAACAGATGGGCAGACAGAAAGGACGAATCAAATTTTGGAGGATATGTTGCGAATGTATGTGATGGATAGACCATCAAAGTGGGAAGAATATCTGCATCTAGCTGAATTTGCCTATAATAACAGCTACCAATCTTCTATTAAGATGAGTCCGTTTGAGGCACTCTATGGGAGAAAGTGCTATACTCCCTTGAGCTGGAGTCAACCAGAGGATAAACTGGTGTTGGGACCAGATGCACTACAGGAGATGGAAAGAATTGTTAAACAAATACAGAGAAATATAAAGACAACACAAGATCGACAGAAGAGCTATGCTGATAAGAAAAGAGTGCACCGAGAATTCAAAGTAGGGGATCATGTGTATTTGCGCATCAAACCCAAAAAGAGCACACTTTATGCAGGAAGCTGTGCAAAACTGGCTCCTAGATATTGTGGGCCTTTTGAAGTTTTAGAAAGGGTGGGACCAGTGGCTTACAAGCTGGCCTTACCACCCCATGTTAGAGTGCATAATGTGTTTCATGTCTCATTATTAAAAAGATATGTGCATGATGCTTCTCACATAGTTGATTGGAATGTTGTACACGTGGAACCAGAAGGGGAGTTTCTGCCAGAACCGCTTCAAATATTGGAGCGGGAAGAAATTGAATTGAGAAACAGAACAGTGGTCAGAGTAAAAGTGCAGTGGAAGCACTTTACTGCTGAAGAAGCCACCTGGGAAAGGGAAGCTGAAATGATGGAGAAATATCCATTTGTGTTTAAATGAACTCTAGTAGTTGAATAAGAACACCGAGGACGGTGTTTATTTTCAGAGGGGGAATATGTAACACCCCCAATTTGCGTGTTGAATTTTTAAAGTTAGACATTTGAACTTTAATCCTAAAGGGGTGGACCCCAAGGGATAAGTATGGTGTGAATGTATTTGCATATTTTATTTGAGGAAATAAATAAAATGATTGTGCATTTTGACCAAGATGAGAATTAGAGATCGCTTGCCAAATCCATGAGGATGGATAAGGCAACAAATCCCCAAAATCTTTCAAAAATCCTTGAAAGAAATTAATTTAGATTGAGGAGGAATCTAAATTTCCCCAATGAAGAGGAGTAGTTGGGAAGAGGTAAAGAAAAGCTGGAAAAGTTGAGGAAAAGCTTAAAGCAGCTTTAAAGAATCCCAAGATGGGAAGCCTAGGCTAAACAGGAAAGAAAGCATCCTGCTATTCTGGACGCAGAATTAGAAACATGCTTTGGGGGAATATGAGCTTAAATAAGCTGCTCCTAAGCAGATCAGGGGTTGATCTGTTCTAGGAGGTGATCTCTGCTCGGGGGTGAGTCCTGGGAGACAAACAAGACTCTAAGGTTGGGAGGTTGGTCATTTGCAGATTTTGGTATGTTCTGAAATTTTTGTTATTCTATTTTCTGATGGTATGAATTGGCTACATATAGAAAAATTAATTAAATGGTGTGATTGATGTTAGTACTACATTTAACAGAATCCATCTTAAGGTAATCACCTTCTAGATTCTGTTTAGTTGTAGACCAGAAAATCCATAGAGTAGAAACTCCAGAATCTCTAAACCAAGGTCGGTTTAAATCTGAAGTTACTTAACCTCTACAGATGAGTAATTATTGTTTTGTTCATTGTAGGCACAAATGTGATATTGTATGCTTATGAGTCTGCTAGAGAAACATTACAGCAGTACTAGAGTTACATGGTATAAATACAAACAGCTGAAAGTAAATACAATGAATTTTGACATTCGAACTTATGCCAGAAAATTTAATATTACCTTACACCATATATGTGTACAATTGTGAAATTTTATGCTCATATGTAAGTGGAAAACTATATTAGCAGACTTAGAGTTATATGATATCATAGAAGAAAATCAAAAGATGTCGGATTAGGCATGTCGACATTTTCTAGCTTTAAAAGAAATTCTATTCTACAGAAGGAATATATCATTCATAGCATTTATAGAGCATATTATGTTTTGAAATCCATCTCAAATTCTTGAACTAAGCATCATAGTCAAAGACTAAAGTTAAAATTAAGTTATACGACACAATGACTATTGAATACATATATATAAATACCCATATGACCATATATGCTCATAGGTATGCTAGAAAAAAATAGTGTAACAGAACTGAAATTGATATGGTACTCAAAACCAAAAAGGGAAAAATGTAATGATATTAGAGTATGGAATTCGAATTTGTGCTAACAAAGGAATAACTCTACCTTATAGGAGTATTATAGCATGCATAGAAATTTTATGATATATATTGCTTTTTAAATTCATATGAACCAAAAACCTTGAAGTAAATACTATGAGAATGAATTTAATCTATGTGAGTGTACCTTATTTCATGAAACAAATATCCCGATCTTAACAAGTATTAGAATAAATACAAAGAGGTTCTTTGAATATCAACATAAATGAGCTATACATGTTTATGCCAAACATATCGGTTAAGAAGAAGATATAAATGTGAAGCATATATATAAAATTATATGCGGCAAAAGAAATTATAAATCTGCATCATATATAGATAAACCACATATGCCAAAACAAAAAGTCGATACGAATCAAGTATGTTAAGTGGAGTATATATATAAGATCCTCACCTCTAATTGAACTAACGTACAGTCACATCTCAAATTATGCGAGGCGTTAAATTAAATTACTATGCCGTGGGCATAAGTCATAACACATAGAAACATTCACGATTAAATGAAATAAACAGAGGAAAAAAGATAAAACATAAGTAAGACGCGTGTAGACTATCATCGCTGTAGCATAAATGCCGAGAGATTCCACGTCTCGTTTCAAGCGTGTTGCGATACATGTAAATAGGAGAAAAACAGAGAATTTAGATAAGTACCGCACCCCATGTTAATATCTCATTCGATTATTGATTGTAAAGAGAGGGACTGACGAAAAGATTTGTAACGAATCATGTAGGGTTACAGTTAGTTACGGTCGAGTCATAGTGATTATGAATACTCATACAGTGGATTAACCAAAACAAAAATTCTCTGTCAAGCAAGCATAAAGGAGGCCGCGACATCTCCGAACGATTTTATACAGTAGTTGAAACAAAATCAAACTGTAAAGTAATACATCCAACGCAATAGTGGACGACATGACTACTTGCTGGGGTGGAGCTGCATGCAAGCTATTTAAATGACTTTTATACGTCTGAGGTACTGTGTTAAACCTCCCGAGCCAGCGTGGCGTGCTCCACGCTCGTCAAGTAAGTTATCACCAGCGAAACAATAGGAATACAGTCATTGAGATGTCGTTCAGAGAGGTGGATCACCGATATAACATATTCGGTATTCTTTCCTCGTATGAATCATTTATAATGTCGCCATTAAAACGAAAGAGAAACAGTCAACAAAAATATAAAATCGTAAACCCAGAATGAGTTTGACAACGATCTGATGAATTCGAATGATAACTAAAAAGACCCAAAACATTCACAAGTTAAACGATTAGGGTTTACCTCCGAATGAATTTACAGAACTGTGGCAAGAAGGAAACAGAGATTTATGAATACGCCCAAGAGGACAGGCTCGCTCTCTTTCCCCAGTAGATAGATGGAGACGACGAGTTCTTACCCTCTTGGTGCAGACATACTTGCAACTCTCCAGTACCACCAAATCTGAAACCTCCATGCGTATGAATCACACCGAAACTTATATAAAGGAGACGAAAGAAGTGCAGCATACATGAGATAGGAGGGAAAAGGTAGATCGATTGATAAAATAACCTCCGATTTAATGAACATCTGAAACCCTAATTCCTCTGCCCGATAACTAGCAAGAAATCCCAATGTTGATTTAGCAGACGCAACACGTAAACAGAAGGGTACCCTGGACATCAATGGGCGTAGGGAAGGTTGGGCGTCGTAGGTACTGAGACATTAGGTTAACCCTAGACCAGGGCTAGAGCTCAGCGCTCTCAGTACTGGAAAACGCCAGAACTGTCTGCTCGGAATCTACATGTCGAATGCTGGTTGGACGTGGGGCAAGGTATGCCGCCACGGGTTACATCCTCTCGCGGGAGAGATACTACTCCTACAAACAAAAATCAAGAAAATGTAGCAAACCGAGTTAACACGCCAACAAGTGTCGAACAGAGTATGGGCTAGGCGACTCATAAGAACCATAACAGTACAAAAATGGTGTACTTACGCATAAAATCCCGACGCGTAGGCGCTGGTTCCACACCCAAACGAATAATAGTAGACCATCGCCAGTAACGTCGAGTGGAAGGTACACGCCAAATGCATACAACCGCAATTAAAACCTGTGTGATCGGCCAAAACACCGCGACAAGTCAAGGTAATAATGAAATGGGATTAATGAAAAACTTAATTAGGGTTAGTCACGATTAAACAGAAAAAATTCATAATGCAAACCATAGGTATATAACTCGGTTTTTAATTACGGCGCAAATGGACTATATGGTAGGCATAATATGCTCCCGAATTTATTCACTATAGTCTCCACTCTATTTACGCATGTCAACAGTTTAGAAAGAGGAAATCGCTATTGGTGCAATATAAATATATAATCAAGCCATAGCTGTGTACGTATGCCTTTACAAAAGAATTTTTACCAAAGCGTACATAAATAAGTACACGCATTATATATACATACGGTTTCAAAGTTATTAGTAAAGGGGCGTGTTGTGTATGTACATATATTCAGATCAAAGGACCATCTCCGATATAGGTATTATATATATATAATCATAGTGTTAAAGGGGTGAATCTATGTATGTGTCACATAAGGTTATCAAAATATATATATAGCTTACATGTGGTATACAAATAGGGATCAAATATCTTAATAAGAGGGTTATTACATATGTATCTGTGGTGTATAAAGATTCAAAATGATATGGTTGATAAATGCATGTTAGACACATATGTTATCTATATTTATATATATATATATATATATATATATATATATATATATATAGGTAATATATATATACATATATATAGATCTCAAGATATTTTTGGGGAATGCATATGTGTTAGGAAAAAAAAAATATACAGGGAATGATCATTATGTGTAATATAAATGAGATACTTGAGGGTTAGTTGATGGTAGCATGAGTGAACTAAAGTTAAATTCTCCGGAACTAATTATCCAAGTATGAAAAGATTTTTTTTTTTTTTCCCTAACTAGAGGTGTTACAGGTGTATTATTCCCCTCGGTTTATAATATTAATCCATTTGGGTTTTTAATCAAAGACTTCATTTTCCTACGGTGTAATACTATTCATAAGGTTGATAATATAAATCCTTAGGTTTAATTTAAATCCCTTGTGCTTATAATCATGGTCAACCATGGCCCAACATTATGTTGTGGAAAATATTTTCTCAATATGAAAATCAACCATGGTCCAATGTCACAATGTGACAAAGATTGTCTTGATATGAAAATCAATCATGATGAACCATGGTCAAACATGTTCCAATGTCACTTTGTGACAAATAGTGTCTCATTATGAAAATGAACCATGGTTAACCATGTTAATTTTAGGGTTTACAATATTTATCTTAGGGTTTATATACCTTTCCATTGTAATATTAATCCCTTGGGTTTATATACCTTCAGGTTTCATAATAGATCCCTCAGGTTTATTACTCCCTTGTGTTTATTAATATAAGGGTTCATATTCCTAGGGTATACTATTATTCAACCACGTGAAAATAAATTATGGTGAAATGTCGCATTGTGACAAATTTGGTCTCAATATGAAAATCAACCATGGTAAACCATCGTCCAACGTCGCATTGTGAAAAATATTATATAGACGTTAAAATCAATCATCGTCAACCATGGTCCAATGTCACAATGTGAAAAGGATTGTCTCAATATCAAAATCAACCATGGTCAACCATGTTCCAATGTGAGATTCCAAAAAATATTGTTTCAATATGAAAATAAACCATTGTCAGCCATGGTAAATCATGGTCAACCATGGTCAATAACGATGGTCACATTGTGACAAAGATTTCCTCTCATCCAAGATAGTCAACCATGGTCTAACATAGAGTTGTAACATACCCCGATAACCTCACAGGAAAATGCATGGAGTTAGGAAATTTTTTCAACCTTTATGAATGTGTAACCTTATAAATTAATTTTTATATTTCCGCATTAACCATTTGAATAACCATCATCATCACTTAGAGAAATATTTGGTATAAATCATTTTGAGTTACACAACCATTAATTGTCCTTGTTGTAGCACAATAACTTAAATTTCCTGCTATAATTATGCATCGATCACATGATCATTTTCACTCAATTAGTAAATCACCTAATTGATAATATAAAAATCATATCATGAAAGAAATTAACAACATGAAAATGAAATAATGAACAATCACATCATTAGACACTGATATACGATGGAAACCCCGTAGGGTGAAAACCAACAAACGTTTAATTTTATTATTAAACGTTCATGAGGGTTGTCACCCCTCACTAAATGGCTATAAGAGAGTCCATCCCTTGACCATTTTCATAAAATTTACATAGAAAACTAATCTTAAATGAAACATAACTAGCTATAACCTATTACAATAAGCATGATATCATTTACCCACGAATCCTCAATCTCTATCTTTGTAGTTAGATAACCTAGTTTAAACTTGCATGGACTAACAAATCATTATCTTCCACAATGTTAAACTTAAAAAATCCTTTTCTCAAGTCATCCATATTTCCTTCCATTACTGTCGTCATCACACTTGATATCATGATTAGATAAAATATTAATCAACCAATAATCAACCTTTATTTTTGACACTTCAACAAATATTTGTATGCATGTATAAAACATAAACAATGACATGAAATTCCTTCTTTAACATCATTCCACATCATTAGTAACAAATAAATCACTATCAAGCGTCATCTTTCTAACAACCACTAACAAAATCTTGCATGCGCTTTCATATTATTTCCAAAGGAAAGCTAACATACTATATAATAGTATTGTGCATGCAAATGCATAACAAGATTTAAAGATAACTTTTTTTTTTTCTCGGTAAAACTAATTCTATTTATAAAACATAAAAGTACAAAACTGCACCAGTCTCAGCTGTGTGAGCCTGAGAACTGGGCTTGATTTCCATGTAATTACACAAACGATTGAGCTGCCCTGAATGGGAAAATAGCTCTTGAGAGTGATAGTTTACCGCCCTTGAAAGGGAAATCGGTATACAGAGCATACATATTAAGTTACTAAAAGACTGAAAACTAAAAAAACATGCAGCTTGTTCAGCTGATGAAAGCAGCAAAACCCAAAATTTTCCAACGGAAGTGTAAACTTGGACCATTGAGGGCTGAAGGAGTTCGAAATCACTGATTCGGAATTGGAGAGTCCGGTTCTTCCACTATTCTGCAACCATACTCGTCTTCTTCCTCTGAATTATCCTGAAGAGGGGTGCTATCTTTGCTGAATATTGTAACACCCCCAAGTTCTATGCTTTTCAAATTAGACATTTGAACATAAATCCAAAGGGGAGTGGACCCCAATGGATAACTATTGTGTGGATGTAGTTAATTATTTATGAAAAATAAATAAAATATTTAGTATGCACTATGACCAAATGATATTATTGAGATCACATGCCTAATCCATGAGGTTATGGAAAAGGTAGAGACTTTCCCCAAAATCTTTCAAAAATCCTTGAAAGAAATTATTTCTAATTTAGATTTTTGAGGAAAAATCTAGATTCCCCAATGATGAGGAAAGTAGTTGGGAAGAGGTAAAAAGCTGGAAAAGCAGAAAGCAGCTTTAAAGTCCCTAAATAAGGGAAGCCTAGGCAAATAGGAATAAAAGCATCCTGAAATTATGGACGCAGAATTGGAAACAGGATTTGGGGAGAGCATAGCTTAAATAAGCTGCTCCAGAACAGATTGAGGTTAGTCTGTTCTTGGAGGATCTTAGCTCGGGGGTGAGTTCTGGAGATAGACGAACTCTAAGGTTGGGAGGACTGGTCATAGTATCGGTATGCATGCATAAATTTGGAGATTTATTTAAGTCTGTATTAAATATATCCAGGTTTATGAACTATTATGTTATAAGTTCTTATGCAAATTTTAGATTGAATGGTTGTTCAGTACCTTATGCAATTACAATCTAGATCTAATAGCTAAAAATCCAGTATGTTAATAGCAGGGACCAATGGTGTGGTTCCAGGAATAAGTACCCTGTATAAATAAAGTTTAGAGATGATAGATCATCTGAATGTCAAATCAAAGAGAAAAATTCAAGTTGTGGCTTGTTGTCTTTTAAAAGAAAACTTAGTTGCTATGTTGGGAAAACAAAAACCTTTAATAAAACTGTAACCAAGAACAACGAGTAGAAAACAACTAAACATATTATAGAAGTATTGAATTCAGTCTAATAACCGTACTACAATGACAAGAATTGTATAACTAAGAATTTAAACTGTTTTATTTCATGGAAGTCTAAATAAATGAAACCAGAAATTAAATCCTAAGTAAGTATGAGGATATGAAATTAGGGAGTATAAAATATCAACTTTCATTACTTCCATTTGATTGAAAGAAAATGATTTATATCATATTTTTCCAAGGGAAGAGATTAATATGCACCAGAATTACAAATATGCTGAACAATTATAACAATAATATAAGAGAAGAGTCCTATTGAAAATCTACTTATGTGTGATAGAAGTATGTGTAAGGGAAAATTGTAAGCATATTTAAAATACTGGGAAAAGATCATCTATCCACCTTCAATATAAACTGTTGTAAAAGTTGTTAGTATGAATTCTTCGTCGAAGTGTACGAAAAAGAACCACTTTAGCTACGCATAACTAATAGCCCTAACAACAATAGAGGCTGCCAAACATCTTCAGATCTGTGATTAGTAGTTAAAATGTTGCAACAAACAGATCTATAAATGGAAAGACATTAAGCAGTAAAGTAAAGAGTTTGCTCCATGCATCCAACAGACAAGACAAGAACACGATTTTTGAATGAATTTTATATTACAGGGCACCTGGGAGGAAACAAGAAGGTGTATCCAGATCTCCTCAATGGGATGGGTTCTTTGTAGTCCTCAGCACTTCAGATCTAAGATTTCTCTCTCTTGTAGATGTAGAAAACCCAATGCAGAAAGTAGAGCTCAATGGGAGCAAAATGGTAGAAATGAGACTAAGTGTATAGATCCAAAGTGATCTAATAGGCAACAAAAGGTGAAGAATGATGGGGAAAACCCTCCTATTTATAACAAAATATTGGGTCATTCTAGATCTTGGTGCATGATTAAAATAATGTTAATCAAATCTAGATCCACCTCTATGGAATATTTTATTATTATTTGTTTGAGGGAAAGGGTGTTTGACTTGGGTCAAATCCCTTGATTAGTGAAGAATAAATAAATAAATGATTTATTTATCTTTTTAAGGAAGTGGTTGGGATATAATCAAATAAATAATGATTTATTTGATTAATGGGGGTTGATTTGGTCATATTTAACAAGGAATATTATTTAAATAATTATTCCTAGAAAATAATAAGATAACTATGGGTTTATCTCATTAATTTCTTTGTGTTTGGGTTAAACATGACTGGGAATAATAATTAAATTATGGTTTAATTAATTATTCCTTGAGGAAAATCAAACAAATATAGGTTTTTTTAATATTTCCTTTTGGGGTTTCCTAATTAACATAGTGAAAGCAGTTTTACTTGGGGTAAAACTGGTCTTACATGGTGTACTTGGGTCCATCTAATGATGAAAGGTTAGATGACCAAAAAATGGTGTAACAGATTGCCCCCCAGCGTGCGAGTGTCAGGAGCAAATCGTATGACCGAAGTACGTTGTAAGAATACCATCACTAGACAACAAAAGGGATGTCAGAGAGAGAAATGTGAGGTAGATAGTGTGCTGAAGGACTAGACCCTGAGGAGACGAGACTCGCAGGTGCAACAAGTCTCTTTTTATGAGAGGGTACCTGTGCTGAAGGCGGCGGGGGAGGCATACCTATGCCCGGCGAGACAAAGTACAAAAGAATAGTGTGTCCAGTAAACAAGGGACCGAACCATAGAGTACAGCTGGCATAATCAAGAGCCAGATAAGAATACAATGAAGAGTCTCACATACATGTTGTGCCTGGGATAACAGCCAGGACTAGTACAATAATATCTGAGTACATGAGATAAATACAACCCAAATTCCCCCCGTAAATGGGGAAGGGCTCACAAAATCTGACTGATACATGCAAATCAAAGAGGTGCTGCAAGTGGCTAAGGCCGACATCATCAAAATCTGGAGCGGCATCGAAGGCTGCAAAGAAGAGGTCATCCGGGCATGTGGGGGGCTACCTGCAGGGCCACCCCCTCATGAGGGCTGAGACATCTCACACACCCCCGGGAATCATCAAGAGCTGCTGCTGGATCACTGAACCATCGAGTATACGGATCTCGATCATGCTGAAAGGAGCTGGAGAAACAATCAAGTCAAAGGGGAAGAAGAGATCCCTTAGCCTGATCCGAGGCACCGAACAATAGTGGAAGCTGGAACCAAGGTACACCGCCCTCTAGACCTGGCTTCTGGAATGAATGAGTTGATGTCGACAGAAGGAGGTCCGCCATAGGTGAGGCAATGAGAGATCCTCAACTAAGGCACGAGAGAAAATAGTAGAGTGACGGACAGACTGACACTAATGATGATGGCGGAATGGAAAGGGTGGGGTGGCGAGTGAACGACTTCCCTTATTAGAGCATAAAGGACATAAATGACATGGCAGCGACTGACACAATATCAGAAGGGATAGGGGACAGTGAGGCTGAAGGTCATGATATGCGACACAAGAGAGGAACCAAGCAATAACAGAAGGAGGGTTATGGTGGGGTACAAAGGTACGCCGGATAGACTCCCTGAATGCGATGATGACTCAACTTGGATGCTCTAACCAAGGGTGACACGATAGTGCTGCCACACAATAAAGGCCCCAATGGGGGACCATGGAAACATGAGTACAAGGTGGGCACTCATGACGAAAATCGTCACAAACATGGACAAGTAAGGGGGCATTATGGTGCCCCAAGTACAAGTGTCGTAAGTGAGGAAATTCGATTTTAAGGAGCGGTAAAGTGACCCTTCTTGGACAAAATGTGTCCGGGTGAAGTATCAAATCACCAAAAACTAATGGGAACCAATTTGAGAGCTCGGTGAGATCTTTCTAGCGGTTCTGACGGTTCGTCGAACGGGGCTACGGTGTGATCGCAGCAGTCGAAGGAAGAAACAGGGGTTCTCTTTTAATAAGGCAGTTTTCCCTCCAAAATCATTCATTTGCTATTGTTGCTGTGGTGAATGTGGAGAGGAGGGAAGGCCCTAAATCTTGCGGCGAACGTAGTGGACAAACCCACCGTTAGAATCGACATCTGTCTGTTGGAGGTAAGAGGCCTAACCTTGCTCTTGCATTTTGATGGATTACTTTTGCAGTTTAGGGCCCAACCTTCCAGAAACAGCCCCTCCTTCATCTCTACGGTCGGGTCGCACTTTTTGGGGCAAAAAGTGCGACCCAGGACGCAGGTTTGAGGGCAAAAAGTGCGACCTGGTCCAGAAAATGGCAGAAAACTGCGACCTGGGAGATGAGGGTGTTTTGGTGCTATTTTATGGCTGGAAGCTGGGTTTTGGTGTTTGGTGATGGTTTGCCCGATCTGAACGCTGGCAAATGTGATGTGTTTGTGCAGGTATGGCAGAGTTATGGGTCAACTGGAGAGAGAGAGATCTGGGGACACTTCGGACAGAGATCCAGGCGGATCAGGGCGTCCGTCGTGTGTTAGCCAGATTTGGGGTTCTTAAGTTTGTGGAGAACCCATTGATGAGAGCAGGGGAACCTCAAAAGGGACCATTACGCCGAAATGCTGCTTCCGGTCGAGCCGCTCAGTTGTATAGCATAGTAGATGATTTGGCACATTCCCCTGCTGCCATTTCCACGCTGGAACTCCTCCAGTCATGCCCTTCCCAAAAGAAGGCTCTACTATCTTCCGTGGGCGCTGTAGATCCTGCTGACGACCAAATGATTGTTTTCGACGCCACTCAATCGGATCACCCTCCCCTCCCTCCTTCTGTCGCCTTCCAAATCCCAGTCAAGATACGGAACGCCACCGTTTCCCGGTGTATCATTGACGAGGGGGCATCCACCTGCGTGATGTCCGCTTCGGTTTGGAAGCAACTCGGATCCCCTGAGCTGGCCCCTTCCACGATCACCCTTAGAGCGTGGGACGGTCATGCATCCCAGCCCATTGGCTTGTTCCGTAATTGCCCTATCACACTCGCCGGTAAGACTGTTTGCGTTGACGTCGAAGTCATTGATGCCCCACTAGACTACAACATTCTTTTGGGGCGAAGCTACACCTATGCTATGTCTGCTGTCCCATCCGCGGTCTTTCGCAAGATGTCTTTTCCCCATAATGGAAAAATAGTCACCATTGACCAGTTGACATATCATGAGCCTCCCTCTCAGACCTCCTCTGAGACCACCATCTCTTCTGTAGCCAACAAACAAACCGTCGATTCCCTGACCAGTGTCTCCCCCGGCGTTTACAAGGACTCCTCCTTGCTTGGAACTTTTCCTTATCTTCCCCCTCCTCTTATCCCTGATCCCAGCTTGTCAAATGTTTGCATGATGCAATCGTCTCAGGCCGCCCTCAAACGGCCTGCTTCGGCTAGTCCGCAACCGCCCCTTCGCCCTCCGCAACCCGCTCCTAGCCATACTTCTCTGCCAACCGGACCTCCTCCTTCTGGCCTTCCTCCTACAGCTGGTATCCCTGAACCCCTTTACCCCCCTGGCTTGGTTCCCCCTGGCCTTAACCATCTCGGAGCCGTCCCTCCCGGCCATTACCCTGCTGGACAGATCCCCTTCTTGGCTCCCCCTCCCGGAGTATATTCTGTCCCCGTCATGGCCACCCTCTCCCTTCCTAACCCGACCTTGGGCATTACGGTCTGGTACCTTGATCCCCCAGCCACCACCCCTCCTGGTCACCCCAAACCCTACATGGCTTTGACACCGGTCCAACCGGTCCCCCTCGCTTCTTCCGTTGCTACTGTGCCTCCAGCACCTCCGCAGGATCCCTCTCCTGTCGTGACAGCTCTTGAGAAGAAACGCAAAGCCCGTAAGGGGGCACCAAAAGATAAGACCACCACGACTGACCCGACCCCTCCCCAACCTGCCAAGCCCTGTGCCTTGTGCGATGTCGCCGGTCATGCCACCCATGCTTGTCCCGAGTTGCCCCGTATCCAACCCATGATTAAAGTCGCGTTCCCTGAATCTACGACCCCTGAAGCCTCCTCTTCGTCCGTAACCAAGAACCCCAAGACTCTCCGCACCAACAAACCGTGCGCCTTGTGCGGTGTCCATGGCCACTACTCCCACCACTGTCCTCACCTGACGCATTATCGCACCTCTTTAGAGGTCATTCGAGAGTACGAGGTTGAACAGAATCGATCTGCCTCTCCCATCCTCGCGCAGTATGCTTCAGGCCAACCCGAGGATCCTCCCGCTCCCATTGTCATTCCTCCCCCCGATGTCCAGATGACGGAGTCTACGGTAACCATCCTTTACCTATCCTCCTCTGCGAGACACTCGGAGCCTAGCCCGTCTGCATCCTCCCCTGTTGTGTCCCTTGATCACTCTATTCCCCCTCATACTCGAGATCACTCCACTTGTGTCTCTGTTGACCTCCGCAGCCCGAGTCCTCACCATGTTTCTGATAGCTCTCATACACCACCTTGTTTGAGGCTTGCTCATCCTGCCACTTCCCCCTCCTCCTGCCATTGTCGCTCGATGACTTCTGTACCCTCATGCTGCCGTCATTTCCTTTCATCCCCTCATTTATTGTCTTGTCACACCATTTTGCAGGACCCCCCGTCCACACCCTTTATCGGTTATGCCGACGGTGCAAGTCGCTACTCCAGGAATCTTGCCTCGGCAGGTTGGGCCATCTTCACCCCCTTGCATGACCTCGTTCTTTATAACGGGGTATGCATTGGTTCTGCCACCAACAATCAGGCCGAATATGATGCAGTGCGTGGCCTATTAGCCGATGCCCTCTTTCATCGCATCCTCCATCTGCACGTTCGTTTGGATTCCCTGCTTCTTGTAATGCAACTAAATGGTGTTTATCGTGTGCATAACCCTGTGCTGTTTAGACGCTATTTACGAGTGAAAGTCTTAATACGTGCGTTTGAAACCATAACTTTCAACCATGTACCCCGAGACTAGAATCGCTACGTAGATAGTATTGCAAACCATGTTCTAGATTGGCATTTATCACACACATTTCATACAAGACAATAACATTAACTCAACCATCAAAAGACGATACATATCCATAATATGTGTCGCAAAGCATACATTTAGAGTCCATATACTCTGATACATACGACATGCCCATAGCATGTTACAAACAAAAAGCCAAAAATTGGGGGCACCACCTGCCCCTACATACATCATAGGGGGCACCACCTGCCCCTACATACATCAAAGGGGGCACCACATGCCCCACCCCTAATCAGTATCTGGAGGATCCCGAGCCAATGGCTTTGCCCCTGCAGCCTGTAGATCGCGCATCGCCTGACCGGCTATCGCCATGCGCCGCATGACACCTCGCCACTCCGAGGGTACACCAACACACGGCTCTATGAACTGGTCATCCAAATCCTGCCACCCGCGCTCTGATACTCCGGTCAACAACCGTTCGCATCTACATCGGATATCCTCCAGCCGGGCAGCTGCATCCTCATTTTGCGTTGCTCTCGAACCACTTGGACCTGTAGCCCCAGACGCTGCCGGTCGTCCCATATATCCGGCCGGTTTCACCGGTGCTATATCTGCATACCAAAAAAGTACATGAATCAGTACCTTACTCTACTATTCAAAATACTTTAACATGCCCATACAAGAATAGCAATCTGTCACTTACCATCGGGCCCCCAGACTCGACCAGGCGGAAGTGGCAGGTCCAGATCCCCACAATAACTCATCCCACTATAAGGATAGTCGTCTATGTACAAAGGCATCTGATCCCAATGGGCAAAAAACTCTGGTCGAAATACTCGCCCGACCGCCCCTCCTCCTCCTCTGCACAGTAGCCGTCCCCAACGGTGCATCCTGGGCTCTCTCGGCCCCCCATCTGGAAGCTGTACATGAGGCCTCAAGGTCGGGATCTTCTCAAAGAAGAAGGCGCACAACAAAGTCCCATATGCACAGTCATGGTTCACCTGCCGCCTGCATAGTGACAACTGTCGCTTTAGCGACACCAACAGCATTTGGGCCCACCCATAGTAGGTCCCACCCAATACACTTTCCACTAACATCATCTGCCCCCCAGTGATGTGATGGAACGCCTGGCTGCCCAGGATTCGCAGCACAGCTGCGGCCACTGCACGAGTTTCTAGCCTCTCTAGATCCCCGATCGATATTCGAGTCCCCTTGACTTGGAGACCCAGTCGACCATGGCGTTCCACGAACTCCATGATATGTCGCCCACGTGGCAACACTGGCTGTGTGTTTCCCACCATCCGCAGTGGCGGAAGACCGGTCAGGAAGTACACATCCTGGACCGTCAGTTCGATCCTGTGCCCCTGCACCACAAAGATCTTCTGATCTGGATCCCAATAACTGATAATCCGGGCCAGTAACAGTTCCCCTGCTCTCATCAATGGGTTCTCCACAAACTTAAGAACCCCAAATCTGGCTAACACACGACGGACGCCCTGATCCGCCTGGATCTCTGTCCGAAGTGTCCCTAGATCTCTCTCTCTCCAGTTGACCCGTAACTCTGCCATACCTGCACAAACACATCACATTTGTCAGCGTTCAGATCGGGCAAACCATCACCAAACACCAAAACCCAGCTTCCAGCCATAAAACAGCACCAAAACCCCCTCATCTCCCAGGTCGCAGTTTTCTGCCATTTTCTGGACCAGGTCGTATAGAAATTTAAATTTTACTAATGTAAAAAGTTGTATAGAAATAGTATCGCAGTATAAACTTGTGAATGATGACTGATGAGAAGGGGCTATTTTTCACCAGCGAGAAGCAAAACAAACTTGCTTCATACTTACTCATATACCAATCTTAGTAAAAATCTTAGTAACAGTAAAGTTAAGGTAATAATTGAATATGAGGTAGTCTGTTGCTATAATGATGACCAGTCTATAGATGTCAAAATGATTAATGGAATATTAATGGGAAAACTCCTAAGATATTTACAAAATTAACTATAGGCAGTTTTCATTTGAGGCTGAAGACAGCGAAGAAAAATTCATTTTCAGACTTGTGTAGGTGAGAAATGGAAGTTAAAAAATTGATATGCACATTTAAACCCATAGTTTTGAAATGGTTGAAATTAAATTTACGTGTGAACTCGTGAATAAGTGAGTGAGCAATTGATGGATGAGAATTATGAATCTGTGTCTGAGAACAATTAGTTTGATAAAATATCTATTTATTTAGTCCATATCTACTCTTTTCACATATTCATTCCTCATGCATTTAATAGATTATAATACAGAGTGATCTGTATAGTTGTAAGGAATCCAGTAAATTTAAACCATCTGCTAGAATGTTTAAGCTATAAAGGTTAAATCTAGATATTAGTTTATGAAGTAGATAAGTGAACCCATTTATGTTAATTAAATTAGATATGAAGGGATATAGTGAACAGTGAACAATCATTCTAAATTTTGACGACATTTCAAATCAACATTTAAAACAGAAATATGATTTTTATGCTATAGCAGATTTCCATTAATTTCTAAGTTTACACTGGATAAAGGTGTAACTATGGAGTTTAGTATTTAGAAATTGCAGAAAAGCTATTATAGCATAAAGCCATTTGGGGTAATTTCCCACAGTGGTGGGATATAGTAAAACTCTGTAATAACAGAATTTCATTAGCCAATAAATCTGGGAAGTGAACTGTGAATAAATATATATATAGTCACACGTGTAAAGAGGTTGTAAAATACATTTTTAATAGTTATGCCTTAGCTGAGAAGGGAATTTATCTCTATGTGAGACTGTCTAAAGAAAATTTATTTAAACTACGCTATAATATAAGAAGGTACATGCATGAAAATTTTATATAGAAATATATATTATTGACAGTGACTACTCATCATAAAGTGAAAAACTGGACACAATATTAGCAGGAGACTAGATGTGTAAATAACTATATGAAATGGAATATCAATGGGGATATTCAGAATAGAATTCACAAATTAATAGATGGTGTAGATTTTCATAATGATTACAAAGATGTTAACAGAACCTCAATAGGCAAATATATTAACTAAGCAGAAGAAACTGACTCATCTAAATAGAACAAAAATCCTATAGTTTACTGGTAAATAGATACAAAGCATATACATATTAACGGAAGCAAAAGACGACAAAAATGGTACGGGAGTACTAAACCGCAAATCTGGACCAGCATAAAGTAGAACTAAAACAAGGTTTAAGATATTGAAAATTTATGCAAAAATTAAGTAAATGGAAAGAGGTAGTAGCAGCTATATTTACATTATACATATTGTATAAGAAAAAAAAAAAATCATTAAACCGTAATGAGGTCCCAGGCTTTGTGCCCAATATATTTCATAGTGAGCTTAATAAATTGCATACAGTCCAAATTCAAATTATTAACCGTTCTGGCTGAAGGGACCAAAATTCCTCCAAGTACATAATTAAACCAAGGGTTTACATAAACATATAATGGAATAAAAAAAGAGAACCCTCGAAAAATGAAATCGATCCATTTGGAAAATGGATAGCATCCGGTAGAAGCAGAAGTTCCTCAATGATGGAGGGCACAAGCCTCGGAAATGCATAAGCAAGAGTTAGATGACGGAACTAGAGGTAAGCATGTAAGGTTGAAAGATCTGGCAAACGAGCCGCTAGGTTCAATGGTCACCTATAAAATACCAAGAGAAGAAATAAGTTACAATTATAACTTTGAGACATAAAAAAAAAACTCAACCATGATAGAGTATTATCTCACCTGATAACTATAAGTTTTATAACCTATATTACCGCAACCTTTAAAATGAATAGAGGAGTATAATGAATAACGAGAAGCTGATTAAGTTAGTACTCTAATGCTTTGCAATTTCCATAAATCCTTCCGTTAATAGTGAGAAACAAATTATGGAAGGAAATCCTTACTAGCATTAGTAGTGTCGAGCTAATAGAATGATATAATTTGGACGTCTTCAGTGATGTATAAACCCTTTGTAACACCCCCAATTTGTGTGTTGAATTTTTAAAGTTAGACATTTGAACTTTAATCCTAAAGGGGTGGACCCCAAGGGATGAGTATGGTGTGAATGTATTTGCATATTTTATTTGAGGAAATAAATAAAATGATTGTGCATTTTGACCAAAAAAGAGAATTAGAGATCACTTGCCAAATCCATGAGGATGGATAAGGCAACAAATCCCCAAAAATCTTTCAAAAATCCTTGAAAGAAATTTATTTAGATTTGAGGAGGAATCTAAATTTCCCCAATGAAGAGGAGTAGTTGGGAAGAGGTGAGAAAAAGCTGGAAAAGCTGAGGAAAAGCTTAAAGCAGCTTTAAAGAATCCCCAAGATGGGAAGCCTAGGCTAAACAGGAAAGAAAGCATCCTGCTATTCTCGACGCAGAATTAGAAACATGCTTTGGGGAAATATGAGCTTAAATAAGCTGCTCCTAGACAGATCAAGGGTTGATCTGTTCTAGGAGGTGATCTCTGCTCAGGGGTGAGTCCTGGGAGACAAAGAGGACTCTAAGGTTGGGAGGTTGGTCATTTTGCAGGTGTTGTGGTATGTTCTGAAATTCTTGTTACTATGTATGAATTGGCTACATATAAAATTTTATTTTATGACAATGAAAAATTTTGGTACTACATTTAACATAATCTATCCTTAGGTATTCACCTTCTAGATTCTATTTAGTTGTAGGCCAGAAATCTGTTGAGTAGAAACCCCAGAATCTCTAAACCAATGTCGGTTTAAATCTGAAGTTACCTAACCTCTACAGATGATTAATTACTGTTTTCCTGTAGATGCAAAAGTAATATTTCATGGTTCTGTGCATGCTAGAGAAATAGTAATTCTACTCTCTAGGATTTTTATAATGGTTATAAGTAAATAAATTTCACTTCTAAATCTACCTTTAGTTCCTGAATCATGTAGCATAACCAAAGAGTTAATTTATAGTTAAAGTCATTGAATACATATAAGTACACATCCAAGAGAAGTAGAATTTAAGAGCAAGGACTTTGGAATAGGTATTCTTATTAAAAATCCAGGAGTAAATCTATCCTATAGATGTATTACAGCATTCACATCAAATATAGGGTATATTTTTATTTTAAATTCATTTAAAATCATTGAATTAAATATTTTGTCAATGTAATTAATCTATGTCTAATGCATAAAACAAAGCAACCATTGAAAATAGATATATGCTTTCAAATAAATTTTCGCATTCATTTCAAATGGTATATGGATATATGTATCCTATATTGATATATGGGAATGAACTATATCTATATTAACAAAACAATGCAAACAATGTAAATACGGGCTGATAGGCTAAAATAAGATATGAACGCGAATCAAAAATGGAGAAAGCACATCTTTTATACAACCCTCATCGCTATTCGAGTTCCTATGTAGGCAAACTCCATAACCTTTCGGTCGTTAGTAATTAAACCAGACTTTAGACCGAAAGTCACACAAAAGAATCTAACTGTAAACAATGCATGTGACCTTAATATTGAGCACTTAACCATTTTATGATACGAGGGAGGTTAGCTTTAAAACGATGCTTTACGGCAAAAAAAATCTATGCTCACAATAATAATAAATAAAAATAAATTTATGAAACTACTCCTGGATATCCGAGACGATGACTCGGTTTTCACGTCTGTTATCATCTACATACAACGAACTATGATCAATCGACATAAATGAAAAACGATGACAGTAAGATACCACACATCGGCGCCTCATCGGGCTGACCCTGATGAATCACTATTGCTATTGAAACATCATGCACACAGCAAATTTCGCTCACGGACGAGTATTAACGAATTGGGGGAAAACGAAACATGCGTCGAAATATTGTAAATCCGACCAATTTCCCAGTTCATCTACGAAGCATAAGATAAAACAAATAACGAAAACATGACATAGGTCTGCAAACATAGTCTAACAAAGTTGGAGGCAGAAACCTCTGTGACTGAACGAACCAGTTAGGGTTACCTGCGTTAGGATTGGTTTCCACCCTTGCGTCGCGTTGATTCATACGATGGTTACGCAGAATGGAAGCCGGCTGTAGAAAAATGAACCCAATAGAATGCCTGACTTCTCAAGATTTTCGTCCGGGTCTCAGAACCCAAAAGAAACAGAAACCAACAAATTGATAATAACCGCGGCGGTGAATAAACATGTGAACCGCCTGCAACTAATTGATACTTATTATACACAGCTATGATAGCGCGGGAAATAAACTCTTATGAGAAAGAGCTGGGTTACCGCATCTCGGGTTAGAACAACTATACAAAGAAAAATAATTCTGCGTATGAAAAAAAAAAAGAGCAGAGAGAACGCAGTCGGCTTATAGATCGAAGATTTTTAAGCGCTGGAGAGCCGTCTGGATCTCAGCTTCACAGTGAACCGGTTTAGACAACCTCTCTGCAAAAGCAAACCGAAAAAAAAAAAGGATTAGACACCATCTATGAAAGCTATAAACTAT
The DNA here is from genome assembly GCA_034641835.2 of Pinus albicaulis. Taxonomy (NCBI): domain Eukaryota; kingdom Viridiplantae; phylum Streptophyta; class Pinopsida; order Pinales; family Pinaceae; genus Pinus; species Pinus albicaulis. Next base: position 984,227,955 of record CM076573.1, on the reverse strand, counting down.
ACCAACGATTGAACACAAGAATAACGAAAATCTTACGCTTGAATCTTCTTGGTCGGGGTTCCAAACCTCCGCGATGACTGGAACTCTGCACATGAGTAGCATTGAGCACAGTCATAATGTAGGTATAAAGCCATCGTTCTAAGTCATAAAAATAATGGGGAAGGGGCGGGTGAATAACTCAGTGCGAAACCCCAATTTAACCAGAAGGAGACCCGCAACCCTAAACTCAAAACGCAGCCACGTCAATGGGGCGAGTACCAGATGGTAGTAAAGTGCACAGAGAAGGTATGTGGAGGTGCTACATCTCACATGCGTGAGGGAAGAAAATAACCTAACAATAATAATTTCTCGAGACAGAATTCAGCCTCCAGTACTAGTACCATTAGAGATGACCAGTATCGTGCCACCCGTCAAATTTCTGCTGAACAGAGGACGAGTAACGCCAGCATATGGTACCTTCCGCTCGGTGGAGTGACTCTGTCCCGACCTGCAAAATCAATTAAATAGAAAAACCAAAACTACACGTTAAACTCTGTTGAACAGAGCACGGTTTGACAAGGAATATGGTAAACAAAAAGAATAACAACGTCTGTCATACACTTTCTGTATGAAATCACAGCCTGTATCAGAATCCAGAGGATAATTACATTGCCCTGGGATAAATACGTTTATAGTTATCTACGCCGAGGAGCAAAGTTGTATATCATTACGTGACTGGTCATGGTGTAATTATAAATTTATCACGTTCGGATCACCGCGCCAAATCCCGACACGAAGTGGAAAGTAGACCACGTAAGAATGAGGCACGCGTCCAGTCTGGTAGGTTGAACCATCCATGATGCATAGAAGAGGTCGAACCTGTAATTATAGAACTGGCTCAAACGCCATAACCTTCTATTAGAGCATGTTGACGCTAACTCTGCGTATATCCGTGTAAGTAGTCGCACTGTGCATGATATATTATTTTCATAACCATAACTCGAAGATTGGTCAGAACATGATTGACTATAGATGTTATAGGTCAATAACCTTTTCAATAGATAGATATATACGTAGGTAATATTTATTATCTGCCGACTTTGAGCATACTCATAAGGTTGGAAAAGGGAGGTATTTTAATTATATATGCGTGACAGATATATATATATATATATAGTGGGGGCGTGCAACCATCCTTACAAAAATATATATATAGTGGATATATATATATATTTATATAGATATGAGATTTATATTTAGGAATGGGATATAACTATCTATGGGCTGTACCTAGTCATGACTCATTCAAACTTCTTTATTAGAATATGTATATAAATATACATGGGTATTTCATATTCCAATGTTAGGAGTATTATATATATATATATAGATGTAGAGGGTGTATGTGTTAGATATAAATAGTAGAGGTGTTGTATAGAGTTATATCTACCCTATGTAGAGGAAAGTGTCCCATCTTAATATAGAATGGGTCTTAATAGAGAAAAAAAAAAAGAGAAACATCAGTGTATCTATGAAAAAAAAAAATAAAAAAATTTCCCTAAACTGGAGGTGTTACACCCTTGTAGAAAAATTCTTGTGATATGGGAAATAAGAATAAAACTACAGAAATTTGAATTTGACTGTCATAAAATGTTAAATAGCTACAAAGAAATAAATCCTTGAACTTGATAAACAAAGGGACGGGAAAAAAATTATAGTAGCTTGAGAAGAACATAACTATAGTAGGGAAATTACTGGCAGTAGACCTTTGAAATTAATGAAAGCGTTACCAATGGCCAAGAGAATCGAATGGAATAGACTCAGTGATCCTTTATACAAATCGAATGGTATGAAGCAATTCATGAATAGAAATCAAATTGAAAAAGGGTCATCCCGAAATTTTACTAGTTATAATAACGTCTTCAAGCAATATAAGAAAAATCGCAGACAAAAAAATAAAATGAAATGATTAACAAGGATCCTAAAAATAGCTTTCAGGCATAGATTTGAACTCTGGGCTTAGAGTTGGAAAAGCAATACTTTAAACAAATATTGAATCTAGAAAACAACTATAATTGACGAGCCATACGAACAGAAATTTAATTGTATCAGACTTCACAGATAGATGAAGAGGAATTTCCTTTGCACAGAAGCGACATGACAAATGGGGTTAGTCATAACATGCTAGTGCGAATGAAAGCAGGGAGAGATTTTTTAAGGAGCACCGAAGAATTTGCGTTGCAAATGAAAATGGAATACATTAAAACCGTATGATATACCCTATCGAAACCCTAAAAGATAGACCATCCCCATCGTACACGTGGAAGGAGATGCATAAGGTAAAGGTTGAGGCTGCGTGGTTGTCTTGGGATTCAAGAAAGGAATGCCATCATTGCAGAAAAGTCTCGATCCTTACTGCCCACAATACGAGACATTAAAAAAGAAAAAAAAAATTTACGACATCACATGGGAATAGACGGCTAGTTGGTGAGAAGTGATACCAAACGTCACCTCCAAAGCCACCAAAGACGACACAAAAGCCTTAAATTTATTAACTAGAGTTAATGCAAAGTACAGTACAATTTAACCTTGCCGTAAAAGTTTCCCATCCATGACACTTGGGTGAGTACCCTTGCGGTTCCATTTTTAAAAGTAAGTTAAGGTAACCATATGGGTGTTCCATAATGAATTATTATGGAGGAGTATTAAAGGACACAACAAAGAGTAGCTCGATGTGGACAAAGTGATAGAAAAGTCACATCAATAGAGATATGTGGCGGTACATATGTATAATGTAAAGGTTTTGATAGACTACACAAATCCGTTGAGGATATGTAAAGTTAGAACTGTTAACTCTATAGAAATTTAGGATTATATCATGTATACATTGCACTAAGCCCAAGAATGACGTATATACATAGTAGTTGTATACGAAACCTTTTTGGTTAGGAAATCAATTAGGAATACTACAACACAAGCTAAGGAATAAACCCTTGTTATTAAAAAGGAGATTTTAAAATTTGAAGTTGATGTCATGGTTTCTTATCTAGTACTTTTATTAATGATCGGTAAAAGGATTAGTGAAATTCACATATAGATATAATTGGTCAATCATCACTGGAATTAGTAAAGCATGAACATACAATTAAAAGTAAATGTATAAATTTTGGTGATTCTTTAAAAACGGGGGAAATTGTGTCAAGCTCATTTTTTACATTATCAAGTATTAATTCTTGGGAATGTAATGAATTATAGTAATTACATATATCACTATAAAAGAAACATGTACTCACAGTATAAAATTATGCTGGTGTAAATTTTATTAAATATAAATTCCCTGAGTCTTAAATTCAAGGACCAGGTAATAGTGTGAAATCATACAGCTATGAACTGAGAAGGGTAAGCATAACCATGCATATGATACAGTTGTTTTCTTTCATTTATGAGTACTAATGAAAAGTTGTAAAATTGTTTAGCCAAGTGTGTAACAGGAAATTGTACACTCTGGAAACAAGGAGAAAAAAGGTGAAGATAAGTGCAGATAAATCACCTAGAAAATCAAGAAAATCCGAACTGGACCAAGTTTGCGTGAGGAGAGAATCTCACTGAAAAACAAGAGAGGATAAGTAGTGTACTAAAAGTGCACTAAACTATTATGAACTTGAACGGTTTGACTAATAACTGAATTTCTTGAAATTATTGAAATTCAGAATGTTATTGTGGATTATCAATTATATGTACCTAATATTACTTACATTGGTATGAATTGTGGACAGAGAGAATGGAATAAAAGATTTTCCAGACAGACTTCTTGCAAAGAAGTAGGAAGAAAATCAACTGCATAAGGCATCAGTAAATAGAGTGGAAGCAGGAAAGTACTCTACCGGAAACTGAGCAAGGACGAAGAAGAAATCTTCGTCAAAGTTGAAAAATCAACGTTAAAGTGTAACACCGAGGAAGGTGTTGGAAAGGGTGGAACTAGTGGCTTATAAACTGGCCTTACCCTTGCATATTAAATTTCATGATGTCTTTCATGTCCCCTTATTGGAAAAAAAAAAAAAATTGTACATGATGCTTCTCACATTATTGACTAGAATGTGATCCAGGTGGAACCAGAAGAGGAATTCCTTCCAGAGCCGCTTCAAATCTTGAAGCGGGAAGAAATTGAATTGCGAAATTGAACAGTAGCTAGAGTAAAGGTGTAGTGGGAGCACTTTACTGCTGTAGAAGCTACATGGAAAAGAGAAGCTGAGATGATGAAAACGCATTCATCTTTATTTTCAAAATGAACTATAGTAGTTAGTTGTTAACACCGAGGACGGTGTTTGTTTTCAGAGGGGGAATATGTAACACCCCCAAGTTCTATGCTTTTCAAATTAGACATTTGAACATAAATCCAAAGGGGAGTGGACCCCAATGGATAATTATTGTGTCGATGTAGTTAATTATTTATAAAAAATAAATAAAATATTTTGTATGCACTATGACCAAATGAGATTATTGAGATCACATGCCTAATCCATGAGGTTATGGAAAAGGTAAAGACTTTCCCCAAAATCTTTCAAAAATCCTTGAAAGAAATAATTTCTAATTTAGATTTTTGAGGAAAAATCTAAATTCCCCAATGATGAGGTTATTGGGAAGGAGGCAAAAGTCGGGAAAAGTCGAAAGGAAATAATGCCAAAGTCCCTAAATAAGGGAAGCCTAGGCAAACAAGAATAAAGCATCTTGAAATTCTAGACGCAGAATTGGAAACAGGCTTTGGGGGAGAGCATATCTTAAATAAGCTGCTCCAGAACAGATTGAGGCTAGTCTGTTCTTGGAGGATCTCAGCTCGGGGGTGAGTTCTGGAGATAGAAGAACTCTAAGGTTTGGAGGACTGGTCATAGTATCGGTATGCATGCATAAATTTGGAGATTTATTTAAGTCTGTATTAAATATATCCAGGTTTATGAACTGTTATGTTATAAGTTCTTATGCAAATTTTAGATTGAATGGTTGTTCAGTACCTTATGCAATTAAAATCTAGATCTAATAGCTAAAAATCTAGTATGTTAATAGCAGGGACCAATGGTGTGGTTCCAGGAATAAGTACCATGCAGAAATAAAGTTGAGAGATGATAGATCATCTGAATGTCAAATCAAAGAGAAAAATTCAAGTTGTAGCTTGCTGTCTTTTAAAAGAAAACTTAGTTGCTATGTTGGGCAAACAGAAAACTTTAATAAAACTGTAACCAAGAACAGAAAGTAGAAAAAAACTAAACATATTATAGAAGTATTGAATTAAGTCTAATAACCGTACTACAATGACAAGAATTGTAGAACTAAGAATTTAAACTGTTTTATTTCATGGAAGTCTAAATATATGAAACTAGAAATTAAATCCTAAGTAAGTATGAGGATCTGAAATTAGGGAGTATAAAATATCAACTTTCATTACTTCCATTTGATCGAAGAGAAATGATCTATACCTATTTTTCCAAGGAAAGAGATTAATATGCACCGGAATTACCAATATGCTAAACAATTATAACAATAATATAAGAGAAGAGTCCTATTGAAAATTTACTTATGTGTGATAGAAGTATGTGTAAGGGAAAATTGTAAGCATATTTAAAATACTGGGAAAAGAGCATCTATCCACCTTCAATATAAACTGTTGTAAAAGTAGTTGAAGTAAAGAAGGTTAACTGAATATAGATAGATGTATATGTAGATGTATACATCTATACATAGATGTTGAAACTTTATAATTATAGATGCTGGAAATCTATAAATCTTGCTAACTGAAAAGTTAGAGAAAGGGAATATTGATCTATTAGAGTTGGACAAAACTCTGAAGAACAGATCTGAGAAATACAAATGAGTATATGTCTATATATACATATAAATATCCGTCGACTGGGGTGACTGATAGGAATTGAGGTCAGGCCATAATTTCTCATGGGAATTGTTATAATAACAAGAGTGCCTGTAATTACCAAAGAGAAATTAAATACCTGATAAAAGTATGAATGTGTAATTGATTAAAAAAAAAAAAAAATTGAATGGTATCAGGTGCATAAAAGTAGATTATATCTGAGTTAATGTTATGCGGATAAGAAGCAGGGTATGGGAGACGTGACAAAGATGCCCTCCTGCACTTTGTCAATTTTAGAGATGGGTTTCCCAATTCCAAGGGGCGCATTAGGACTAGGCACGTCACTATTAACCTGTGAAGGCTGAGGGCGAGGTGGGATGGTGGCAGAGAGGGGGGAAGAAGCCTGGCCAAGGCTAGCAGACCTTTAACAAAGAGAAATGGTGACAAACGTAGTGAGGAAAGGCTTGTCAAAGGTGCAGTTAAAGTGGAATTCTACACGCTGAGAGGTTTGGCGGAGTGTCAGGCTAGCAAGATCATGCATAGCAGGGTTAGAGGTCGGAGGAGGGATAGGCGGGGGACGCAGCTCGGGAAAAACAGAGTAAGAGCTTCCCGAATGTAAAAAATGATGTCTCTGCCTTCTAGACTCCGAATGGAGGCCGCGACCATCATCTTCTGCAGAGGAGCCAGAGGTAGGACTAGGGGAAGAGCGAGGGCGAGGAGGGCAACCTCTGCTTGCCCCACGCCTGCACCTCATCCGATGCCGAAGTCGTGGCATCTCCTTAGAGCGAAGCGGGGGTTGCTGGAAGCAAGAGGCACAGACAGAGGTTGAAGGAGACCACAACAAATCTGTAGAATAGGAATTCAAACAAGTGGTTAGAGAATAAAAACAACTGTGATTGAAGTGGAGACCTAGCAGAATTTCCAGACAGCAAAGATTGTTGCAACGACGTCTAGTTTAGGTGCGCACACTCAGCTCTGTGCATTCAACTAGACAAGCACCTCGAACGGGAGATGGCGAGCTGCAGAAAGCACAGGAACCAGCCGAATTCTCTCGAAAGAATGCCATTTCAACTAGAACCGACAGAGCAAGATAGTGAAGCGGTGATGCAGAATGGGTTAATGCAGTGTGGATTGGCGAATTAACTGCGTGAGTAATGGCAATGCAGTGAGCTATATGTCTGTTGCGTGCGAGCGTCCTCGGGACTCGCCATGGGACTGAAGTCCCATCACGCTTGTCTATCAACTGCATCCAGTGAAGATTTCAAGATAACTATTCGAACAATAAATTTCCTTTTTTCCTACTCTTATGTTTTCTTTTCCAAAGGGATTAACACAATAGATTCTATACTTATGCATATGAGTGCATGTTCTTTTCCAAAGACATATTTTCCACACAAGAGCTATTCACATTGACTATTATGTATAACAATGCCAACTTTATTTCAATCAAAGTTAACATAGTAGCTATAAATTTGTGCATGCAATAACATAGCCTTTTTATTCTTGCATGTAAAACATATATTTCTTTCCAAAAGAAACTAAATAAATATTTCATGGAAAAATAAACACATTTATTTTCCAAGGGGTCAAACGCATACCACTTATTCTTTAATGCATGCAAAAGGGACATTTCCCTCTCATCCAAAAGATCTAATCCCAAAACTATATATTTTCCATGCATGCAAGCATATATGTTTCTCTAAATAATCTTACATAATAAAGCATGTGATTACTATTTTTCCTCTCTAATAATCTAATCCAATAATGCATACAAGGATATATTTTTCTCTTCTAGTCTTTTTGAGGAGTTCTAACCCAATAATTTCTTCCTTGCATATATATATATATATATATATATATATATATATATATATATATATATATCTATCTATATTCCAAGGAATTTAACACCTTAATTATTCTTTTTCCAAAATATAGCTAACTAACTAGCTATATGCATGAAATACAAAATATTTTCTTATCATTTCACATATTAGAGAGTTTTGTAATATTTCCTCAAGAAATAGCACAACCAATTTCCTTTAACGCAAAGGTTTTATGTGAGCTACCCCTCACATAAGCTATTTATATATTTTTACATCACTCAAACTCCTTATGCATGTAAAATCACATAATAATTTCTAGTAGATCAAATATACTAGATAATTATTCATGTGCCCCTAATCACATACTCTTTTCAAGAGTCCAATATTTCTCTTTAACTTTTAATGCATATGCATCATTATAACATACTTGGTAATTATATAAATTAATTCCTTGTCAATAATCATAACCATACTTATTATGTCTATATGTACATAAACAATTATTCTTATCTCATTGAAAATTGAAATGGAAATACTCTATTTTTTCTGTTTTAGTCATCCAGTTTAGACGCGTATTACGAACATATGGAAATGAATTTCAGAAAACCCAAAGAGGTTTTTGTTTGGAAGAGGCTTATTAAAAATAACGTCTCTCATTTTTTCACAGGTGTCACGGTTTTGAAGATTCGAATGAATCGTTGCAGCCGATTGTTCCAGGTTTAAATATTAAATAATTTCATGTTTTTGTCATCACATTTAGACACGGTATCCAACCAAATGGAAAGGAATTTTGGAAAACCCAAAGAGGTGTTTTTTGCTAACGGGGTCATTAAAAATAATCTCTCTCCATTTTTACATAGCTATTACAATTCGGAACATTTGAATGAATCTTTGGTGCTCATTTTTCGAGATTTAAATATTAAATAATTCTTTTTTTTTTTCATCAATTTAGAACACGGTTTTCGAGACATGGGAAAATAATTTTTAAAATTTGAAAGATTATTTTGGTCATAACATCCTCTTTTACAAAAACCTCGTTCACTTTTTTCATATCTATTTTTCTTTGAGAGATATAATGTCATATTTAGACCCTATTTTCCAATAACTCATGCAACTCACAAAATTATTTAGCCATGAAAGACTTTTATGAATTCACAACATATGAATTCTTCTAAGGATTAAATTAATAAAACACTTATTACTCTATCCACAAAATTATATAAAGGTTTTCTCAAGAATTAATCTTGATTGTTTACCATATGAATTTTTCCTAGCAAATAAATTGCATTGTTATATCATCGTGCCCATATGCAAACTAAATAATTTTCATAGTTATCTCTTGATGCATGCTTGGAATTTCATCTTCCTCTTCCTTGGCTCCATTCTACATGCATTATCTCCTTCTTTCTTCTATTTTTCTTATAGGCTTACAATAAATAGAATTAATAAAATGGGATAAATTCTCTAAATAATAAAATCATTCGAGTTTTTCTAAATCATAAAATAATTCCAGCTTTTCTAAATCATAAAATAATTCCATAAAGAATCCATAAATATTATTTTTCCTAAATCACAAAAGCACTCCATAAATCTCTCATGCTTTTATTATAAAGGTAGATTTGTTTTTTCCCTTATGAGCAAAATACAACTTATCCACAGTTTTTCCAAAACTATTAATCACTATTTCTAAAACTCATAAAAGATACCAACTTGGAAATATAATTTATTTCTATAGAAGAATACAAATTATTCTACATAAAATAATTAAGAAATAATTCTTCCAATATTCTTATAATTAAGAATTACAAGAATATTCTTCATGTAATATCAATATAATAATTAATGATATTTAATTATTTAACAACCCTCATTTTATGAGAGTTTTTAAGGTGGCTTAAGCCAGGGATATTACACGGATTGTGACAAAAATTGTCTTAATATGGAAATCAACCATGGTCAACCATTTTCCAACATCGCATTGTAAGAATGTTTCTCTCAATATGAAAATAAATCATGGTTAACCATAGTCTAACATTGCATTGTGACAAATATTTTTTCAATAATAAAATCCACCGTGGTCAACCAAGGTAAACCATATTTATTTTAGGATTTATATACATTGGTTTTATAATTTTATCCGTTGATTTTATAGTATTAATCCCTTGGATTTATAGTTCCCTAGTGTTTATAATATTTATTTTAGGGTTTATAAGATTATTCTGTTGGGTTAAAAACTATTCCCTTTGGTTTATAATACCTTGGGGTTTTAGAACTAATATGTTTGGTTCATAATATCAATCCCTTAGGTTTATCAATCTAAGGTTTCATATTCCTAGGGTATAATACTATTCATAAGTTTTATAATATTGATCCTATGGTTTAATATAAATCCTTTGGGTTTATATTCATGGTCAACCATGCCAACTGTGGTCCAACGTTACATTGTGATGGAATTGTCTCAATATGAAAATCAACGATGGTAAAACATGGTCAACCATGATTATTTTAGTGTTTATAGTATTTATCTTAGAGTTTATATACATAGGGTTTATAATATTAATACCTTGATTTTAAACCTTGGGTTTGATATTACTCCCTTGGGTTTTTTGTATTAATCCCTTCTGTTTATTATTCCCTTCAATTTATAATATTAATTCGTTGGGTTTATTAATCTTAGAGTTCATTTTCCTAGGATGTAATATTATTCATAAGGTTTATAATATAAATCCATGGGTTTAATATAAATCCCTTGGGTTTATAATCATGGTCAACTATAATCCAACATCCCATTGAAACAATTTTTTTTTCAATATGAAAATCAACCATAGGCCAATGCTGAGATGTGACAAAGATTGTCTCAATGTGAATATCAATAATGTTGAACCATGATCAACCATGACCGAAATTGATCTTGTGACAAGTACTTTCTCAATATGTAAATGAACCATCGTTAACCACGATCAACCATGTTTATTTTAAGGTTTATAATATTTATCTTTTTGAAAATGGCACCAGGAAAGGATTCTAATTTAATTTTGCTTGAATTAAATTAGAATAAAATTGTAATTCCACATCACAAGACAACTTGATGATTTAAATAAGTTACTATGACTTATTTGGTTCAATTAATTCAAGTTGAGGGTCCAACATGAGTCATGTTGAGTGTCTCCTACAAAATAGGAGCCCTGGTTGAGTTTATTTTGACTTGTAATTAATTATTTCAATTTGTATGAGTTAAAATAATTTTAATTAGTTCTAACTGATGGAGGAACTAGTGAGAGGTCAAAGAGTTGAACTTTGACTTGAACCACATCTAGTGATCAATCAAATAACTCATAATTCACTCATAAATAACTCATGTCTCTCAGTTCTGAGAAATACCCAGTTGATATTGGAGCTCAAGGGCAGTGTACTATCAGTTGTATAATCATCCAAATTATACAGACGGTGCATCAAGTTGGAGGAATTCCCTTAATGGATTGCACAATATGGATTGGTAGTTTCCCTTATTAATAGGCTTAAGTACTTAAGGAAGTAGCACAAGGAAATAGGGATCCTGGAGGGTAGAAAATTGGTTAAGTATTGAGCCAAACTTGTCTAGGAATTAGCAAGATAGATATAGATACTGAAGAGGTTTCTTAGCTTGAAGAAACGTATTGTAACCTTCTCATATTTTCTGAATTATGGAATATATAGATAGTGATGTTTTTAACATTGGTTTTCCCTAGGAAATATGTGTGTATTATTCTATTGAAATTATTTCTCTTTCATGTTTTGTGGTTCCACGATCTAAGTTTCTTTCCACAATTGTTAGAGTAGATTCAAGTATATTGTTTTAACATATTAGAATTATCGGTTGAATCTACATGGATTTTCTACATATATTTGGGTTTATATACATTTCATTTATATTATTAATCCCTTGGGTTTACTATTATTCCCTTGGGTTTATAAAAACTTGGGTTTTTATAATTAATCCCTTGTGTTTATGAATCTAAGGGTTCATAATCCAGGGTATAATATTATTTATAAGATTTTTAATATTAATCCTAGCATTTAATATAATTCACCTTGGTTTATAATAATGGTCAGCCATGTGCAACCATGATCCAATGTCATATCGTGACAAAGATTGTCTCAATAGTAAAATTAACTATGGCCAAATGTCACATTATGACAAATATTGTCTCAATATGAAAATAAACCATGGTAAAACATGGTCAACCATGTTTATTTTAGGGTTTATAATATTTATCATGGGGTTTATATACCTTGTGTTTATAATATTTATCCCTTGTGGTTAATATTATTTCTTTATATTTTTTTTATTAATCACCCCGGTTTATAATATCAATCCCTTAGGCTTATTAATATAAGGGTTCATATTCCTAAGGTATAATATTATTCATAGGGTCTAATATTAATATTTGGGTTTAATATAAATCCATTGGGTCTATAATCATGGTCAACCATGGTCCAACATCACATTGTGACAAATATTTTTTCAATATGAAAATCAACCACGATCCAACATCGCATTGTGACAAAGATTGCATCAATATAAAAATCAGCCATCATCAACCATGATTTATTTAGGGTTTATAATATTTTTCTTAGATTTTATATTGATTTAGGGTTTATAATATTTTTCTTAGAGTTTATATACATTTAGTTTATAATGTTGATCTCTAATGTTTAATATTATTCTCTTAGATTTATAATCTTTTGGGTTTTTAGTATAAATCACTTGGGTTTATTATTTCCTTGGATTTATAATATAAATTCTTTAGGTTTATTAATGAAAAAGTTCATATTCATATTGAATATGGTATAATGTTATTCATAGGACTTTTAATATTAATCATTGGGTTAAATATACATCTTTAAGTTTAATTAATTAATAATAATTAATATAACTTTAGAAAAAAATATATACTAATAAATAAATAAATAAAATATTTATATTCATAAAAAAATACTAATAAATAACAATAATAACTAGTTAATTATTATTGTTATTATTCATTAGGATTATTTATTAATATCAAATGAATTATTTATTCAATATATTTAATAGATTTAGTTAATAATGAATGAATAAATAAATAAATAAATAAATAATTATTAATTACAATTAATTAATTAATTAATTATTAATTATTTAATTATTAATTAATTAATCAATTAGTTATTAATTATTAATTAAACACTTTAATTTATATATGAAACCATCCTTTGCATAATATTTTTTTGGTTAATTTTAATCAAAATCCGAGATTTTTAAAAAGTGAAGTTAAATTTTTTAATCTGTATAATTTGAGAACCTAGGGGTTTTTCAAGGTGTTGAATCTATTTATACATTCAAAATTGTATATTAAACAACAAAAAGTCTTGTCGGTGAAATAAGCTATTTCATCTATAAATTAAAATACATGATTATTAATAAATTAATAATGAATAAAATAATTTATTTAATTAATTAATGATATTTATATTTAATTAACAATATTTATATTAGTAAAATAATATTAATAAATAATTACTAACTTTTATTGTTATTATTTACTAATTAATTATAAAGTAATTAATTATAATCAACAAATTAATAAATTAATTAATACATTTATGAAATAAAAATAGATAAATAATAATAATATTAATAATTATAATATATCTATAATATAATTTTATATGTGATACATATAAGCCTTTGGCTTATATCAAATCACATTTAATATAATTCTCGTAGTAAACTAATACATGTAAACAAAAGAGAGAGCCAATTTTGGAAGAGAGAACCAATTTCTTTTTCCGAAGAAAATCCCAAATTCCACGAACAACTGAACAAGCATTTCGATCATGACGAAATAAAGGAAAAGGTGGGTGCTAAAACATTTACGATTGCACCAAATCAATTAACAAGTTGAAAAAGAACAAGAAGCTGCGTTTCTGTAAAGCATTTAATCAAAATTGATGGGACACATTTATTTCGCGTGAATAGAGACGGATGCCTATGAATCGAAGTCTATAATTGTAAATCTCTGTACAGATTGCTTGCATATTCAAAGTGGTTTTCATAGACTCGGATATTTTAATATGAGAGTAATATTGGTTTTCATATAGTCCGATGTTTCAATCTGAGACTAATATATTTTAAACTTATTGTGAATATATTTTAAATAATTGTAAAAATAATGGTTAAACTTGTAGAAATTTATTTTCATTAAAATAAAATAAAAATTATTATCTATCTATATATATAAAATAAAATTGTAATTTTTTATTAAAATAAAAATTTACATTTTTCAATATGCATTACAATATTTCAGACTAAAAACTAAAAAAAAATATAAAGCTTGTATCTATAAATATATAATTTTTATTATAGTCCATAAATATGGATGATGTGTTCATCCAAATCATTGAACATTGTAGTTTCTCCACACATAGTTCCTTAGAAATTTTGTCTACAACATGAATTCTAAATATGAAAATATACTTTCTCGGAAGCATCAAAACACTTGCTACATGATACACTTCATATTGCTAAGATATAAAATGTCATAAAACTAACTTAATTGTAATGTTATTTTAAATTATTATTAATAATAATAAATAACCTTAAAATTAATATATAATGAAACTATTATTGTAACTTTACTAGCATTTCTTCTGGTGAATGTTGTAAAAATGTGCTAGAGATGTTTAAGAATAATAAGTTTAATTTGTTTAATTTGAAAAATTAAAGTACCTTCTAGGTTTTTTAGGACGTTGAATATATTTATGCATTCAAAAACTCATTCTCATAAATATATGTACATTTGAAAAAATATTTGTTAACATTTAAAAAATATAAGTTAAATTTCTCCTCTAGGGAGAAACATATGCACATTTTAAAAAGTGGAAGGCTATTCTTAAACATGGAGATTTAGCTCCACTTTACCATGGAGATCCTTAATCTGTAAATAGAATGTGCTACAATCATGTGTGATAATATTATGACTTATCTTACCACGTGCCCAAAAAATGATAACTCCATATAATGCTTATTCATATGACATTTTTTTAATTAATTAATTTAACTAAAAGGAAAACAGTGTATGATTTTTTGGAAATAAATATGAAACTTTGATTTATGTATACTACTATAAATATTCTACATAATAGTCCTAAGTTCTTTATAGATAATATATTAATATAATTGAATTAATCTTGATAAAAAACTCACATAATTTCTCAACTATAAAATTAAAAAATTTATTAAATTTAATAATAAGATATTATAGAGAATTTAGATTCGCATTTCATAAATTTATTAATTTTAATATAATAAATTCTAAAAAATTCAAATTGGTAAGAGATGAGTTAAAAGTACTTTTAATTAGGTTTTCATATATATATATATATATATATATATATATATATATATATATATATGCGAAAATAATTTGTCAAATATTTTAATTGATTTAAATATAATCAATTAATATAATTAAAATAATAGTAATAGCACAATTTAGTAATGGTTATTTTTCTTCATTATTAAATATATATACACATACACCATTAATAATAATCAATCTAGATTTATTTTAATTGATTTACTAAGTCTGGAGAGGAATCAAATCTCTTGAGATGGAAACATATTTTATAGTAAAAAGAGATTTGATCTGTCTAGGAACTTGATAGATGGTTATATGTAGTTGACATTGAAATATTTTATTTATAATTAGCATTATGCACATTGAAATGTTAAAACATGTCCCCTCATATATTTTTTCCTTTATCCATACATTTAATTATTTTTATTATTAATGTTTTCTAAAATATTACAAATCAAATCTATATTAAGAATTAAAAAAATTACAAATATCCCTCATATATTGAACTATAAAATAACTATTATTGAATTATAAAATAACTATTAATGAAATGAAAATTCTCTTAATATTTTTATTTCTCTATATGTTTCATGTTAAAATATTTTACTCAACTTGAGTATTCAAATAACTTATTTATTTTTATTGACAGTAAAATACTTTTTGTTATTAATATATTGTTAATTTAATTATCACATATTTAGGCATCATGTAATATCAATAATACTATTTATTTCTTATAGTAAAAGGTAAATTATTATTTTTACTCATCTCCATATTAGAAATGATATTTATTCCTCATGTTAAAACTTATATTTTTTTTAAACTTTCAATTACTTTATATCATTATATACAATTATGTAAAATTAAGGTGCAAACCAAAAATAATTTCTTTTGTTATTACTATTTTTTTATTTAAATTATTATTTTACTAATTTTAAATCTAACGTTGAATAAAACATCTCTCATCTGTCCCATATCAAGCTAGAGCACTTCTTGACACAATAAAAAAAAGTAATGTTCACTTTTCTTCATCATTCAAAATATATATATATATATATATATATATGTGTGTGTGTGTGTGTGTGTGTGTGTGTGTGTGTGTGTGTGTGTGTGTGTGTAAACAATTTATTTTCTTCGTAGTCACTTTTCTTACCTAATTTACTAACATTCAGTTGTTTTTTCTTAGTTATAAATACATGATTCTCTTAATTAGTTTAGAGTCTATGGGTACTATCCATGAGAATAAATTCCTTTGATTGTGATTTCTAGAGTAAGGGATAGTATGTATATTTCACTTATTTAAGTAATAGTCCCAATGACATAAGAACATGTCATATTTGGATTATAGTTTTCAATTATATTCTTGTAACATTTAGCTAATTGTAATATTTTGTCACAATCATTTAACACAAACTTACTCAAAATAAAAAAAAAATTACTAACAACAGTGTTCAGTCTTGTAAATAGCTTGGTAACTATGTTGTATGTGTTGCACTTAACTCATTATTTACACATGGCATTAATATTCATATGTTATACATAAATCTATATATATATTTATACCTATATAGCGTATGCACCTTACCATCACAGAAATGACATTCCATTTTAACGTTACTATTCTACGAATATAGAATGCACTTTATACAACTTTAATTCCCATGTCAGTACATATTTAATCAAAACATAAATTTGGTTTATCGGAAACATAACTCCGGCGTCCTGTGAAATCTTGGTGATCGATGGATGAACTTTCTGTATTCGTGTTTACGTTTAGTGATTGATATGCATTTACCATCCCAGCTTTTGGCACGGGATTCCCTCAGAATGAGGCATATGTGTCAACATCTACAAAGTCACCGCCCTTCTGCATTAACCTTCGTGACAGGTGTAGTTTGTCTCGATTTCCTGGAGATTTTTGCGAGGGAAACAGGGTTATTCGCTCTGGATTGCTCGGCAGCCTCTTGGCTTGGCGCTTGGAATTTCTCCATGGCGCGCAGGAGGGAATTGCACTACACATCGGCGTTTCCGTCCGTAACTCTACTATATACAGGGGAAGGTAAGCGGTGCTCACCCTGCAACCTCTGAATTTGTCCGGGTTTAATCCCTTCTCCATCTTGTTATGTTTTTCCTGCGAGATTCTATTCCGCAGTCCATATGTTAATATGCGTCGCGGAAATATTTTGTTTGTATACAGGAGGGCCGAGAGTGCCGCTACAGGCAAATACAGATGAGCACCGATTTTCTGGTGAGGAACGGTAAGGTTCCGCCCTTTTTGGGTTGCTGGTTCTTGCTCGAATCTTCTGATCCAAATCTGTGCCCACTCTCGTATCTGACACTCCTTACTTGTCTCTTCTAGGTCTATCAATGCCGACTTACAGGTAAACTAAAATCATTATGGTGTTTAAAAGGGCTTAGAGAGGCATTCCTTATCACATTACTACTTTCGTTTTACTGATTGAACTTTATTTTACTGTGCTTGCAGGTAATTACGTAACCCTGGCTTCCTCCTACACACTATCGTTTTCCTGGCAGCGAAAGAATGAATTTCCAATTCCTTGTTACAGGTACCTCAAGTCATCCCAGAGGGTTCAGCTGCAGTCTTATCGACTTAGCACTGTTGTTTTTCATTTTTAAAAGTCTAGTCATGTTCTCAGGAATTTATCCACCCCAAGCTAGGTTTTCAATTAGCAGAACTGTGCCATATAATATCTTGTAATATGTCAGTATTCCAGCTCATTATTATGACGATTCTCGAGTTGTAGTACTGGTATATAATATGTGACCTTTGGGACTACTGCATGGAAAGCCCTCAAGGGTTTTGGTTCCTTCATTTTCAATACTCTTTAATATCTGTTGCTAATTTCATCTCATCGAATCACGGTTAAGTTTGCCTTTTTGTTTTCATGGTTAAGAGGCGATCACGTTTTCTCTGCTGTCACTGTATTGAATTATGTATATATTCTACATGTTTTCTGAAATCATTTAACAGGATTTAAAATTATGTTTCTTATGCGGATTCTTTTAATCTTGGCTAAGGCTCACCTCAGTATTTGCATTAGCATTTTCTTTGAAGGTTCTAAATTTCAGTTTTAAGAAGGAATTTAGTTATCTGCGTCTGTCTAAAACTATCGAGCCAGGGTTTGTCGCTTTTCGGTGTGACACTATTCCGTCTTCGTGTCTTTATTTAATGTTTCTTAGAAATTTCTAAGGTGACCGGTCCACTGTTCAGACCGTGTATAGTTTTAGCACTGCCAGGGTTACCTGGGCAATGGGTTCGGTTGTGATTCTGACCCTTCCTCTGCCCTATAAACCCTAACCCCGCACTCTTTCTCTTCGGTAATATGCTAATGGTAGTATTACTTCGGCACAATGGAAGAAAATAAACCTGTGAACTATTTAAACAGTATACTCATGCATGCATCCTGTTAACACTTCTTATTTTCGGTTCTTTAAATATATACATGCTTCTACAGGAAATAGAAAAATTAAGGGATAAATCAATATATACAGTCGATTCTCATTTATTATTTCAGACTCTTAAACCCATAGAAGTTAAATTCGAGCACCCACCTATTTAATGCGCAACTATATAATCTTTTCTTCCAATAGAAAACAAATGAATTCCTTCCGTACGGTATAAACATATTACTGTAAAATAAATATTAGCTCTAACCTATTTATTTACAGAGTCTAAGATGATATTATTCAAAATTCATTTAACCTGTATTCTGTATGAGTATCAGAAAATCTGTGTACTTATCTGAAATTAAAAAGAATCGATTCCCAAAGCTGTGGTCCACCCTACCAACCAAGTGAGGCCATTACGTCCTTCACTTGCCCCCTAGCCTCAGAACTCTAGGTTTAATGCCACGGAGTTTCCACAGTGGGATATGCACTGTCGTGTCCTCTAGAATTCACTTCCAGTTACACGCAGGTGATCCGGCCATTCAAGGGTTTCTTGAAAGATACTTCCACTGGGGTTTTTAGCTTAGGACAGTACTTTCCCCTTTCTTGCCAACATTTCCAGAACCCCCTCTCCTCTCTTGGATTCCCATTTTATCCATTCAAGAGAGGGTAACTGTTTTTCCCAACTATCTCCAACCACTTCCCATTCTGAGAAAACTATTACCAACAGCTTTTGGATTCTCTTTTCCTTCATTGGTTTTTCCTTTCATTAATTTAGAAAATAGAATAATAAAAATAAAATCTAAAAATAGTGATTGTCTCAAAATATCCTCATAGAGTCTTGTTTGTTCAGAAAATAAAATTACATAAAATTAAATAAAATAGACTAACTGTTTTTAACTAGTAAATACTAGTTGCTTCCTTGATGAGGCTGTCACATATTCTATTTCACTTTCATTATAGTAGGCCAAAGCTGGTTTATAAATTTATTTTAATATTTCATGAATCTCTATATAGAATGCGATTTCTATTAGAGTAGAAGTTAATTTTTAATACAATAAATTCCTTAAGTACAGTTTTATGAAGTATCTATATCGTGGAAAAATAGTTTACATCTTTAACTTTTGTCAATATGATAAAATGCACAAGTGTTCATGGCTACATCCTTAAAAAGAGAATCCTCTAGGACTAGAGGGTCTCTCCATACCTCTTTCTCCAAAAGGGAAAATTTTAAGGGCTAATATTAGCAAGTGGGTTAATTTTCCATGCAAAAAATATCCCGAATTTTTTTGAAATTTTCATATTAGGGACTAGTAATATTAGCTAATGGTTCTTAACTTTAATATAAATTTCCATTGTTAAAAGCTTCAATGTCCTCTAAAAATATAGAGAACTGATAATAGCATTTAAATCCACACTATTGTTGTAACGTAAAAGGAAATAATGATAATGTAGTTACTTACCAACATAAAGAAGCTACTACTAAGGCACCAAGGCCTCTAGTTTTTTCTACATTTTTACTTAATGGATGCGATACATGTTGGTAATTGGACCTATAGTGTGATAGTATTTCCTTCATATAACCTCACACTCATCCTTACTAGTAGTGTAGTCTTAGGGAAAATCATCAACCACTTAACAAAGCCTTCTCAAATTAATCATATCCCAATAACGTATAGATAGTGGAAATTTTATCAAATTCTTGTAGGCAAGATTTTAATCAAACACTTGATGGGAAAGAATTTCATCAAATACTTATCGTCCAAGGATTTAATTACAAACTTTGCATGCAAATATGTGTCTAAAAAAAATTATCCATAAACTCGCAAAAATAACCAACCATAATAAACCATTTGATTTCCTTGAAAATCTCTAAACATTACCAAATATCCCATGATTTATCATATCAAATTAAAATGGATAAGTTATCCATCTCCTTAGTTGCATAACCCTCTAAAAGTTATTCAACTACTTTATTTCCCATATCTATCTCTACATTACACATGTATGCCACCATTCACAAAACATTAAGTTTGCAATGATAGTATAGTCTCCACTTGGATTTGCTAAAATGACTTGGCCTATGTTACCACTTACCTCTCTTATGATCACACAAATAAATGGACTTATATAGAGATGAATGAAACATATAAGGGTTCCAAAATTTTTTTACTCTCCACTTAAATAGATTTATGAATTTAACAAATTTTGAGAAGGAATAATGTTTTGATATTTAAACCATTTTTTAAACACAAAATTCAATAAAATATTTTATCTTTTAATATTTAATAAATTTAAAATTAAAATATATTTAAATTAATTATAATAAAACATATTATAACTAAAAACTATATAAAATTAATTAATAAATTAAGTTAGATGAAATGGTATTTTTTCAAGAGAATCATGTGATACAATTTGAAACAAGATTTTGTTTTTGGTTGTTGTTTAAGATACATTTTTAAATGTAACATAGATCCATCTTAAGTAGGGATCTAGCATGAGTTTATAGGGATCAAATTTCTTTAAGTGTAAACTTATTTTAGAGTGCATAAAACATTATAGTTGTTCCCACATTGGATATTTTATATTATTCAACATATAATTTTTTTTTAACATTTTTATATATATATAGATATATAGAGTGCAAAAAACAATTCAGTTTTTCTCACATTGGATACCTTATTTTATTCAATATACAATACTTTCTTTTTAACATTTTGTTTATATATAGGTATATATGAAAATTAATTTTAGGTGTTAAAATATTTTTGAAAACTATAAGGTTTAAACACCTTACTAATATATTTTTAGAAACTATATTAAGTTATAGGGACAACTTATTAAACATGCATAGCATTTTTTTTTTCTTTTTTATTATATGTGACATTGTTTTTCTATCTAGAGAATATTGTATTTTTATTTTAAAAACACGTGTCAACTCCAAATTGAGAACATGTATACTTACCCATCGCCTTCACACTAGCTTGTAGAATAAGTCTCTCAGCTCAATAATTAGATTTAACACTTGAAAGCTCTAACCACTTAAATTCAACCATATTTAAATGTATTGATAATAAACCACACTAATTTGTTTGAAACATACTGATTTTGATTAATTCAAAATTTTTTTATCTAATCTTAAATTCAAGTTTTTAATTTTTTTTAACCAATTTAGATTAAAATTATCCCCATATATATAAAACAACATTATGTATTAATAATTAAAATATGTAATAAACTAATACATTTGGAAAAAGAATGGGCCCGAAGAAAAAAAGTCTGCCGAAACTTCTAAATTGCACAAACTACTGAGCACGCTTCTCGATCATGACGGGATAGAGAATAGTGTGGCCGATAAAATATTGGATGTTGCACCAAAATAAAATATTGGATGTTGCACCAAATCATTTAATAAATTGAAAAAGAACACCGAAACGCAAATATTTAATGTTGCACCAAATCAATTAATAAATGGAAAGAGAAAACCAAACTAAGTTTCAGTGAAGCGTTTAATCTTAAACTGTTGGGACACATTTATTTACGTGAATAGAGGAGTATTCAACATCGCTTCCTCCACCACGTAGGCTCCGACTGAACATGCCTATGACTCGAAGTATATAGCTGTAAATATATGTACATGCACATGACTCGAAGTCTATAGCTGTACATATCTGTACAACTTCAATGGGCTCCGACTGAACATGCCTATGACTCGAAGTATATAGCTGTAAATATATGTACATGCACATGACTCGAAGTCTATAGCTGTACATCTCTGTACAACTTCAATGTGGTCTTCATAGTCTCACATTATTTTAATATGAGACTAATATATTTCAAACTTCATCCGAATATATTCTAAATAATTATTATTATTTTTTTTAAAATTGAATATTTAGAAAAGAGTATTTTTTTTTAAATTTATTTAATGTTATAAAATATTTGTAAAATTTATAGAAATTTAATTTTATCATAAAATTAAAAAAAAAATATTTTAATAGAGAAAATAGTAATATTTTATTAATATAAAAAGTATATTTAAAATGTCAGTTTTTTCAGTTAGATTAAAAATAAAAATATAAAATATGTAGAGCTAGTATATTTTAGCTTTGTGATAAAAATATTCATCTCTCAAAATATAGATATAGTCTATATTTGTATGAAAAAAATATTTATTTTCTTATATATAAATTAAATAAAATAAAATTTAAAAATTCAAATAATATTATGAATAGTAAAGGTCATCATTTCCATATTAACTTATAATGTTGCTCATAATATAATTAAGCATTTAATAGATTTTATTAAAATATAAAAGAACATATAGAAAATTACACATTTCTCTTTATTAGTATTCATGCTTAATTTATACATAATAATAATTAAAAAAATATATGCATGACATTAAAAAAACACTATATCTTCTTGACTGTAGCTTTTTCAAGTTGTAGGTTATAACAGTATAAGGAAATGGGTATTAATGTAAGAAAATATGGTAGTATTATTTAATGCACACCTTCCATCGTTAGGTTAAATAATCATTAATTATATAATTGCTTATTTTTTAGTATCAATTTGATATAATTATTAATATAATTATTTAAATAAAATTAGTTAATAAATATAAAAATCTTAAACACTATTGTGTAATTATATAAAAAAAATACTTTGTAAATGTTAATACACATCAATTCATAATATATATTAAAACTTATGGAAAATTTGTGTCCAAAAGGAAATGTGTGATGTTCACCCATCTTTAAGGATTATAAGCTTGAAAAATTTTCAAGCTTATGGTCCCTAAAAATGGGTGAAGTGAACACCCAGATTATTGAATGTTGTAGTTTCTAGACACACAATTTTCCAGAATTTTTGTCTCCAACATAAATTCGAGCTATGGAAATCTACATTCTAAGAAGCTTCAAAAAACTTGTTACCTAATACACATCACATTGCCAAAATTTAAAAAATTAGAAAACCAACTAAATTATAACATTATTTTAAATTATTATTAATAATAAATAATTAAAAAATTAATGTATAATGAAAAGCCTAGTCTAAATAATAATAAAAACAACATTTTTCCTAGCATTTTTCATGATCAATTTTATAAAAATCCCCTAAAGTTATTGAAGAATCATAAGTTTAAAATGTTTAAATTTCAAAGTTAAAGTATCCTCTTATTTTTTAGGGTGTTGAATCTATTTATGCATTCAAAAAATTATTCTAATAATTATATGTACATTTAAAAAAGAAAATGTACATTTAAAGAAACATAAGTTAAATTGCTCCTTTGAGAAACATATGTACATAAAAAAAACATGGAACAAGATTCTTAATCATGGAGATTTAATTCTACTTTACAATGAAAGTTCATACATTGTAAATAGAATTTGTTACAATGCTATGGGCCAATAATATGGTAACACCACATGTTCTAAAAATCATAACTCGAGATGGCACTTATTCATATAGTTTTTTTAATTAATTAATTAACTAACTTAAAAATGAAAACATGGCATAAATATTTTAGAAATAAATATGAAACTTTGATTTATGTTATTTCTATGAATATTCTTCATAATCAGCTTAAATTCTTTATAGATACTATATTAACATAATTGAAGTAACCTTTGATAAATAATTCACATAAATTTTCAATTATAAATTTAGTAAATTTAATATTAAAAGATTCTAAAGAATTTATATTAAAATAAATTTTTTAATATAAATATTAATAAATTTTTAGAAAATTCCAAATTGATAAAAAAATAAGTTAAAAATAATTTTAGTTTGGTTATATATATATATATATATATATATATATATATATATATATATAATTTGTCAACTATTTTAATTAATTTAAAAGCGGTCAACCATTTTAATAATAAATTGTAAACCGTATGAGTGTGCATTTAGATGGGTGTGTTCACTGCTGACATTAACTTTCTTTTCTATTTTTCTTAATATAATTAAAGAAATAATATTACAAAAATAATGAGAGGTTTTCTTTATCATTAAATATCTATACAAATATAAATTGATAATAATAAAATATTTATCATTAAATATCCATACATATCCATAACGATATACACAACTGATGTTCACTTTTCTCATACATATCCATAACGATATACGCGACTGATGTTCACTTTTCTCGTCGTTCAATGTCCATTAATAACAATTTTCAAATTGTTAGATATAGACCGACGGATTATGAAGAAAATAGAATCTCATGACCCAATGCTGAAATACTTATGGCCACAGGATACAAATTCGGAATTGGTTTACTGCTCATTTTCCTAAAGTTATCCATTATACATTTTCGGAAACAAATCCATTATACAGAAGCTAAAGGGGTTCCTAGACATAGTAAGGCCATCTAAAAGACCAATGAAACCTGTAAAAGGCTTATAACTGTATTACGAGTTCATAAAATAAATTATTGTGACAAACAGGACAATGGCCCCGAAACAATACCGATAAAAGGTTGCATGCAGTACAACCCACTGCCATAAATTATTTTCAGACACCTCCACATTGGGACCTTTTGGTTAATAGGGTGCATCACTTCTGGGTTTATCTTCACCCACTTTGGTCCGCATTTCCACGTTCTGTTCGCTGTTAGAATTTGTTTCGTCTGAATTGGGGATCTCTTTCAATCCAATCTCTGGGTCAAGTCGGTCAAGTACTTTCTGTTCTTCATGAATTGGCTGCTTCCGGTACATATAATACAGCACTATCTGACTTATTCCCAATGGTAGACCAACGATATTTGGACACTGCATTGACCCAAACACAGCATGAAACTCAGTTTTTATAGATATCTTTAGCTACGATTCCATTAAAAAAAAAAGAAAATATGTAGAAAAGGCTGCTGTATATTGGTGTTACCGCCAAGATGAGGTCTTTGTCCAAAAGGAAGTAAGTCATCCATAAACAACTGTTAATAAATGCGAACAGGGAGAAATGGATGGGCATAAATTCCGCACTCTTAGTCCGTATCACCAATTTCTATTCACGTTAAAAAATGGGGTACTCGTCAAGATGTATTTGATTCAAATATTACATTAAAAACCTTATATCCCACTGCTGAATGTAACAACGCCGTGAAATATACTTACAATGATGGAAAGTGGAGAAGCATACATAACCACGGTGACGATCATTCCCGAAGTCCCTACCAGCGTTTTTTTACTCTTGTGATCATGAAGAGCAAGCTGAGAAGCTGTTGCTATAGAGGCAAACGCTATCATCACACCCACGAGTATTGTCCCCATTGCTAACTGAACAACAAACAATCAGTTCAATATATTCAAGTCAATCTTCGATTGAACTCTTTGTTCGACATTTACCGGTCCTATCATATATAATGATGATTTTTAGGAGAAGCTCTGTGATCATTTGTTCAACGTACGCACTAAAGCTGATGGATAAACGGATGAATATTACTAATGACAGTTAAATCCTACCTTGGATTGGCGTGGAGCGAATTTCAGATAGGTAATAACGAACAGAAGCTCGAGGATGATTCCAACGCCATTGACAGTCAATACCAAGACGTTTTCGAAGCCATTGCTGATGAGGGGTGAGCCATACCATGTGTAAAGGAGACAATTTAGCAAGGCTATCGCATAGGGGAAGCCTGAGAAATCCTCTGTCGATCCTTTCTTGATCACTCTCCTAAACGTAATGCTGCATATAAATATCTAGTTAGAACTATAGTTCAATTTAAACAACCACGTTAGTTGATCTCAGCTGAAAATTTTCATAAGAAGATACTTAAAAAACTGAAATGCCTTACATCGGGGCTCCATAAAGCAGTAAGGAAGCTGCGTTTCCTGATACATAAAACAATACAAAGCAATCTTGTTTTCAGACACCGTTCAATTCTTTCACAAGAAGTTAAGTTCAAATTCACAATAAATGAACTGAAACTAAAGTGTAGCCAATGAAAGCATTTTAAGTAGTAAAAGTGAAAAAGAATGAGAGAGAATAGCAAGCACCTAGAATGCCAACCGAAAACTGTAAGTAGTTTGTCATGTTTCCTCTATCAAATATCTAAGAAAATAAAAAGATCAAGTACCAAGATTGTGGAATGGAGGAAGCTAAGAGAACGGAGAAGAGAATGATGGCATTTATTTCCTAGATGGTGGAATTCTCGAAGTGTTTAACGGCAATTTATAGTCGCGAGGCACACATCCTCTCGGTTTCGTCACCGTGCACATGGGATAATCAGATGCTGAAGCGTCCTGGAAAGCAAGATAGGTGTATCTCCTTTTTTTTTAATCGAGTCTAGTCATATAGGTCCTGGAAAGCAAGATAGGTGTGACTCATGTCATATCTATTCTACACGAAAGGAAAGAAAAAACAACATAACGACGAGGCACAAACCTAAAATCATAGGGTTTCATACTCTATTCTCCACTGAAATCCATGTCGAATAAAAGAATCTCCAAATCTGATTCTTTGGCAACTGTGTGGAATAACTTTCTGACGAGAAATGATGAACGCTGCTTGTGAACTTTCGAATAATATAAACGGCATTGTATAGGTTTGGTTGACAGATCTTCCTGACCGACAAAGGCCACATGAAGAGTCTTGGAAACTGTCAAAGGATGCTGTGTGGTGTGCAGCTGTAAGTGAAGTAAGGTGATAGTGGAGTAGAGGCGACGCACCATAGAAAAGATAGAGATACAGTGTGCCTCCGCATATTCAAAAAAAAAAAGCCTACTCCCAACGAAAAGACTGTGTACAGCTGAGATTCCAATTCTCTCACTACTTAATTATAAAGATTTCAATTTTTCTCACTGCTTAATTATAAAATAGTGAAAGTTTTCGCAAGATTTTATTAAAATTTAATAGAAATTTTAAAAAATTTAATTAAGATTTTGAGTGTTTAAATAATTTTTTATATTGTTAAATCTATTTCTATCATTAAAAAAAATTTAAATAATACTATTAATTATATTTAAAAGAAAAACACGCTTAAAATAATTTTGAGTGGGAAATGTGTTTTAAGCGTCCCGATGCATTAGAATATCAGTCACTCGTCCTTTTGCTTTCCAATTTTTTTCATATTCAATTAGCTTGCTCTGTACGGGACAGCGTTGCCAGTGCTTTTCACAAGTTAAAAATGGGTTTTCTGTTTTCCTGTAGTGAGGGATCCCTTTAGTTGGTCTGTGCTATACCGTCATAAAACGGATGTGGCAATTAACTAAAAACATCTACAATCAACTCTTTATATTTTCTCATCTCCATGGATTGCGCTTCATGTCGACTTGCGTGTTCATGAAACGACTGACCTGATATTTCCAAATTACCGAATGGGTGCCAAAAGCGGTAGTGTAACATGTTTTCAAATTAGCGAGGAAAATTATGGAAATTCCAGTCAGATTGATTGTGATAAAATCTGATATTTTATTTTGTAAGTTTATATTGCAATTCTTAAATTTTAAGATTTTAGATGTTTCTTAAGTTCTTGCTATTGATAAATCTAGTTCCAACTTAAAAAACTAGTCTACCACACACACATATATATATATATATATATATATATATATATATATATTTATTTATTTATTCAAAACTTTATAAATTTGAGAATTGGCGTGTATCACCAACTAGCCATGTATAATAACAAAACTCAAACCTACTATATTACCCCGTTGTTTGCATGCACCATTATTCTTCACATATTTTTTACCATTATTTAGTTTTCACATATTTTTTTACTACTATTTATTTTGGCTATATATATATAGTTAATCTTATTCTATAAACTTTTAAAATCAAATAATGTTTATTAAAAATTGTAAATAACTATAATAAAATATACATTAATAAGTTGTATAATTGCCAAAATCTTAATATCTTATTTAAAAATGAAATCAATAATATTTATTAAAAAATTTAAATAACTATAATAAAATATGCATTAATATGTTGCATAATTGTTAACGGAGATGAAGAAAATAGAGCTTATAATTTTATTAACATTATAGTTATTATATAATTTTGTCAACCTTATAATAGTTATTATATAATTTTAATAGTTTTATTAACATTATTTTGTCAACTTTATAATAGTTATTATATAATTTTATCAACCTTATAGTGTTGCATAATTGTTAATGGAGATGATCAAAATAGAGTTTATAACTTTATTAACCTTATAGTTATTATATAATTTTATCAATCTTATAATAGTTATTATATAATTTTATCAATCTTATAATAGTTATTATATAATTTTATTAACTTTATAGTTATTACAATTGTATTTGTTTTTTGAAATTTTAATTTTCTTATAAATAGATAGGAGGGATTTCAATATTTACAATTTTTTTTAATAATAATTATAAATAAAAATCTAAAATTTATTTTTAAAATAATTATAATTTTTTTTTTTCAATTGAATTCAATTTTAAAAAAGAAATACAACATAGATATTATAAGTGTCATTTATTTGTTATATGTGTTTCAATTGTATATATATTTAGTTTATTTTGAATAGAGAAAGATCAAATTCTTTTTCAATTTAAAAGAGATTTACATGCATATGATTATTACCGAAAGAATTTCTACTAATTAGAGATTTACATGTCAAGAGATTTAATCTCTGTTTGAGTTTGGTAGATCCGGAGACAAAATGAATCAAGGATGATTATTATTAATATAGTATTAACTATATATATATATATATATATATATATATATATATATATATATATATATATATATATATATATATATATATATACACACACACACACACACACACATATATATATCACATTGAAATATTTTATTTGTAATTTAAGCTTTTTATACCAAAATGTTAAAATGTTAAAACATGTCCCATCATATGTTTTTAAAATATTACATATCATATCCATATTAAGCATTGAAAAAATTACAAATATCTCTAATACATTGAATTAGAAAACAACTTTATGGACATTTTAAAAATTTTATATATCAATTGCATATTATAAATAAAATAAATTACACATCTCCCTAGTTATGGAAAGTGTATATATATATATATATATATATATATATATTACTTAATTTAATATGAACATTGAATATTTTATTTATGGTTGGCAATAAAGTATTTTTTGTTATATATATATATATATATATATATATATATATATATATATTGAACATAGATTTGGTCAATGATAACAATTTCTTAGAATATGTATCTTCTTATAAATATTTCTGTATTGACATTCCTCATTTGTTCAAATAGACTTGTATCATTGAGAAAAGCATTATTTGGAAGCGGAAAGCTTATTATGAGTTTGAAAACGATTGTAAGGATAAAGATCTTTCTATTTGGAGTTAAAAAAATGTTCCTCATTTGGACCCTAGTCACACTTGTTGTCTTATACAAATGTGAATTTTGGGGTTGTAGTATATCGAGAGAGTCGTGGAGAAAGATTTAGATGATTCAAAAGAAATTCATAACCAAAAATCTCTAGATCAAGAGAAATACCTCTATTGTATCCTTGATGCAAGAGAATCAAAGATAAATTTTCATTAATCATTTGTATGATTTAGGGGGTGAGATATTTTAATTATTTTATTAATTAATTTGCTCATTTTTAATAAATTAGGAGAAAAAATATAAATGCGAGGATTATTGTAAATATTCCTTAAATAATTAAGGATATGAGTGGAGTTGAATTAGGTAGATAATCTAGGGATTAGAAATTCCATAAAAGAGACTTAGTTGAGTCCAAAAAAAGATAAATCTAAATTAGATTTTAAGTTGAGATTTGTGGAGGAAATTATGGAGTGGAATAAATTCATATTTATGTATAAATATGTAGCTTGTGAGAGTGTGAAACAACATGGAGTGAAGTGAGGAAGTGAGGAAGGGAGGAATATAAAGAGAGTAAGAGAAATGGTTTGAAGGGCAAGAGCCAAGAGGCCGCCCATTGTAATATTTGGCCAAAGAGTTTTTTTTTTTATGTTTTTATATCAGTATTTTATTTATGTGGTTCTCCTTCCTTCATATGTATTTTGAGCTGAACATATATGTGGTTTTAAAGAAGAATTTTAATTTTGAAGGTAGCACATGAGTTTTTATATGTTAGGATCTGTTTAACCTAGTATCCTGGCATCATTTTGGTATAAGAGAAAAGATCCATGCCTGGCGAGGTTGAATGCATTGAAGAAAAGCTGCACAATGTTTTGGTAAGAGCAGAGTTGGTTGCCTGGAACATTGAGAATTGTCGAAGTCGAATTGAATTGTAATTTTATGGCAATAAAATTCTGATTGTGGAACGTGTAAATTATGTGAATGTGTGGTGCATATTGGGTAGCGTATTATAAATATCATCAGATTTGGCTTTTGAATTATGGTGCTTCCTCTACCCAGTTAAATTTATAGTCACCCATTTCATATTGTTGGCCGTAACCGTGAATGTTGATGGACTGTAAATAATATTTCTGTTTTTCCTTTAATAAAAACTCGGAAAACCACAGATTGTGCGTAGGCACAACTTTAGCATGAAAGTAAAGCTGGAATTGACCAGCACTGAGTGGCAAGCGGATGCAAGAGAATTTTTTCTTGGTTATGACTTTTATGTGTCATGTTAAGCATTAAAATTGCATAATATAAAAAAAATCCATTGCATGGGATCATGGATGCATGATGCAATTGAGTGTTAGAACTTAGTCGATGGTCATGGTGCAACATAAGTCTCCAAAGTTGAGACTGTGAAAATTTTTATTATGATTGTGATCAAATGAATTTATTTGTGCAATCTACAGGGACAATATATATTGGGTATGACGCTTGCAACAGAAGCAATATCGAATTTCTTGAATTATAAACAAAGGACGAAATTAGAAGTATGAAGGACGGATGAAAGACATAGTATATCCATGAATGAAGTGGCAAGCAATTAACACAGCCACGAAGGAAGGAGGTTCAAAACTTAACGCAATATGAACACCTGCAAGGACGTGTTAGTTAGATGCATTGGTTGCTAGCGTCCAGTGGATGACCGTGAAGTAGAGAAACACTGCGATGAACTACTTCTGTAGATCTGCAATGCAAGGTTTTATCATGTTGAATTAAATTCATAAGTAGTCGATTCATTTGGGCTAGCAAAGACTGTGTATAGACTGCGTAGAATTTTACAATGGGTCGATTGATGTGTGTAATATTGTATTGATTTGTATGGATCAATTGGTGCGTGTAATTCCTGTCTGCATTGAGGAATTACGCAAGAATTAAACCCATCTCTTTTTTTACTATGGAAGTGTGATGCTATGTATTCGATCAACCAGTGGTATCTTATAAGTAAACTCATCTCTGTTTGCATAAATTACCATGAAGGGTGTGACATCATGGACTCAACCAATCTAATGGTATGTTATTTGTTTAATACCATCGTAAATCTATTGACTTCCTTGGTTTAGTCATGGAGTACGTTGGATTTGAAATGGATTGGTTGGATTCTAAATACCAACTTTTGATTATTCACTATTAAATAAAATGGTCCTTAAAAGAACCCTTTTATGATGGAAAAGTGGAGTTGCATAATGCTGCAATATTTAAATGTTATTTGTTGATGGAGTGGAGCATGTAATTGCACACTAAGTGGTGAAGAGAGAATCAATTGCATCAAGTGAAGATTAACCTGGGTCCTAGTAAAATTGAATATGTTACTTTGAAAGTGGAAATTTTCTTTCTACATCAATTTTTGGAAGTTAGTCATATCAAGGCACTTAAAAAAGGCATGTGTGGGGCTTGTGAAAGAGGTACGGCTCTAGCGAAACATTCAAGGTGTGGATCTAGTATTTCCACAGTACCATCTTCTAGCATAGGAAAATGTCACTCGGATTGATCGAGGTAAAGTGTTTGCAAATAGCTCATGTATGTTTTTTTCCGGAGAATGTAATCTTCAAAGGGTATTTGGTTACATTAAGATTTCATGTTTGCAAAGCAAGAAATTGAAATTGAAGAGATTGACATGAGGGAACTTTGCTTAAACTAAGATGGGAGATTGTAACAATGTTACCAATGAAACGAGAACTATTACCTCAAAACGAAAACTCTAGCCCAAAAAGACTCAAAAAACATGAAAAAACGCCCCAAAAACAAAAAGTGTGTATTCCAGAATGCATTTGTTTTTTTCTCAAGGTCAAATTTCACCTTTTTATAAAATTATGCTAAAAACAATTTTTTTTTCTTGAAAAAATGATCGAAAAAACACCCTCAAAACAAAACGAGTTGATGCTGGAATAAAAAAAGGATTGTGTCACACTTTTGACACATTGTAACAATGGAATTAAAGACAACATATTAGGACATTGAAAAATAGTAAAATTCTAAATTTTTTGATAGATGATGTTAAATATAAACAAAATCACATCTGAAGGGCTTATCATTTCGAACAATTTTTATCCATGTTGTTAAACATAAAATATCTTGACTCTAAACAACCCTAAAAATGTAATTATTTTCAACCATAACATTAAAGATAAAATTTCGTAGCACATAAAAACCTTAATGACAAGTTGTAAATCTCAAGTTTTTAAATCTTAAGTTTTCAAGATACTTGAACTATGAAATTATGGAGAAATTATACGACTTCAATTTTTTTTTAAAATCAGCAAGTAAATGAAAAATTTATTATTCATATATTTGTTTGTTTATATATAAAAACACACTTTTAAATTTTTTTTATTGTTTTTCTATATTTTAAATTATAATTGTTTTAGTTTTAAGAAAATAAAAATTAAGAATAAAAATCTTCTTATATATGTTTCTTTATATTTTAAAGCGTATTTTAAATTTTTTTTAATTGTTTTTTTTATATTTTAAATAAAAATTGTTTTAATTTAAAAAAAAAAATAGAATTATATATATATATATATATATATATATATAACAATAAAAACAAATTAAATAATATGTTTTAAAAAATAAACAAACATATTATATATATATATATATATATATATTATTAATATTAAACAATACATTTTTTTAAACTATAATAGTTTTTGTTTAAAAAAATTTTTTTTTTTTTAAATAGTTTCTGTTTGAAAAAAATAAAATAAAAAATAAAATTAATTTGCCGCCTACCAGGGGCTAGAGGCAGGCTGGGCAGCCCTCGACGGCGCAGCCCAGCCAACCTCTGGCCCCTGACTGGGTGGAGGGAAATTTCGAGAATCACCCCCGGCTAGGCAGAGGGTGATTCTTTGAATCACCCTCCACCCAGTCGGGGGTGATTTTCAGAATCACCCTACGCCCAGCCGGGGGGTGATTCTCGGAATCACCCTCCACCCAGCCGAGGGTGATTCTCAAAATTTCCCTCCGCTCAACCGGGGGTGATTCTCGTAATCACCCTTCACCCAGCTGGGGGTGATTTTCGGAATCGCCCTCCACCCAAGTAGGGGTGATTCTCGGAATTTCCCTCCACCCAGCCGGGGGTTATTCTCCAAATTTCCCTCTACCCAACCGAGGGTGATTCTAGGAATCACCCTCCGCTCAGTGGGGGGTGATTCTCAGAATCGTCCTCTGCCCAGCCAGGGACAGGAGGCAGGTCGGGCAGCGCCGTTGAGGGTTTCCCAGCCAGCCTCTAGCCCCCGGCTGGGCAGAGGCAGGCTGCCCAGCCTGCCTCCAACCCCCGGCTAGGCGGAGACAGGCTGGGAAGCCCTCGATTGCGTCACCTTGCTGGGGGAAGGGAGATTCTAGGAATCATCCTCCGCCCGGCCTGGGGCCGGAGGCCGGTTGGACGGGACTGTTGAGAGCTCGCTAGCTTGCCTCCAGCCACCGACTAGGCATAGGGAAATTTCGAGAATCACCCTCCATCCAATCGTGGGTCGGAGGTAGGCTGGGAAGCCATCGATGGTGCTGCCCGGCCTGCCTCCGGCTCCCGGCTAGGCGGAGGGCGATTCCGAGAATCACCCCTGACTGGGCGGAGGGTGATTTTGAGAATCACCTCTGGCTAGGCAAAGGGTGATTCCGAGAATCAACCCCGGCTGGGAGGAGGGAGATTCCGAGAATCACCCCTGGCTGGGCGAACGGTGATTCCGAGAATCACC
Organism: Pinus albicaulis; assembly: GCA_034641835.2. Taxonomy (NCBI): domain Eukaryota; kingdom Viridiplantae; phylum Streptophyta; class Pinopsida; order Pinales; family Pinaceae; genus Pinus; species Pinus albicaulis. Next base: position 984,193,414 of record CM076573.1, on the reverse strand, counting down.
CTCGGCTTAGCGGAGGGTGATTCCAAGAATCACTCCTGGTTGGGCAGAGGGCGATTCTGAGAATCACCCTCCACCCAGCCGGGGGTTATTCTCGGAATCTTCCTTCACCTAGCCGGGGGCTGGAGGCATGCTGGGAAGTGCTCGAAAGTGTTGCCTAGCTTAGTTGGGGGTGATTCTCAGAATCACCCTCCACCCAGCCAGGGGTGATTCTCGTAATTTCCCTCTTAGATACTGATCTAGAAGGAATTGTAGTTACTATGTGTGATAGGGATGACATGTTTTTAACATTTATGGAGTTGAATTAATGTTGTAACTTTTTAGATAATAATCTAACTGTAAGTACAGAAACCAACATTAACAGATATGATGTCGAAATTAGAGAAATTGAGCTGAAATTATTTGAAGTTGAGATGAAAGATCAGGAGCAGCAAGGGAGTTGTGTCCATAGAGTAAAAAAGGAGACAGAAATATGGATCTAGTAGGATGAAGATGGAAGCAGCCATCAGTTCGAAACATAATCTATTGAATTCCAGAAAGTCGACGGTGGAAGATTGGTGCTTGAAGCATCAAAAGAGACCAAAATGTCTTATCTTTTTAAAAATAACAGTTTGTTGGTGAATGTAGGTACAACACTAGATGAGAAAGTTGTTGCTATAAAAGCAATAAAAAACTATGGGTGTAATCAAGGAGTTCTTGATTATTTCTCATTACAGAAATTTGAGTGTTTAACTCAGTTGGAGATGAAAGAATTCGACAAAGAGGAATTACTCCGAGGAATTGGCGAAAGAAAGTGCTAGAGAAGCCGATGGAATCTGATCGAAAAAGTGAGTGATGAGTTACCAAATCGAGTTGATACTTCGAAGGACCAGCGATAGAACGAATTTTGGAATCCTGGAGGGAGCAAGTCATCAGGACTTGTCGCTGTCGCATTGTTACAAAAAAGCGATGGACCTCATAGACAGGAGTCTATGGAAACTTCTCTACATGGGGAGTCTGATGCAAGAACATCAAATCTAAATTTTCATTAATCATTTGTGTGATTTAAGGGGTGAGATATTTTAATTATTTTATTAATTAATTTGCTTATTTTTAATAAATTAGGAGACAAAATATAAATGTGAGGATTATTGTAAATATTCGTTAAATAATTATAGATATGAGTGGAGTTGAATTATGTAGATAATCTAGGGATTAGGAATTTCGTAAACAGGACTTAGTTGAGTCCAAAAAAATAAAATATAAATTAGATTTTAAGTTGAGATTTGTGTGGAGGAAATGATGGAGTGGAATAAATTCATATTTATGTATAAATATGTAGCTTTTGAGAGTGTGAAATGACACGGAGTGAAGCAATGAAGTAAGGAAGGTAGGAGTACAGAGAGAGTAAGAGAAATGGTTTGATGGGCTGAGAGCCAAGAGGCCGCCCATTGTAATATTTGGCCAAAGATTTTTTTTTAAATGTTTTTATATTAGAATTTTATTTATGTGGCTTTCTTTCCTTCATATGTATTTTGAGCTAAACATATTTGTTGTTTTAATGAAGAATTTTAATTTTGAAGGTAGCATATGATTTTTTATATGTTAGGATCTGTTTAACCCAGTATCTTGGCATCAATCCTTATGATACAAGTTGGCCTTTCCCCTCGTTGAAATTAGGGTTATGTTTAAGAATATTATGTATAGGAGATTCTTTAAACCTCACCTGCCCCTCAAAATTGGGTGGCATAAGGATGCCCAACCCTCACTCAACCATTGGCGGATTAATGAGGAGGTCGTCCTCCCAAGAAAGGATAGGGTCAAAGATACTATCACCTCAAAATTTGAGGATAAACTATGGAATGATAAGGAGTTGTAGGGTAAAAGGAAGCTAAGATATTATAAGGAGATGATCAGCCCCACTCACGATAACCAAAATTAATTTTCTATTTTGACCAACTCTAAAAAACATGAACATTGCTAGGATTAATTCTCGTGAACTTCTAAGTGAAACCCCTTAAGACTCCCTAGGAAGATAGACTTTGTCATATTTGCAATAAAATAATGGTGGAAGATGAAAATCACTTTCTTTTATATTTTCTGGCTCCATCACCATTCATTTCCCTAGCATATGCCACACTTCCAATCTTCTTGACTTATTAAGTCAACCCAAATATAGATATTGGAGCTCTTCTTTCCATTCTTTTTTATGATAGAAATAAGATTTTGAAGAATCACAATTAGATTATTTTTCTTCTTAAATTTGGATAGGCTGCATTGCTATTAGTGGGAGTTAATCATTATCATCATCACATTATATCTCTATATAAAATTATATAAAATTAAGTTACAAATTGAAATATTTTAGTTATAACTCACATTAATTTCTTTTGTTATTACTATTTTTAACTATTTGATTTAAATTATTATTTTTAAATGAAATATTAAATAAAAATATATCATTAATAAATATGAGCAACACCACATGTAGAATTTTCTCAATCGAGACCTCCCTGATAATTAAAACAATACAAAGCGCAATTTTTTTCATACACCATTCAATGAGCCTTACAAGAAGTTAAGTTCAAATCTATGCAAGTGAGGGGGAAAATAAATGAACTGAAACTAAAATGAAGTGAATGAAAGTATTTTAAGTAGTAAAAGTGAAAAAGAATGAAAGAGAATAGATGTAAGCATAATTATTTCACCGCCAGTGCTGCCTGCACCACCTTACTTCCATGACTTTTCGAAACGTCAAAGAGTCACCACCGTCTGCAGAAGTGAAATGGAAAACACCGCCTGAGAAAATAATATTTCAATTATCGTAACCGACAAAAATTTTGTATAAATACCGATGCTCAACAAGATTCTGACATCACCATTCTGTTTGAAATTTCTGTGTAAATAAGTAGACATAATTGCGTTCTCATGATGTCTGTTGATTTTTTTTTACTTTCATCTGTGCTCTATGTTTCTTTCATCTAGTATCAGAGCCATATTAACCTTTTATTACCATTGATGTGCATATTATGTTCTTGAGAGTGAGGATTACATTTTTTCGTCAAGGCTCTGAAAGACATTTATGTGGAAGGTTGTTCCCAATCATTGTGCAGTTGTTCGAGGCTCGACGGATTTGTGAATAACCAGAATATTTAAAATTTTTATTGAATTCGTGAAGCTCCCAACATAGAGCCAGAAAGGGGAAGTGTTATTTATTGTTTCTATTGTTGGTTGGAAGACAGACGCCACTCGGCCTTGTAATTTTCTGCAAGCTCGTAAGCTGGAGTGAAAATTTACTAGGGAGGAGGTTGGAGCTTCTGATCTACGCCTAGATATTGCTTCTAGTATGAGAAACTACTTCAAAGTTTGTCAAATTCATTGAAGTAAAATATTCCAAGGCGAAGTGCGTAAGTTTTTCAAATTCGTTGAAGGCAAATATGCAAACGTGAAGTGCGTAATTTTTTCTCAAAACCTTTATAAGTTTGAGGAGTAATATTGTTTGGAGACCATTTATATGGTTTATCTTATGAAGTTTGAAAAAATGGTTTATCCTTATGAAGATGATGATTAATATGGTTTTTTATTAAGCGAGTATAAAATATTTAAAGTCATAAAAGGGTGATTTCAAGTTTTTTTTTTAAAGTGTTGCAAAAAGTTATTGGAAGGATTTTTAAAGACATGATTTTCTAATTTTCCTTTGAAAGGAAGTGAAATTAATACAGTGTAAAAGTGTTTTTAACTTTGTATTTGAAAATTGCAATTATTTGTGAGAGATAGCGAAAAATACAAATATTACTCAGTCATCAGTTCCTATTTTGAATGAAATAAATTATGATTCATGGTTTATTCAAATGAGAACATTGTTGCGTTCTCATGATATTTGGGGATTTGTTACTAATGGGTATCCAGAGCCTACTAATGAGGCAGTAGAGATCGCTCTTACAAATGTTCAATGAATGTTGTTGAAAGAGAATAGAAAGAAAGAAAATAAAGCTCTTGGCCTTATTCAAAAAGTCTTATATGACGTGATGCTTGGAAAAGTGTCGAATGAATAATCTTCGAAGAATGCATGAGACACCCTTGAATCCTATTATCAGGGTGTAGCAAAAGTAAAGAATGTCAAGTTGCAGGATTTGAGGAGAGATTTTGAGAATCTGAAATGAAAGGCAATGAAATTGTGGACACTTTTATGACTCAAGGCATAATTGTTGTTAATAAATTGAGTCAGTATGGAGAAGACCTCTCAAACAAGAGAGTGATCTAGAAAGTCCTTCGAATTTTTCCAAACACTACAAGGAAAGGACCCTCTAGCGTAGGTTATAAAGGAGGTTTTTAGTGTTATAAAATTGGAAAAAATTGTCAAAAAAACATATGCTACCACATCCATTTCTGGTAACGGAGGTTTTGGCAGAGATTTTAACGGAAATTCAACATAACTAAAAAAAAAATGGCGGTCGGAGGTTATTACGGAAGTTTTTTCATTGGTGCTCTTATTAGGTTTTAACGCACCAGTGCGTATCGGTAGATAGCGCACCGGGGCGGTTGAACAAGAATGCACTGGGCCGTTAAGAAAAATAATAGCACCGAGCCTGGTGTTGGTGATACAATGCACAGGGCCGTTCTAATTGGTCTTGGGATTTGAGCAGTGCCCATAGGTCGTATAAACATGCTGGTGCGTATTCTTATATAAACGCCCCGGTGCATCGTATCACACAAATGCACGGAGGTTTACAATTAGTATCAGTATTCATGCGGTGAAAATATGTCATACAAATGCACCAGCGCTTATTGACACATAAACGACCTAGTGCATACTATCACACAAATGCACTGAGCTTTGTAAATGGTATTGGTATTTGTGCTATGCTTATTAGTCATCCAAATGCACCAGTGCGTACAGATAGAAAAAAATCCCCAGTGCGTAGTATCACACAGATGCACCGCAATTTATAATTAGTACCGGTATTCGTGAAGTGCTCATAGGCGGTAAAACATCACCGGTGTGTATAGATACATAAATGCACCGGAGCGCCGTACCACACAAACGCCTCGATATTTTTAATTGGTTTTGGTATTTCTGCAGTCTCGATAGGTAGTATAAACGCACTGGTGTGCTTAATAATAAAAGCACACCGGTTTTCATTTTGTATTTTTTAGAAACATAGACCTGTGGTAGTGCAGTTATTGTGATTGTTTTAAATTCATTATTCATCAAAATTCGACACATATTATAACAATATTCACATTAATTAAATTTTTATTAATGGATTTGAATGTGATGTTTAGATTAATTTGTTCTATCATATCATAATTATTGTGGTTTTTTAAAATTCATTATTCATCAAAAGTCGACACATATATATGTTATAACAATATTCATATGAATTAAATTTTTATTACTACATTTGACAACGATAATTGAGAACGCAATAGCGACAATAGAGAACACAATAGAATAAATTAAAACATTTTTTATTACATATATATATATATATATATAGATATGAATAAGACATTCTTTGTCATACAAAATGGGACAGTTATTGGTATCCCTTTATCTTTCAATTGGGACACTATGTCCATTACATTAAAGAAAATGTCTGATTTCACAGACATTTTTCCAAAAATAGTACAACGCCTTGCTTTTATATCCAAACATAATGATCATCATTCTTCACTTGAACTGCTATCACTGCTAGAGCTACTTCCCTGACTTGGGTTATTTTCAAAAATGTTTTGTTCACGACGTTGATTGTTTTCTTCTTCTTCACCTTCTTCCATCTACAAACATAAAAATAAATAGTAATGAGTGTACATACATTGGTGAGAATAATGAAAATTGTAATATTAAATAATATACATCAATGTAAATTGAAAAGAAATGATGTACCAATGCAACAAGTGACTCATAAACTATACACATTCTTTCAAAACCATGTAACATGCCATCTTTCAAGATTTGATCTGTTGGCGCAGTGCCATACATTGTTTCTTGCAAGTTTTATACCCCATAAGAAATCATATATTTAATATAAAATATTTATTTTTTCTATTAATTATAGGCGTAGCTAAGTAGAACAAGATTGATAGATGCTTACAAATTCCACAATTAAGTTCTGATATGTCAACATATATGCACAACCGATATTTAAACCAATTTCAATCAATTCCTCTGATGGTTCTTCTTTGTATGTTAGCACCTATTTGGAGACATTCAATGATGTTTTTTTTAAAAAAACTTAAAAATACAAAAATAAAATCTACTTAAGTTGTTATAAGGAAGTAACAATTACTCAGAAACTTAGATATCAATCCTTTTCTTCCTTGTCGTCCTGTTTTGTGTGCTGAATGGGTTCCATTTTCTTTTCTTTTCTACAAGAAAATACTTGAAAATTAATATTTAATGCTAAATTGTTTATTTATTTTACCTAATGATCAAAAAATTCAATGATTACATATTACATTTTAAGCATGTTGTTGTTGAGATGGCTCCTCCCGCGATGCAATTTTGTCCATTTCGTTGACCATCTCCTTATACACCTTTTTAAACATTCCTAGTGGCATATTTCTGATATCAGCTCGTTCATCTTTTGATATTTTCATAATTTTCCTGAAAATGTAACATGACAATAAACTATTTAATTTTTATATTGATATATGAAAAGTAACTATAAAAAAAGTGATATTTATAAATAGTTCTAAACAAACATCCAAAGGAATATTACTTTTTCATTCCTTCTTTTTTGTTCTTGTACATTTTTGGTATTAAAAGTCTGACATGTCTCATTGACCAATTCTTTGGAAACTCTTCTTGTAGTTTACATAAAATCTGGTTCTTGGAATCATTGGTTTGGTTTTTGTATTGTAAGTGGAAAGAATGTCTATAAATTTGTTCCACTAGATCCCTCAAACATTTGTAAAAGTTTTTCCCCCTTCTGTTAACCTCCAACACCACTCCAGATGAGCTAAGGAGAAATTCATTTTCATTTGTATGTTCTATTGTTTTTCTTTTCTTAGAATAACATTCCTTTTCTGAGTTGTTGGTCCTTGTAGAACATTAAAGAGAGGTGAATTAATAGAATTTTTCACACATGTTATCTAATAATTTTAATTATATTATTAATCAAAACTAAAAAAAGAAACTCATATTGGATCGATAGTATTTTTTCATTAAGTACCTGATTCATTCTTTTTCAATTTTTCCATCAAGCTTATACGTTCTTCTCGTTGTAGATCAGAAATAATCTTATCGAGCTTCATCATTTTCTGGCTCTGCATGATACACATTAAACAATACATATTATTTAAACTTACATATAGTTCAAAAATAATTTTTTTGTAAAAAATTTACAAAGAACTTGCCCTTTTTTCTTTTCTTGATGTGTTATCAGTATTTTTGTTACTTGATCTCTTCTCGGTCATTTATTTAACAATATCAAACCTGTATCATATCAGTTAATAACATATTTTTAAATAAACCGTCAAATTCTGAATTAAAAAAAAAATCTCACAAAACCGGTGCGCCATTCATGGTTAACGCACTGACTTCGGTGCATTCATGACTTTCGCACGCACCAAAAAAAACCATATAATACAATGTACAGTGCTCTATGTCAACAAGAAGCCCCGGTGCATTACAGGTCAATTAACACACCGATTAACCATCATAAAAATAATAAAAATTGTTTAGTGTTAGTTTTTTTAGCATAAATCGGTGCTATATTTTACATATGGCGCATCGTTAAAAAAATATTATTTTTTGACATTACTTATCTGGTGCTCTTGTAAACAATAGACCACCGGTGCGCTACCTTACATAGGGTGCACCGTAAAAAATTTCTTTTTTTTTAAATCATTCCAATGCCAACATGGATTAGGATACGACTATGCTAATCGTCCTGTCAGTTGCATGTCTTAGGTCTATATTTAGAAATACAAACCATATAAATCTAAATTGAAAAGTCCTAATTCTGAATTACAAAAATAAGAATAGGAAAGGGGAGAAACAAAAAGAAAGTAAGGTTTGTATTTTTTCAAAGTATTTTTTTTTCGAAACTGAACGTTTGCGGTGCGTCATAATGAAATAGCGCACCGGTTGCATATTTTTTTAATTTTTTATGATAGTAATTTTGCAGTGTGATGTGATAATCGACTGCCCTGGTGCACCCTGTTAGACAGGGCACACCGATGTTTTTATTTTATTTTATTTACGCAAGGGCTGACATGGATTGAGATCTGACTATGCAGATCCTCCCATTGGTTGCACGTTTTAGGCTTACATTTAGCAATACAAACCCTATAAATATAAATTGAAAAACCTTAATTCTAAAATCACAACAATTGGAGAAGAAAGGGCAGAAACAAAAATAAGGTAGGGTATGTTTGTAAAATGTTTTTTTTTCTAAAACAGCATGTTGTGCGGTGCGCCATAATGTAATAGTGCACCGGTGCCATATGTTACATATGGCGCACTGATAAAAACATATTTTGTTTTTTTTATTTTTTATCAGTGTACTTCAGTGGAGCGCTTGTATAACAAAGCGCACCGGTGCAGAAAGTTATGCAGGGCGCACCGACACAAAAAAAAATGTATTTTTTTAAGATTGACGGAAGGACCAACATGGATTGGGATGCGACTATGCAAGTCGTCCCGTGGGTTGGATTTCTTATGAGTAAAAAAACCCTATAAATCTAAATTGAAAATAAAGAGGGATACAAAATGGTAGAAACAAAACGAATCTAGGGTTTTGTTTGTAAAAATTGATTTCTTTTTTTATTTTTGTTTCTGAAAACTATAGAAAAGGTAAAAAACTGCAGAAACAAAAGTAAGAAAAACAATAAGATTTGATTTTGTAGTTTACTTCATAAAAAACTAGAGAAAATATAAAATAAAATAATAGACTTTGATTTCTTATTTCACTGCATGAAAAAAACTGCAAAAGAAAGTACAAAAAAAAACTTTACTCACGTCGTTTAAAATTATATGGTACATGGTTTGAAATACCAGAGGTTTATAATTTGGATTTTCTGAATACTTTTGTTCAAACTTATTTCCCTGCTCCATAGTGCTCTCATGCTTTGTTTGCTCCAAGTATGTATCCTGCAAATCTCTGGTTGAATTTTTTTGCAAAAATCGTGAAATAATGAAAAGTATTTAGTATTTAAATAAATGTTTTATGAAATTAGATTTTCGAAAATATTTTGCTGCCCAATTGTCAATTTACTATTTTTTTTTAACTTAAAGAAAATAGGGTTGTGCTTTTTTTATTGCGGTTATTCGTTTACCGGTGTGTCGTTTAATTCAACCGCAACAGTGCTACTTGTTACAAAAGTGCATTGGTGCGCAAAATAAAGAACTGGCCAGTGCGGTTATCTGAACAATATGCAACGGAATTACATTTAGGTTTGTGCACCAATTTTTATTGTTGTTTTGCTCAAATTCAGGGAGAAAATATCATATATTATATGAAATGGACAATTCTTCAAAATCTTGCTCGTTCCATAATATTTCTCAAAGTCCATCGTGGAGTTCTCCCTATCCATGTGGAGATGTAATATTTACTTCAGAATTGTTTTATTTTTTCACTATCTAATTGAATTTATGTATGTTTTTTATCCATGTAGTCAATCATGCACAACTTAATTAAATTTATAATGTATACAAATTTCCAGGTTCATGCAGATTCATCATCGAGTTCAGATGCATAAAATTATATTCAAAGTACTGCTCCAAAACATTGAAAGTTCTTATGAGGAGCTGCATACCGTAAGATGCATTTGGTAGATGAAAATGGACAGTCGCTTCAACCTGGCAATTGTAACAATATTGTATCTTCTAGCCACAATCCCGGGACAATGATGGTAATTATAATTATAATTTTTTGGTATATATATTTATTAATATGTAATTATTTCAATATCAAACCAATTTATAATCATGTAATATTGTCAACGTGGTTACTAATCGATATCATAATATTTTGTACTAATCATGTTCAATTTTATTATTATTATTATTAGGATTCTAGTGATGATGAATGGCCTACCTACCATCTTCCGTTGCACCCCACAACAATGTCAAATCGAGAGAAGACTGAATTAAGAGAAAAAATCAGAGAGGAACGATACCAAGAATGGTTGAATCAACCACCGATTCAATTCTCGCTATGTCCAAATTCACCAATTAGGAATGACTACAACAATAGTTGCTCTTCACAAGCTAGCAATGGAGAAAATCAAATAGAGGTTGATATTGGATGATTAATTAAGGGATGACTACCATGGAGACAATGTTCTTAGATGCATTCCAAAATGATGATCAGCTAGGGGATGATGCTCATATCGCTGACACCTTTTTTGAAAGCCTTAAATTTACTTCCACCACCCCTCTCTTTGGACCTAGTGGTCAGTCAAAGTCTACCCAGTTGGGGACAATGATGTTACTGTACAACTTGAAAGAAAAGTTTGGCTTGTCGAATCCATGTTTCTCGAAACTTTTGAGGTAAGCTACCATAAAGTACTTTCGGCCTTATATATAAATTTGAAATATAATCAGTACACTACAATGAACATTACAAATGTTAAATTTTATGAACGTTAATATTTACATCGACATTAATGTACATTTATTAATATATTTTTCCATGATAACCAAATACAGGTTATTCAAATATAAGGTTCTTCTGAGTGATAATGTATTGCCCGGTAGCTGTGAGGAGGCAAAAAAATTGTTGAAAATGTTGGGTGTTGAGTACATATCATGTCATGCATGTCCAAATGATTGTATTCTATATAGAGGAGAATATGCAAAAAAATATATGTGTCCAACATGTGGGCATAACAGGTATGATAAATAAAAAAAGAAGGGTAAATCGTGTATTGGTCATCCTTTTAAGATATTGAGGCACATGCCTATAATCCAAACGATTCAAAGGCTCTTTCGTTGCAAAGAATTAGCTATGTTGCAGGGATGGCATGCCTCACACAGAAGTGAGTTGGGAGTTATGTAAATACCAATTGATTCAATAGCCATGAAGCATATACAGGATACATGGCCCGAAAAATTCATGAATGAAGTACGAAGTCTACGACTCAGCATAGCCATGGATGGCATCAACCCATATTCCCTTCAGAACACCAACTATTCTATTTGGCCTGTAGTAGTGATCAATAACAATATCCCCCAATGGTTTTCCGTGAAGAATGAACATCTTATGTTGGATCTCATAGTCCCTGGTAGAAGACAAGTGAAGAATATGGATGTTTGCTTACAAGCACTCGTAGATTACTTGAAGGAATTATGGGATGGGATAAATGTATATGATGTATCAAGACCCATCGCAGCAGAGAGGAGGTTTACGTTGTATGGCCTATGTGCTTACACAACACATGATTATCCAAGCTTAGGAGTTTTCTCTGGTAAATTTCATGTTTAATTTATTGATTTGTTTATATATAATGTAGCAATATTCTTTCACATATTAGTTATTTAATTCATTGTAATATTATTTGTTCTGATCTTCATGATAGTCTTTAACGTTCCATGCATATTCATTAATGTATACAAATATAATCTCGTATGTCTTGTAACAAAAGGGTATTTGGATGTAAATGTTTTGGACCTTCTCTGAAAGCTAGATGGTCTAAGGACCTACCAAAGCCAGTGTATGATTGCTATAAGATATTTCTACCAGAACAACACCCTTACAAAAGAGCATCATCCGCTTTCAATGGTAAACGAGAAATAAACCAAAGGCCTCCAATAATAACACTAGTTGAATGGCTTAGAGCATATGAGACAGAGAAGGAGAAGGAGTTCACAGAAATTTTCGATTCAAATGGGGAGCCTAAGTTCGAGGATCCAGATTTCTTCAACACCTATGTTGAGAAATTTCCCATTGGGATGAAAAGGAAATCTATATTTTATTAACTCCCATATTGGGAGCATCTTAAGATTTCCCACTTATTAGATCCCATACATATATTTAAAAATGTTTCATCTTCTTTATGAAGGCACATATCATCGAAACAAAGTGACACATTGGCGGTTAGGAAAGATCTTATTACTTCAAAAACTAAAAAGAAATATTGGCCAAGATGATTAGAAAGTATGGGATCAGAGGCAGGCATTGGTCCCTCTAATTCATGGTTTTTCAAAGAAATTGATGTCCCATGGATTTTAAAAAAAGACGATATATCTTTGGCAAAGGAAGTTATAATGGATGTGAGGGTGCCAAATTCATATGGGTCTTCACTACGACGCTGCTTCACCATGGATGACCATTTGTCGGGGTTGAAATCGTATGACCATTTGAATCTTCTAAGAGTACGTATAATGTCAAAAGCATGATTTTATTATTTGTTATATTAATAAATTTTATCCCATGCAGTGATCATAAAACATAACTAATTTTGTATATTATTGCACGTTTTTATAACTTTGCAGTTTCATTATCCTTTGTTTGTGCATGGGTGTGTGAAACATGAATTCCCTTAAGACCTAGGACATGCCATATCTAAATTATCTGCATTTGTATGTTGGATCACGTCAAATGAGATTCATGTGGATAGCATTCCACGGTGGCATCAAGAGATAGTTGAGATTGTTTGTATGTTTGAGAAGGAACTGCCGACGAGTTTCATGGAATTACATGTTCATATTCTAATCCACCTGGTAGATGAGGTTGAATTAGTTAGGGTTGTTTCTTGTCATTGGATGTTCTTCTTAGAGAGGTACATGAAAAAATTGAAAGGTTTTGTTCGATAAAGGGAAAAACCCGAGGGGTCTATGGCAGAGGGGTACATATCGTATGAGCCCTTCTACTATTCGAGTGAGTACATCAAGAAGATTGACAACAGACTAGGTGCAGTGATTTGGAGCGATGAATTGGATGAAGACAAAAGAGAAGGAGAGTTTCTCCAAAAAAGTGGAAAAAGTGCTTGATAAAGAGTAAGCGACTTATAATTTTTCAAATTTACAAAAGGGAATTAATTATATTCATGTTGAACTTTGATATAATGTATATTTTGATCTCTAAGTACTATATAATGTTGGTTTGATTTCATCAGCGAATGCATAAATTAAAGTAATCAATAAATTCATTCTTTACAATTCTGAAGCGACACAACCGTGGGTCGCATTGTATGAACAAAAAATAATGAAATGGGACAGTGACAGGAAAGAATTCAGATGGTTGAATGATAGAAGTGTGCCTTATCACGATCATTTAAAGGATAATATGCCAAAAATATGCCCCGACAGTTGGGTTGCTGACCAAGTCAGAGAGAAATACGGTGCTACTTGTCATTACCCGCGTGATGAAGAGGATGCACTAAACATAGGGATTGGGTGCAACAACTGGATAATAATTTATATGTAAATATGAAACTTATCTTAAGACATCTACATTTCATATTTTAACTGTTGGATTATTATTTATAAGATACATGACACTTATATGATTTTTTAAACTTTTTTATAATAGGTGCCTTTGTTCGCATCTATCTGGTCATATGGACACCATTTTCGCACAGAAAATGTCGATGCTGGAAACGTCACACAAGACTGTGGAGTGGAAGTCAAGTTCGATCAATCTAGTTGATCTAGCCACCGTGATCAACAACTAGTAAGAGGGACATTAGGCTACGTCGGAAAGATACAAGAGATCATTGAAGTGGATTTTTCTTCTTTCTAATGTGTTATTTTTAGGTGCAAGTGGTGGGACACCTTTGATAGGAATAATGTAAAGGAAGATCGTGATAGTAGGCTGATATGTATCAACTCTAGAAATATGTGGGATGAAGCTAAGGAGCTCTATGTTTTCCCTAAACATGGCAACCAGGTTTTTTTCTACCCATATGTGTTGGATAGGGATTGGTGGTTTGTATTGACACATGACCCTAGATCAAAACATGTTTTTGAGAACAATAGTGTTATCGTGCCATGCGAGCTAGAAGATAATGAGGGTGATCATGAGAACCGAGAGTGATATGGTACAATATGTGTTATTTCATCAATATTTATACTTTTAAAGATGAGTTTTTCAAAATATTAATGTAATATGTATTAATTTGAATTAATTGGTAATTTGCATTTTGTTAATGTTAAAATCAATAATTCACTTGATAATTTGGTATTATGTACTTGATATCAAAAACAATGGCGTACTGTATAAATTAATTCTTTTTTTGTATCTAAGATCATAATAAAATAATGATAATTCTAATTAAGTACATGAATTTATTTGCATTATTTTCTAAATTTCCTTATGTTACAATAAATCATATTATTATATATTTATTATTTTACAATTATTTAAAATTTACAAATTTACAAATTTACAAATTTTAATAAATTCATTTCACATTAATACAATTAAAATTTTACAAACATTTTACATACAATTACAATTATAATTATTAGAATTACAATTACAATTTTACAATTTCACGTACAATAACAATTTTAGAATTTTACATATATACAATTACAATTACAATTTTAGAAATTTACATATATATCATTACAATTACAATTTTCAGAATTTTAAATACAATTACAAATACAAATATTACAAATTTACAATATCATGATCATTTGTTATTTATAAATTAATTGATAAACATCATGTTCATGATAAACATCGTACAAACATCATATTTGACTAAAAAACAAAATCGCTTACTGCATCATCATCATCATGATCATCTAACAAAACTCAATTAACATTATATATTAACATCATTAGTATAACACAAACATCAAATATACATCTCATGCTATTACATGCACATCTATCTACAAGCTGCACATTAAATGAACATATCTAACATGACCTAACAACATACACATAATGATGATCACCAACATGTAAATTAAGTACAACTGCAAAATGAACATAAAATACATGGACCATATAATATATATATATATGTATATGTATATGTATATGTATATGTATGTATGTATGTGTATGTATGTATGTATGTATGTATGTATGTATGTGTATGTATGCATGTATGTATGTATGTATATGTATGTATATGTATATGCATATATATATATATATATATATATATATATATATATATATATATATATATATATATATAATGTTAAAAATATACTACTGTAATATAAATTTCATGGATCATCCGATGATCGAGCCTCATCTCCATGATGACTGTTGGTAGATGCTACTCGAGGCTCATGCAAATCTGGCGTAGCACGAGGCTGTGAACGATCATGAGATGTCGATGGTACATCACAGCGCCTCACAGAATTTCCATGATCATGTGCTGCGGCTCGCTCGTAACGTGCGACAGTCCTCATTAGTCGCATAAAAGCTGTCGTAACTCCTATGACATGCCGCATCAGGCTGTACATGTCACGCGGCATGCCTCTCCACATCTATAAGAGCCTATCATCGGCCTCTATATCTTTGAAATGAACGGGGCGGATGCCCGCCTCAACAAACAATGCAATGAGTTGGTCGCCCAACTTCGTCCTGTATCTAGCATCACTCAGACATCGACCGCGGGCCGGTGCACCAGCAGGAGCAGGTCTCTGATCATCTGCACCAGCCTCCTGCTAATCCTCGACAATATCAGGCATCATGCCCTCTGCATCCTCATCAAGATCCACACCTGGATCAAGTGGTGGTGGCGGCATCTCCTCGCCATCATAAGAGCCAATGTCTGCAAAATATATAAAAGTACAAAACAATAATTAGACAATTTCATTACACAATTTAATAAAAACAAGTTAAAGAAAATGTTAGAATAAATTTAAATAAAACAGTAATATTACCTCTATCATCTGGCAGCTCATCATCTCTGAAGAGGATGTTGGCACACCCTCGCCAATCCAACCCTGCATAAGGACAGGGGAACATAATGAAGGGATGCTCAAAAACACTGGCTAGCAACCCCAATGCATCATCTGATATCCTCGTTGGAAACAGAGTCTCCTCCCTCTTGGGCATCATCTTCCCCCACATATGCATACGTGCCTTAGTCGTCGGCCTACGATGATGCCGAAGAAAAGAAGGCCTCGTCTCTGGAAACCTTTCAAAAAATAAACAAAAAAGCTCTGAAGAAAAAGGGAAGTTGACCGTCCCTTGTGCATGAGCATGACATCTATCTAATGTTTGCATAAAAATCGGCCGTAAAAAATGGCAGACCACTTGACAAGTCGTAGATATGAAGGAGACAATATGTTCGCTCTAATGTATCTCTGGGATTAAACTAACTGACTCCCTGCCACATAGCCAACTGGAACCTCGGGGAATGAGGGAAAATCCACCCCTCTCCTCGAAAGCCCTATAATAAAATAAACATCCTCCTTAGTGGGCGTGTACCACTGGTCGATACCAACTCGGAAAGCCTGTCGCTGGGCATTCCACCTTCGGATAAGATGTCTCAAAAGACCACTATGGGACTTTAGGGAAGTAGCCTCCTCATAGAACTTGAGGAGGCCTACCTACCTTAGGAGCCCCTGCGTCGCTGCTGTAATAGGGCGAGGGTACGCATCTGTCTCCCTCTCTCTTGCCTCCCACAGGCGAACCATGTTATATTGTTCCGCCTGTTGTTGTTGTTGTTGCTCCTCTTCTCTCCTTTCATGTCTCTGAATGATTGACATATTAAACACAATTTTTTAATTAAATGACACATATATTTACAAATATACGTATATAAATATTTTTTGAAAAATAAATAAAACAAGAGTTAGTGCGCCAAAAACACAGTCATGCACTGGTAACGGTGCGTCCCTCCACAGAGACGCACCGGCGACGGTGCACATAATGATATAAAAAGCACCGGGAGCGGTGCTCCAGAAAATATTTTTAGCACACCGTTCACTAAGTGCGGTGTCTGGAGGTCGGTGCGTTGACTTCACTATACGCCCCGGGGCTTATAACTAAGTCAACACATCGCCCTCTGCCACCGTACATAGTCGTACTGTGCGGCTAGGTATCCGAGCGCACTGCTCTTTGTCGTAAAATTTACAATTACATGGTGTGCCTTTGGAATCCGCCCCGGAACCGGTGCGGATACACTTAGCACCGGTTTACCAACTTGAACTGTTGACAATGTCGATTTTTGATTCCGATACATCGAGAAACTTATTTGCCTCGGGGCTGATAATTTGGTCAATGCATCGGGTGGCTGCGATTCAACATTGTCAACGGTGCGGCCTGGTAAATGACCGCACCGCACTTTTAAAAAAATTTAAAATAAAATCGTGCGCCTCGCGGTACTGCCCCAGAACCGGTGCAGACTCCTTTAGCACCGGGTGTGGTGTGACCTGTAAATTTACAGGCAGCACCGCAAACCGGTGCAACACAGCAAATTTACGAACGCTTAAACTCAAGCCCAAATAGACTTTGTAAATTTACGAGCAACGCACAAAACG
The DNA here is from genome assembly GCA_034641835.2 of Pinus albicaulis. Taxonomy (NCBI): domain Eukaryota; kingdom Viridiplantae; phylum Streptophyta; class Pinopsida; order Pinales; family Pinaceae; genus Pinus; species Pinus albicaulis. Next base: position 984,176,025 of record CM076573.1, on the reverse strand, counting down.
AGTGCGCTTTGTAAATTTACGAAAGAAGCCTGCATGGCCAGTACGAACGGGCGCTCGACGCATGTAGCGACATATATATATATATATTTTTAATGGTTAATTTTAAGGTTTTTTCAAATTCTAATCAACTAAAAGGTTTAATTATGAAGAAACTAAAAAATAATGTGCATTTACCAGATTGAGGAGGCATCTTGTTTGTCTGGAATTTAAAAAAGAAAAATTTTCCTTCTTTATAAAATTCAAGCTAGGGGCGGTGGCAATATACGGTAGCAATGTGCTCGGATAAGTGTAATAGGGCCATGGATGTCAGTGCGGCTCAAGCAAGGATAACTTGCACTGGTGCTTGAGAGCTTTGTAGCACTGACAAAAGTGAAAAAATGCGGTTTTTTGGCCGTAATTTTTTTTTATTTAACCCTGTTCCGGTGCGCCGGGTTTTTACTGGAGTCTAGTGCGTTGTATTAATGCTGCACCAGGCTCTTTCTTTTTTCCCGTGCATTTAGGAAGCACCAGGGCGTCATAAATGTCACGCACCAGTGCGCTACAGTAACGATATGCACTGGTAATGGCATCCGGCGAACCAATCATTTTTTTTGGTTTTTTGGCCGTAATTTTTTTATTTAACCCTATTCCGGTGCGCGAGCTTTTTACTGTAGTACCGGTGCGTTTCCTGTATGTCGCACCGGGCTCTTTCTGTTTCGTGTGCTTTTAGGAGGCACTGGGGCAACGTATTTTTAATGCACCGGTGCTCTATAGTAATATGACGCACCAGTAATAGTGTTTGGTGAACCAATGATTTCTGTGGTTTTCTGGCCGTAAATGTTTTTTATTTAACCCTATTCCGGTGCGCGGGATGTTTTCTGGAGTACCAATGTGTTTTATGTATGCCGCACTGGGCTCTTTATGTTTTTGCGCCCTTTTATGAGGAACCAGGGCGGAGTATTTTTAAAGCACCGGTGTTCTACATTATCATGACACGTCGGTGATAGTGTCCGGTGAACCAATGATTTCTACATTTTTTTAGACGTAATTTTTTTTATTTAACCCTATTCCGGTGCACGAAATTTATGGTGCCCCGGTGCGTTTCCATCATTCCGCCCTAGGAATTTTATGTTCTGCTCGCTTTTATGACATGTCGGAGCGTGGCTATGTGACGCACAGGGGCTGTAAAATAACCGGACGCACCGGTAATGTTGCCCAGTGAACCAATGATTTTTGTGGTTTTTTAGCCGTAATTTTGTTTGTTTTAACCCCTTTTCCAGTGTGCGGCATTCATGGGGAGCCCGGTGCATTTCAGTCATTCAGAACCTAGTCATTTATGTTCCACGTTCTTTTTATGAGCACGAGGTGGCAGTGCCGGCTGCCTTGCGGTGCGTTTGCTAAATTAAAAGCATCGCTTCAAGTGTGTGTGAACTGCTTGTGTTGAGGCCCTTTATTTTAGTATAGTCCCTTATTGTTGTTAGTGTAACCCCCTTATTATTATTGTGCCTTGTATTTATTATTATTGTGCCCTTAAATTATTATTGTTAGGTCGGCTAGGATTACATTGTGGCCCCATGGACTCCTATATATAGAAAGGAGGTTTTTTAATTTGAATCATCCAAGAATTTTTCATTCATGTAATGTATTATAGGTTACCCCCTTGAAGTAGCTTATTTATAAGGCATTGATATCTCTTTTCCTCTCTTTTTGGAGCTGGTTTCACAACATTTGGTATCAGAGCTTTGAGATTCTAGGGTTTCGCTGCTCCAAATAGGTCATGGTGGAAATTTCTCTATAACTTTGTTTCTATGAGGGTCTAGAATCTGAAATTTTTAGAGTGCGAAAATCCTGAGGAACATTGTCGCAAAATTTCAGAGCTTAGTTTGCAATATTTTTGGAGATATGATCTGTGCAAGTTAGGTCATTTTGCAGGCTCTTGAATTTAACCTAAACAGGTCATCATGGTATTTTCATTATAATTTTTTTTCTACGAAGGTTTAGAAGCTAAAATGTTTAGGGTGAGAAGCCACAATCCTAAGGAACATCATCACAAAATTTCAGATATTGGTTCGCAATATTTTCGGAGATATGATCTATGGAATTTAGGGCTCTTTGAGGCTTCTGAATTTCATCTCAAAGAGGTCATCATGGAAAAATATTTATAGCTATCTCTCTGAGCAACAGATTGGAATGCTGTAAAAAGTGGCCATAAGTACACAGACTGTAGTTTTCAGTCTATCAATTTGAGAGCCAAAGGAGGAAACAATGACACATGGCAAGTCGTACAAGTTTTCTCTACTAAACCAATCCAAAATTTGGTCATTGTGGGAGATTGGACATAACTTTGCCTTGAAGAATCCAAATTAGATCAGAACTATGGCATTTTAAAGAAGTTTCAGAGGGCTACTACATGGCTGAATTTCATATATTGAGGATATGAAATTATAGAGATAATTGAATTTCAATATCAAGCTCCTCAAAAGAAAGTAAAAGGTGTGTATTTTTTTCCCTGAATTGCATAAGTCTTGTTTGAAGAATCAAGTTGAATTGATTCCAAGGGCATATTGCGAGATAGATATTAGTATTGGATTCTAAAATGGCCCCTAAAAATAATTCAACACCCATTAAGCCTTTAGAAAGCTCTACTATGACTCATGAAGATGAAGATTGGCAACATGAAATATCAAAATTACAAGAGCAAGTGCAACAAATTTCGCTCTCGCAAAGAGAAACAAAAAATGACATGGAAGTTTTAAAGAAAGGTGTGGAAACTAAGATGGATGGTTTGAAGAAAGGCGTGGAATCTAAGATGGATGGTTTGAAGAATGGTATGGAATCTAAGATAGATGGCATGGTTGAATCTAAGATGGATGGCATGGAATCAAATATGGATGACATGGAAGCTAAGATCGATGAGAAAATGGAAAACATGAAGAATGATCTAAGAGAAGACATGGAAGGTTTGACAAAGTTGATACAAGAAATGTTTCCTAATGCTGAAAATATAGTAGAGGAAACTCATTATGAGAAAAAAATGAATGTTAAACATGATTTCATAAAATATAATGTTGGCAGGAAGAACCACCATATTCCAAAAATGGATATGAGGAAGTTTGATGGAAAGGATCCTGTAACATGGATACTACAGATGGAGCAATAGTTTGATCTCCATAATGTGCAAAATACACAAAAGGTACGCATTGCAACTTTACATTTAGAACAAAATACATTTGTATGGTATCGATTGCTTTGCTCCTGTAAAAAAATTGTCACTTGGTCAATTTTTACAGAGGAAATGATAGCACATTATGAGGATACAAAGAGAAACACCTTCTTTAGCCAATTGATAAATCTCAAACAAAAGGGTTTAATGGGGGAGCACATTGAGGACTTCCAAAAATTGAATATAACAGTAACTGATATTCCAGAGGAACACATGATTGATCTCTTCATAGGTACTTTAAAGGATAACATCCAACATGAAGTTCGAGTTTTGGAACCTGATTCATTGGAGAAGGCATTCAGGTTGGCAAGAAAAATTGGATGTAAAATTATGGAGACAAGGAAGCCTACCACTCACTTCTATAAAGAGGGAAGTGTTGCTACTCCTAGATTTCCACAACCTAAAAGGTTGACACCACAACAATTGGAAGAAAAAAGAGCAAAAGGGATTTTCTATAGTTGTGATAGAAAATACACTAAAGGTCATAAGTGTGCTGAGAAGAAATTATTTTACATAGATTGTGAAGAGGAAGAAGAAAATGAACAAGAAGAGGATATACACCAGGAACCAACCCAAGAAGAGGAAGAAATGAGTTCAACCATATCGTGTAATTCATTGGCATGAATTACCACTCCTCAAACTCTCAAGATAGAAGGACATATCAAGAAGAAAAAGGTAATAGTGTTGATTGATTTAGGTAGTACCCATAATTTTATTCATTGTAAGGTAGCCAAGGAATTGAATTGTTTCCTATACCCAGCACCAGAATGTCAAGTGATGGTTGCAAATGGAGGAACTATAAATTGCTATGGAAAATGCCATAATATCAAGCTAACCATGGGGGAATATGTATTGAATAGTCCAATGCTTTCCATTCCTATGGGAGGTGATGATGTTGTACTAGGAGTACAGTGGTTACAATATTTGGGGATGATAGCCTTTAATTTTCAAGAACTTTTCTTAAAAAAAATTTCAGAAGGAAAGGAAGTCAAATTATGGGGTATTGTGGGGAAGCCAGGAAAGATAATAAGCTCTAATGTCATGAAAAAGATTCTAAAGAAAGAACAACGAGGCATAATTGCACAATTATGCTCACTAGAAGTTCCAACATCAAAATCATCTATTTCTGCAGATCTCCAAAAAGTCTTGTACAATCATTCCAAGGTTTTTTAAACTCCAAAAGGACTCCCACCTATTCGTGATCATGATCATGCTAGTCATTTGATTCCAGGAACTTTTCCTCCAAACATCAAGCCTTATATATATCCTTATGTCCAAAAGAGCGAAATTGAACATATGATTGCAGAAATGTTAAAGGCAGGTATAATTCAACCTAGTCAAAGTTCTTTCTTTGCTCCTGTAGTATTGGTACACACGAAGGATGGATCATGGCACATGTGTCCAGATTATAGGGAGCCCAATAAGCTCACCATTAAAGATAAATTTCCCATTCCTGTGAGTGATGAATTATTGGATGAATTGCATGGAGCAATTTATTTTACCAAATTGGATATTCGTTCACGGTATAATCAAATTAGAATGAAGACTGAAGATATTCTAAAAATAGCATTTCGAACTCATGAGGGTCATTATGAATTTTTGTTCATGCCTTTTGGCCTTACCAATGCACCTTCTACATTTCAAGGTTTGATGAATTCCATTTTCAAACCCTTCCTTAGAAAATTTGTGCTAGTATTTGTTGATGATATACTAATCTACAACAGGTCTTGGAAGGATAATGTTCAACATGTTGACAAGGTGCTCAAACTATTGCAGGAGAAACAATTATATTAAAAAACATCCAAATGTTTATTTAGAGTATAAGAGGTGGAATATCCGGGTCATATTTTATCTCACGAGGGTTTTAAGGTAGACCCTAACAAAATTAAAGCCATTAAGGAATGGAAAGTCCCCACAACCATAAAGTAGTTGTGACGATTTCTCAGGTTAAAAGGGTATTATCAAAAGTTTGTTAAGAATTATGCGAGAATAGCAGCACCTCTAACAACATTATTAAAGAAAGATGCATTTTCATGGAATCCTGAAGCAACTAAGGCCTTTGAACATCTTAAAGAGGTAATGTGCCTAGCACCAGTCTTAGCTATGCCAGACTTCACAAAAACCTTTATTGTGGAATATGATGCCTCAGGAAATGGAATTGGTGATGTTTTAATGCAAGAAGGAAGACCCATTGCTTTTGAAAGTCATCTAATCAAAGGAAAGAATTTACAAAAACCTATTTATGAGAAGGAAATGTTAGCAATACTGCATGCACTAAAGAAATGGAGAACTTACCTAATGGGAAGACACTTCAAGGTAAAAGCTGAGCATGATAGTCTTAAACACTTTTTGGAAAAAAGACTATCTTTAGAAGAGCAACAAAAATGGGTTACAAAGATGTTGGGTTATGACTTTGAAATAATATACAAAAAAGGGAAGCTAAATGTTGTTGCATAAGCACTCTCAAGAAATACTGAAGAGGTGGAAGCATTTCTTTGTGCCATTTCTATTATCCAACCAGATTGGATAACCGAAGCAAGATATGAATGGAAGAAGGACGAAGATGCGTGGACACTCATTCAAAAGTTGCAGCAAGATCCTAGTACATCTGACACATTTAGTTGGAAAAATGATTCCTTATGGTACAAAGATAGCTTATATATTTGTAAGAATTCCCAAATAAAACAAAATATTCTTTTGGAATTTCACACTTCTCCTTTAGGAGGACACTCAGGATTTTTAAAAACTTACCACAGGGTGAAGAAATAATTTTTTTGGGATGGCCTTAAATCTGATATTCAAAAGTTTGTGGCGAAATTTTTGGTTTACCAGCAGAATAAAGTTGAGAAAATTAAGACCCCAGGTCTTATACAACCTTTATCCATTCCAATTCAATGTTGGGAGGATATTTCAATGGATTTTATCACAGGTTTACCTAAGTTCGAAGGAAAGAGTGTCATCATGGTGGTAGTTGATGGACTTACCAGGTATGCACACTTTTGTGGATTATCTCATTCACTTAAAGCAAGTACAATTGCTACTACATTTATGGACACAATTCAAAAGCTACATGGAAACCCAAGGGTTATTGTGAGTGACAAAGATCCCATTTTTACTGGAAATTTTTGGACTGAGTTATTTTCTTGTTTGGGTACTCAATTAGCTCATAGCTCATCTTATCATCCTCAATCTGATGGTCAAACTGAGATAGTAAATAAATGTTTGGAAGGATATCTTAGTTGTTTTGTATCTAATAAACAAACACAATGGGCCAAGTGGTTACCTCTAACTGAATGGTGGTATAACACTTCCTTCCATACTGCAGCAAAAATGACCCCATTTATGGAACTTTATGGATATCATCCACCATCCATCACATCATCTTTAAGAGAAAATTCAAAGGTTCAAGCAGTGGAATATCACATCGAGCATCAACAAGAAGTTCACCAAATCTTAAAGGACAACCTGAATTTGGCACAAAATCGAATGAAACAACAGGCAGATCAACATCGCAACAAGAGAGGTTTTGATGTAGGAGACTGGGTATTTTTACGGCTACAACCATACAAACAAATGCCCCTCAAGCAAGCTAAGAAGGATAATAAATTATCGCCAATGTACTATGGTCCTTACAAGGTGTTGCAAAATATTGGTAATATGACATACAAATTGGAGCTTCCTGCTTCTTTACGAGTGCATCCAATTTTCCATGTTTCATGCTTAAAGAAGGTTATAGGTGAAAATATTCCAGTTCAAACAGTATTGCAAAAACTTGATAAGGAAGGAAAAATCATATTGGAACCTGAAGCGATCACGGAAACAATAACTGGATAGCTACAAAATCGATCAATTTCAGAGTATCTCATCAAGTGGAAGAACTTACCCACTGAAGATTCTTCATGGGAGGATGAGAATTTTATAAAGAACCACCTAGAGCTACTCAAGCGTTGAGGACAACACTTTTTTGAAGGAGAGGGGCATGTTAGGTCCCTATATTACTAGTATAGTCCCTTATTGTTGTTAGTGTAACCCCCTTATTATTATTATTGTACCCTTGTAACCCCCATATTGTTATTATTGTGCCCTTAAATTATTATTGTTAGGTTGGTTAGGATTACATTGTGGCCCCACTAGGATTACATTCTGGCCCCATGAACTCCTATATATAGAAAGGAGGTTTTGTAATTTGAATCATCCATGAATTATTCATTCATGTAATGTATTGGAGGTTTCCCCCTCGAAGTGGCTTATTTCTAAGGCGTTGATATCTCTTTTATTCTCTTTTTGGAGTTGGTTTCAAAACACACTATTTCTGGTTTGCCAATGTTTTATGTGGTTTTTTTGCCGTAATTTTTTTATTTAACCATCCACCAGTGGGAGCTTTTTGTGGGTGCCCAGGTGCATTTCATTTATTCCACACCGAGCGGTATCTATGAGATCGACATATAAAGCAATGGTGCTCTACAAAAATAAAATGCACCAGGCCTGTGTGTATGGAGTGCATGGTTTCCGGTGTGCAAATTTTTGTAATGCACCGGTGCTTTGTCATATTGAACGCACCGGTGCATTTCAGGTTGATAAGAGCACTAGACGAAATACATCCGCAAAAACCTCTGCCTGCCAACCTCCTCTAGGATCCTCCGCTAGAAACGAATGTATAGGGTATTTTTCGATGGGGTTACTCAAAAACATCTACTACAGGGTCTTTTCCTTGTAGTGAAAGAAATTTGAAGCAGTTGTTGTATACGTAGAAGATTTCAAGGACACAATTCAAATTCAAATTGAAGATTTGATTGATTCGTTGATTGCACATTAACCGAGGATGTCAAGATATGATGATATAACATTAGAGAATTCCTTCAAAACTCAACTGCAATTTAATAGAGGAAGAGGCATAGAAAGGTTGAGTAATATAGGAAGAGGAAGCAAAATAGTTGATCAAAGACTAGAAGATTATTATGAGCATGAAGAGAAATCTCAGCAACGTCTTCATAATTTAAGGGGGGGTAACAATATAATGTGGCATCGAGGAAATAAAAGTTATGATATGTCTAAATTTCAATGCTTTTTTTTTTCTAAGTAACACTATTTCTATTAAGTCGTCAAACAAAGTTTACAAGGCACATCCTCAAAAATGGAGATATCCATTACTGAGGGATAGTACAAAAAAATGCTGGTAAAAAATAGACTGCCCTTGGTGGGGAAACCTGCCAAAATAGTCCAAATATACCAATTTTCCCTTAGCAGGAAACCAGCCTTTAACATAGTGCAAAAAGAAACTAAAAGAAAAAACAAGAGAGGCGTCCAAAACCTACAAACTAAGGAGCTCAACGAGAACATGCTAAGGAGAGCTTTCATGCTCGTCGCTGGTTGGAGGGTCCTCTTTTAGGATACAACAGATATAGCCGTAATCCAACGGTTTATTTTCTTCATGATGCTCGTGAGGGGAGGGAGGAAGTTTGAGTTGCTCCGCTGGAGTGTCGTGAGGAGCATTATCCTGCAAAGAAGTTGAAATTTTCATGGCACCAGTCACGTGGAGGACTTCCTTGCCCTTCATAGAACCCGAAAGACTCAGACTTGGTAGTTGCAACTCGTCAGTTGGCTTGATGTCACTATCGTTCGAAGAGGGGCTAGAGGTGGGCTGCACCGGGAGTGCCTTGAGCTTACGAGGAAGGAAGGGAGGCTCCTCTAAGATTGTCGATTTGCGGGCACGATTCTTGTCGTGGGAGGAGTAAGGTCTAGTGGGAGGAGTCGAGGGTAAAGTAGGAGGGGCCATGGGGTTGGACAGCATAGCAGGCGCAAGGGTGGGAGGATGCAAGTCTACAGGGTCCCATGAGACCGGAAAATTCAAGTCCCGAGGGGTGGCCAAGGGCAGGGGAGGTCACGAAGGGAGGCCCCTTCCCTCCGCTCTTCTACTAGGCTATCAATGGAAACGCGACATTATGGCTGGCGTGTATAAGGCTTGATAAGATGGAGGTGTCGCTGCAGAGGAGACAACCCAAAGGCTTCACACCAGAGTAGATGAGGTCCGAAGCAAAAGGAGCAATGAGATGACAGTCAGGGTGGGCTATAAAGCCAGAGGTGGAGCGGTAAGATAGAGAAACATGCTGAGAGAAGGATTAATTAGCCAGCTCACAGAGTACGTATATTTTAAGGTGGCACATGGGAATTTAAGGCCCAACCCACATGAGTTTTGATGGTGTTGTGCATCCCAAGGATGGGGCACATGGGCGCGCCATGTGGTGAGCCACATGGCCGCCTTGTAGAAATTTGTGTGACTAAATACCACCGGCATTTGGGGGATGGTTGTCATTGAGCACCAATAGAGTGAAAACCTAAAGGAAAGCTTCATCATTAACAGAGGCAAGAGGTCCAACCCAATTGGGGTCACAGTGATGGACACCCTTGTTGGTCATGAGATCCGCTACTTTGTTGGTAGAGCGTCTAACATGGTGGTAGTCTATAGCAATGTCAATGTGCATCTGTTGCTCGAGCGTTTTGACATTGGTGGCTAGACGCCAACTTTTGATGAGGTTGGCAGTGGAGGAGTCGGCCTGGAGCCGACCTGGAGTCGCTTTGCCATATTTATTAGAATCTGTGAATCACCTTCATGATAAGGGGAAACAAGTGGTGCTCCCTGGCAAGGATGAGCCCAGGAGTAGTTCTTCAAGCTCTGGAAAAATATTGGTATCCCAACCAAGGCAACCAAAGAAGAGTAAATGTGCCTGGCCAAGGGAAATTCTGAAAATATCTCCATAGCCCTCTCTCCCCGGATTCCCTTTAGAGACTCTATCAAAGTTGAGCTTGTAGTGGCCTAGAGATAGAGGGGTCCATCATCCAGGGAGGGCGACTTTTGGTTTGAGGGGGGCTTAGGAATAGTGGCCGAATGTAACCGTAAGTTCTAATTGGCCCAAATAATTTGCTCACTCTGAAGGGAGGGCAGGTCCTCTTCCCTCCAATGATGAAAGGCTAGAGTCTCCTGTATATGACTGCAGATCATATTCCAAATAATGTCCATGGGAGTGTGCTGATCCTTGAATATTCTGTGATTGCACTCTTTCCATACCACCCAGAGTAGGTTCCTTGGTATCATAATCCAAAGAGCATTGAGAATGGTGCACTGAAATGGAGTGGAAGGCTAGCTGCGAATGGTGTTGATGATGCTCCACATGATTATATTCAATTTTCTGCAGATAAGGACCACTTTATCCCAAAGTGCCATGGCCACTTCACATTCATTGAAAAGGTGCTCAAAGGTTTCCTCCTTAACACCACAGTTGGGACATTGGGAAGGATCGGTGAAGCCTTTCTTGTGGAGATTGTCCCATGTAAGGAGGCGATGTTTACTGAGGAGCCAAAGAAAAGTAGAAATTTTGGGCTAGTTTTTCGAGTTCCAAACTTTCTCCCAGATACCATTAGGCTGTGAGGCTGGGAGGGATAGGCTGTAGGCTTCCTTGGTGGTGAAATTTCTAGTAGTAGAATAGCCCCAACAAAGATTATCGGGCTCTTCAGAGATACAAAATTGTCTCTTGTATAGTTCTTCGGCTATTTCCTCAGTGAGAGTTAGATGAAGGTGAGAGTGCAATTGGCCAGTCGTGAGCTATTTTCGAAAATGGCTTGTGGGAGAGGCGGGACAAGTCAGAAAGGTACCAAAATTTTGATGAGGGAGATGCTCCAGCGTGCCTTGCCAATCAGAGTTTGGAAAGAGGTCTAGTAACCTCGGCATTTGTTGCCATGAATCATGCCAAAAGTTGGCTGATCTCCCTGACCTGACTTCCCAGAAGCTGTGGTCTCGAACTAGTGCTCTATGCGGAGTAGCCACCTTCCACATAAGGGAACTTGCGTGATCATTATCAAAATGAATGAGATCCTCCATTGGCCAGTTTTGAGCATATTTGGTGGCCCACATCTACACCCATGGACTACTTGAATTAGAGACCCAGTGCCACCAAATTTTTTCTCCCATGAATTTGTTGCTTAGACAAGGGTCACTAAGCCCCAAACCACCAGATTTCTTGGGGATGCAGACTTCCTACCAATTCACTAAGGCCCATTTTCGTCTTACTTTGGCCCAAACTGGATGTACTCGCGAAGAAGCAGGAAGCTCCAATTTGTATGCCATAGTACCAATCTTTTGAAACACCTTGTAAGGACCATAGTACTTTGGCGATAATTTATTATCCTTCTTAGCTTGCTTGAGGGACATTTGTTTATATGGTTGTAGCCGTAAAAATACCCAATCTCCTACATCAAAACTTCTCTCGCCGCGATGTTGATCTGCCTGTTGTTTCATTCGATTTTGTGCCAAATTCAGGTTATCCTTTAAGAGTTGGAGAACTTCTTGCTGATGCTCGATGTGATCTTCCACTGCTTGAACCTTTGAATTTTTCCTTAAAGATGATGTGATGGATGGTGGATGATATCCATAAAGTGCCATAAATGGGGTCATTTTTGCTGCAGTATGGAAGGAAGTGTTATACCACCGTTCAGCAAGAGGTAACCACTTGACCCATTGTGTTTGTTTATCAGATACAAAACAACGAAGATATCCTTCCAAACATTTATTTACTATCTCAGTTTGACCATTAGATTGAGGATGATAAGATGAGCTATGAGCTAATTGAGTACCCAAACAAGAAAATAACTCCGTCCAAAAATTTCCAGTAAAAATGGGATCTCTGTCGCTCACAATAACCCTCGGGCTTCCATGTAGCTTTTGAATTCTGTCCATAAATGTAGTAGCAACTGTACTTGCTTTAAATGGATGAGATAATGCACAAAAGTGTGCATACTTGGTAAGTCTATCAACTACCACCATGATGACACTCTTTCCTTCAGACTTAGGTAAACCCGTGATAAAATCCATTGAAATCTCCTCCCAACGTTGACTTGGAATGGATAAAGGTTGTAGAAGTCCCGGGGTCTTAATTGTTTCCACTTTATTCTGCTGGCAAACCAAACATTCCGCCACAAACTTTTGAATATCAGATTTAAGGCCATCCCAAAAAAATTCTTTCTTCAACCTGTGGTAAGTTTTTAAAAATCCTGAGTGTCCTCCTAAAGGAGAAGTGTGCAATTCCAGAAGAATCTTTTGTTTTAGTTGGGAATTCTTACAAAGACATAAGCGATCTTTGTACCATAAGGAATCATTTTTCCAACTAAATGTATCAGATGTACTAGGATCTTGCTGCAACTTTTGAATGAGTATCCATACATCTTTGTCCTTCTTTCATTCATCTCTTGCTTCAGTTATCCAATCTGGTTGGATAATAGAAATGGCACAAAGCAATGCTTCCACCTCTTCATTCTTTCTTGAGAGTGCATCTGCAACAACATTTAGCTTCCCTTTTTTGTATATTATTTCAAAGTCATAACCCAACATCTTTGTGACCAATTTTTGTTGCTCTTCTGAAGATAGTCTTTGTTCCAAAAAGTGTTTAAGACTATCATGATCAGTTTTTACCTTGAAGTGTCTTCCCATTAGGTAAGTTCGCCATTTCTTTAGTGCATGCAGTATTGCTAACATTTCCTTCTCATAAATAGGTTTTTGTAAATACTTTCCTTTGATTGGACGATTTTCAAAAGCAATGGGTCTTCCTTCCTACATTAAAACTGCACCAATTCCATTTCCTGAGGCATCACATTCCACAATAAAGGTTTTTGTGAAGTCTGGCGTAGCTAAGACCGGTGCTAGGCACATTGCCTCTTTAAGATGTTCAAAGGCCTTAGTTGCTTCAGGAGTCCATGAAAATGCATCTAACCATCCATCCATCTTAGCTTCCATGCCTTTCTTCAAACCATCCATCTTCACTTCCACACCTTTCTTCAAAACTTCCATTTCATTTTTTGCTGCTCTTTGCGAGAGTGAAATTTGTTGCACTTGTTCTTGTAATTTTGATAGATCATGTCGCAATTCTTCATCTTCATGAGTCATGGTAGAGCCTTCTGAAGGCTTGATGGGTGTTGAATTCTTTTTAGGGGCCATTTTAGAATCCAATATTGATATCTATTCTACAAGATGCCCTTGGAATCAATTCAACTTGATTCTTCAAATAAGACTTATGCAATTCGGAAAAAAATACACACCTTTTACTAGCTTTTAGGAGCTCGATATTGAAATTGAATTATCTCTGTAGTTGAAAATCTTAGATATCTGAAATTCAGCCCTGTAGTAGATCTCTGAAGCTTCTTTCAAATTCCACAGGTCTGACCTGATTTGGATTCTCCAAGACAAAGTTGTGTCCAATCTCCCACAATGACCTAATTCTGGACTGGTTTAGTAGAGCGAACTTGTACGACTTGCCACGTGTCACTGTTTTGTCCTTTGTCTCTAAAATTGATAGCCCAGAAACGTCAGTCTGTGTACTTGCAACCAATTTTTACGGAACTTCAATCCAATTCCCAGAGAGAAAGTTATTGAAGTTTTCCCACGATCACCTCTTTGAGATGCAATTCAGGAGCCTGAAAACGCACTACCTTCCACATATCATATCTCCAAAAATATTGCGAACCAAGCTCTGCAATTTTTTGACGAATTTCCTCAGGCTTTCAGCTTCGTACCATATGAATTTCAGACTCTGAACCTTCGTACAAAAAAATTTATAGTGCAAATGCCACGATGACCTGTTTATGAGCCTGAAAAAATACCTAACTTCCACAGATGATATCTCCTCAAATATTGCGAACCAAGATCTGAAATTTTTAGACAACCTTCATCAATATTTCAGCTTCGCACCCTAGAAATTTCAGCTTCTGAAGCTTCGTAGAAAAAAAGTTATAGCGAACATTCCACGATGACCTGTTTGGAGCAGCGAAACCCTAGAATCCCAAAGCTTTGATACCAAATGTTGTGTAACTAGCTCCAAAGAGAGAAGAAAAGAGATATTCACGCCTTAGAAATGAGCCACTTCGAGGGGGAAACCTCCAATACATTACATGAATGAACAATTCTTGGATGATTCAATTTACAAAACCTCCTTTCTATATATATGAGTCCATGGGGCCATAATGTAATCCCAGTGGGCCACAATGTAATCCTAGCCGACCTAACAATAATAATTTAGGGGCACAATAATAACAGAATGGGGGTTACAAGGGTACAATAATAACAATAAAGGGGTTACACTAACAACAATAAGGTACTATACTAGTAATATAGGGACCTAACACTCCCCATAGGAAGTTGCATTGAAGGTTACGAATGGCCTCGAGAACCCATTTTGGTGCCACCATAATGGAGAAAAGGTACAGAGGCATTGCTTGAAGGACCGATTTGACTAAGACAAGATGACTCGCTAGATTCAGAGCCCAATGGGTCCATAGGAATAGTCAGTTTTCCAACTTTTCTAGCAACTCTTTCCAAGATGAGTGCTTGAGGGTTGAGTCAGTGAGCGACACACCTAGATATTTAGAGGGCAACACCACCATGGTTAATCCAAGAATTCGAGCAATATTGCACTGAGTGATCATGGGAGTGTTAAAAAAGAAAACTTGGGATTTAGAGTTGTTGACTGAGGGGCCAGCAGCCAGAGTGAAGCAATCCAGGATGGATTTGAGGGTGGAGGCTTCTTGAACAGAGGGGTGGCCAAAGAGCATGTTTTCACGAATGAATTGATGGTGCGAGAGGGGCGAGCAGTGGTGGAGACTGAGGCCTCGAAGAGAGGGATATTGAATGTGGGCTTTGAGAAACCTGCCTAAGCCTTCCGCCATGATCACGAAGAGGAAAGGGGAGAGAGGGTCCCCTTGTTGAATGCCTCAAGAGGGGTGGAAGGGGGGAGAGGGAATGCCATTGATAAGGATGGAGTAGAGTGGGGAGGATATGAGGCTAAGGATCCATCTAATCCAAGTTTGACTAAAACCAAAGGCCTTGAGCATTTGCTAGATATATTTCCAACTGAGTTTGTCAAAATATTTCGAGAGATCTATCTTAAGAAAAATTCCAGGGATCTTATGGGAACGTAAGGAGTGTACCACCTCATGCATGAGGATAATGCCATCCAAGATATGCATGCCTTCTACATAGCTGGTTTTCTCAGGAGAAATGAGGAGAGGTAGAAGGGTTTTGAGGCTATTTGCAGCTACTTTGGAGACAAGCTTATAGAGGACGTTGGAAAGGGAAATGGGGTGGAATTTTAAGGGGGAAGAGGCTTGATCCTCTTTAGGAATAAGGGAGATGAAGGTAGCATTTAGAGCGGGGAGCATCCACTGCATAGCTCGAGATTCTTCAACCATCTCCCAGATCTCCCGTCTTAGATCCTGCCAAAAGAACTGAAAGAAGTTGGAAGTAAACCCATTAGGGCTAGGAGCTTTACCTTCCTTGATTTGAGCCATGGCCTGATCCACCTCCTCTAATTGGATGGGTTGAAATAGTATCTGGTTGTGTTCCTTCGTGATTAAGGCCGATATATGTCTGGTGATACTCTCAATGGCCCCCTGGCAATCCAAGGGTGCCTCTGTGATAGTGTCCTTAAAATGGTTCAGAAGCTCCTGTTCAATTTCTTCATGCGTTTCGAAGTTTACTCCTTGGTCATTACGAATAATGGAGATGTGATTGGCCATTTGTCTTTGAATGGTGGAGCGATGGAAGAAGGAATTGTTATTCTATCCCTCTTTAAGCCAATGAATTCTGGATTTTTGTTTCCAAATAATTTCTTCCTGAAGCTCCTTTTCCTCGATTCAGGATTTGAGATCCTTCTCCTGAGCATCAAGGGCCTCATTCCTTCCAGAGCTGATAAGTTCTTGCTGAATATTTTCCATTTGAAGCTGTAGATCATGGTGTCCTTGAAAGATGTTTCCAAAGGTACTTTGGTTCCAGTGCTTCAGTCTAGCTTTTGTGATTTTAAGCTTCTGTTGTATATTATACATAGTGGATCCGTTCTGCAAGGGAAGGGTGTGCCACCAGTGCATCACCATGTCACGGAATCCCAGGTGGGGAAGCCAGAATTGCTCGAACCAGAAGGTTTTAGATCTTCCCATAGTCAGTCTTTCCCACTGTAATTGGACAGGCCAATGGTCTGATCCTACCACTAATAGTATGGTGGAGAATATGTCCCCTCTTGCTTGAATGATGGGATTAGAAACAAGCAAATGGTCTAGGCAAGAAGTGATGAAGTGGTTTCCAGATCATCGATTGTTCCAAGTATGAAGGCCATTAGAAGTAGGGATGTCGATTAGGCGGTTTTGGTTGATGAAGTTTTTGAAGTGTAGGGAGTCGTCTTGAAGAATATTGCACCCACCCCGTTTTTCTTGAAGGCTAGTAATCATGTTAAAATCCCCTCCCAGGATCCAATAGTAATGGGAGTTCAGATTGTGCAAAGCAAAGATATCGTCCAAGATTCGAATTTTACTGGTAGTGGTTTGAGGGAAATAAACATTAGTAAGTAGGCCTTTGAGGCTGGAGCCAATGAGGTGAAAGGAGGTTTTAATAAAATGATGGGAATCATGGAAGTGATAAGGGAGAGGATGGCAGGATTCCAGGCAATGGAAATTCCCCCAGAGGGCGCTACAGAATCGACAACAGTGGTGTCACAACCCGGCCAGAGGCGGGATAGAATATAATGGAAAGTGGAGCTGGTACATTTGGTTTCCTACATGAAAAAAATGGTAGGTTTGTTGCGCGTGAGACTATTTTTTATCATTCGGCACTTTGAGGGACTATTGATCCCTTGAATATTCCAGGATGTAATCTTCATCATAAACTTGGAGATTTCAGGGCTTTGAAGAATTTCGTCTGCTTGGGATATCTCCTCGACTCAAAAAGTTGATCCCCCAGCATGATTAACCATTGTAGATTTGTAGGTCGACCCTGCTTCCTTGATTCTATGATAATGTTGATTTTTTCCATAGGTATGAGCTCCCCTTGAATTCCAAGATGAACACTACCCTTTAGTAGCTGAGCCTTCAGAAGCGCTTCCTCCAAACTATCAATTTGTCTGGGAAGAATGGTATGATACGCTTTAGAATCACATCATTTTTTGAACCCTATTAGATCTAGATCCCCAAAAATAAATCAATTATGGTTATTAAATCATGTAGGTGACCACTGCAGAGTCTGATCTGACGTTGGGGTTGCTGGGTTGATCTATCAAAGCTTGGGAGTCAAGATCCATGTCAGAAGTCGCTTTAGGGCGGCTACTTTGGGCAGATTCAGAATGCGGGAGCGGGGGGGCCTTCTGAGGATTGGTGGTCATCGCTATGTTAAGCATCAGAGTGTCCAGACACTTAAGGGGGGGGATGGAGCCAAAGGATGGCATTGCAGAGGAAGAGGGGTCAGGGTGGGGCTCCTTAGCCTCTTTATCCAAACCAAGATCGACTAAGATTTGGAAGTTGTTGCTGGAAGAGGAGCCTTTTGAATAGGGAGCGGGTTGGGGGGGTCAGAAGGAGTGAGGGGATTCTTGGAGTGTCTTTTTCTATGGAAAACCTGGGTGAAGCCTTCTGGATCTAACGCATTGGGAGGACCAGAGGGGGCAGGATGGCGAATTTGAGGAAAATCCCTTAACAAGTGTCCATGCATATGACATTTTGTACACCTAAAAGGAACATGTTCATAATCTATATATTGGATCCACTCGAAATATTCATGTGAGAGACTTACCGAATTAGGGAGGGCTTTTGCTAGATGCATATAGACATAGATCTGAGCGTATATAGTATATCAATTGTGTTTGGTCTCTTGAGCAGTTTTCATGAATATTCCAAGGAAGTTTCCGATTTCCTTAAGGGCGATCTCTTCTCAATACTCCTGCGGTAGGGAGTATAAACGGATCCAAACTGGAGTCCAGTTGAAGTCCTCCTTATCGGGATCGAAAAATTCCACCCAATCCCTTAGATAAATCCCTGCGGCATTGAAAAAATAAGGGCCTCCATCCATGACTCTATTTTTATCTTCGACGCAGGTGAAGATAATATTGAAGAAGCCTTTGGGGCCCAAGTGAAGGTTCACTTGCCCTTTTGGTTTCCATTTCGCTTTGATCCAACCATAAAGGGCTTTCTCAGTCAGCCATAGGCCAATAAACTTACTGATCAATGCATGATCATGCATATATTGAATGCATCCAATGATGCACTCCACTGGGAGGTGTATATCGAGTATTGTCATTTGAATTGTAATGCAGGTCGTATATCTCACAGATTACGTGTCCTTGGACCCAATGCCGTCGCTGGGGTGATGCGGTGATCGTGCGGTGGTCGGATCTGATGGATCTATTACTGGCGTCGAGTGGGCAGGTGTATTAGAGTTGAGTGAGGAACTAGGAATGCCAGATCCGCTTGGATCCCCAGGGTTGGGAGGGAGGGGGGGGGGGGGGGTTACAGCCCCCCCCCTTGGAATCTGGCATGCTGGAATCAAGCTGTGTAGGCTATGCTGACGATGATGTGGAGGAGCCTGAAGCAGTGGTAGCGCCTATAGAGAAGCGCAAGGAAAGCCCTAGGGATTCAGGGCCATGCTTCAATCTCAACTCTCGGATCCTCTCATCATCCTCTAAAATTCAATGTTTTTATTGCAAGAGATATGGGAATTTTTCTACTAAGTGTTCGAGGAGGCAGACAGAGATGTTGGTAAGAAATATGCACACATCTCATAATAATTTGAAGATAATAATAAGACAATGTTTTTGAATTGTAATGTAACTCAAGACTGTTTATATAATATTTGGTTTTCAGATAGTGGCTATAGAAATCACATGACGGGAAACAAAGGTTTTTTTCCCAATCTAGACACCACTATTCAGTATAAATTCAAGTTGTCTAACGATCATAAGGTATGCGTTAAAGTTAAAGGAGAAATTGATGTGTATTATGTACCAAGCTTAAATTGAAATTTTTTGACCATTGGAAAACTCATAGAGAAAATATATAGAGTGTTTTTCAAGAATATTGTGTGTACTATCATTGAAAAATATCCAAGCAATCAGTTGATAGCAAGAGTAGAGACAAAAAAGAATAGGATGTTTCCGCTTATAATGAGAAATGAGTTGTTTCCCTCCTTGAATGCTTATAAAAATAATAATTTCAATGAATCGTGGTTATGGAATTTAAGATATGGTCATTTATATTTTGGTGGTCTAGATTTGTTACAGAAGAAACAAATGGTGAAAGGGTTACCAAGGATTCAACATCCAACGAGCTTGTGTGAAAGTTGCATACTTGTAAAGCATCATAGACTTAAATTTATTTCTGGAGTTTTGTATAGGGCAAAAGCTCCATTAGAGATTGTTCACACAAATTTGTGTGGACTGATGCAAACACATTCTTTGGATAATAATGTTGACTTCTTAACTTTTATTGATGACTATAGTCTTAAAACATGGTTTTATCTTCTGAAACAGAAATCTGAAGAATTTTCTATATTTAAAAGACTTAAAGCTATGGTTGAAAAGGAATGTGAAAAGCATATTAAAATTTTGAGATTAGATAGAGGTGCTGAATATATGCTAACATATTTCATTCAGTTTTATAAATCACATGGAATCAAGAGGCAGCTTACTGCATGTTATAATCCTCAGCAAAATGGGATAGCTGAAAGGAAAAATAGAACTATTATCGATATGGCTCGAAGTATGTTGAAGGAAAATTATTTACCAAATGAATATTGGGGAGAAGAACTAGCTTGTGTTGTTTATATCCTTAATAGAATTCCAATGAAGAGCATGAAGGACTAAGTTCCCTACACTACAAGAAAAAACGACATTGGTAAGGGGCGAAAAAATTCACCATAAGCTCATTGGTGAAGGTCAAAAGAGCCTTTGTCACAAAAAAATGAACGTCACCAAAGGTGGCATTGCCAAAAATATAGGCGTTGTGGTGACATTCAAGGTTCGTCACCAATAATGATTTATAATGATGGATAGTGACCGTTACCATTTCATATGAGAAATGGTGACGGACAATAACATCTAGCACCAAAAAAATAAACGTCACCAAAGGTGGCATTGCCAAAAGTATGTGTTTTGGTGACATCCAATGTTTGTCACGAATATTGATTATAATGATGGATAATGACCGTCATCATTTCATATGAACAAAAACTATTTTTTGTGATGGAACTTTCATGACCATCAATATTGGTGCATATATATGGTGACATTCGTTGACCGTCAAAATTTCGTATTTGGTGAGGGTAAAAAAATATCATTATAAGCTCATTGGTGACATCAAGGTCTGTCAGGAATAATGACTATAATGACAAACAATGAGCCTCACCATTTCATATCAACAACAAAAATTTCTGGTGACGGACCTTTCATGGTCGTCACTATTGATGTGTATATATGGTGGCATTCGTTGATCGTTGCCATTTCATATTTTGGTGAGGGTTGAAAAATGTCACCATAAGCTCATTGTTGATGGTGAAAAGAGAATTTGTCACCAAAAATTGATCTCTAACATTACCTATTAATATCAAGGCATGATGGAATCGAACCACCAACCTCCTTCTTGTAAATTAGGTGATCTTCCATTGAGCTAGCACCCTTTAAACAATTAGACTTTAAACTAGAAATTGTTGGTTGCCTAGTGAGACTCAATTTTAACACCTAGAGCAGATCATGAAATCATACCTGCGGTCAAAATATTGTGGGAAGAAAAACATTCCACAACGATGGGGGGGCTCATCCCTCGTCCAACATGTTGAAAAATATAATTCTGACATGGAGGCTATTTTGCAGGGATGTGGGGTGGGTATTTGGTTAGTTGTTATAGTGGTATCAACCACAAAGGATTTAACCTTTGTTGCTTTAGCATAATATATTAACTCCAAATCTCAATTCAATATGGGGTTTCAGTTGATCTAGAAATAAGTGAGCACACAAATTACACCATTTATAATCTGCTTGGAAAGATAACTAGGACCACTATTTAGTTCTCCTTCAATGCCATTATCACTAGTGCGATGCCTTGTCTAGGAATTGTAGCTATCTTGTCCACTCTTCTTTCATTGGTATTTGGTAGTGATTGAGAGTCTCTGCTCTTTTTTCCCTAGGAAGATTAAGTGTAATTTTTTTTTTTAAGAAAAAAATTAGTAATTTGTCTACTTTTTGTTCCATTTATATGTCTAATTTTTGTTCCATGTCGTGTAATGAGGTACATGACTAGCTATTAACTAAGGGTGAATTATTGATAAGAGATGCTGAATATTTATATTCAGTAACCTATACAGACTTTATTTCTACTTTTCTATTCTTACAGAAGAGGATACTGATATAAGCTCCATTGTATATACACTTCCACATTTGATTTACTATTTGTAAATAATTTTCCGTAAATATAAGAGACATTTTGACAACAAAAACAATAAAAATAATGGATGACCTAAACTAGAAAGTGATGATTTTATTGCATTCTTCAATTGTGTTAGAGAAGAAAAGAATGATAGCCACTAGATAAATATGCATGCCATCAGGATTAGAGAATTATATAACTATGCTAAGAATTGGCCTAGCCATGCTGAGATGTCATACAGTCCAAAACTGAAGCAATCGATATCCTTCGAACATAAACCACAGTTGAGGCATAGAAAACAATAAACTATTTCTGGGACATGTTGGCATATTCAATATATTGCATTAGATACAAGTGTCCTCAAAAGTATTGGGGATCGATAAAAAAGTGAGAAAACATGTCAAATACTCCAGAAAGAAGGGTAACTTCATTAGGGTAAAAAATTCTAGGACATGTTTCCATATTCAATATATTGCATTAGAGAAGATTTCCTTCAAAATGCTTGGGGATTGGTTCATGGAATGAGAAAACTTGTCAGATAATCCATAAAGAGCGAGAACTTAGTCAAGGTCACTAAATTCACCTGCTTTAAGCCAGCAGTGCATAAATAAATTCCAGTCAAAAACGTTAGTGGAGTTTGGACCCCAAGTGACCACTCCAGTCTAAGAAAACTAAGTAGTTATATTAAGGTTAATGAAAGAATTTTTTTTGTAAAATACATGCATTTTAGAGTTATGGGATTTTGTAACTACTACACTTTAGTATTGTAACAAATCACATAATCATGTTGTGAATTTTTGTGTCTAATGCAGATGGTGTAGAATACCAAAATGCATGTAGTAAAGTCTCATAATACCTTGTTTCCCTTCTTAAAATGTCTTTGTTCATTGATTTTTAATATTACCCTCATGATGGTTGGAAACTTTGCACCACCATTGTTGTTTCTTGTCCATTTCCTGTGTCTTAAATAAAATCTGGTAGAAATAGGTAGTCTATTCCATCACTATGGCAGTCACTAGAAGTTCACAGGTTTGAGGTATCTTGTGCTACATTCCTAGTTTTGAGTACTACAACAAACTTTGGAAGATGTTTGATTTCCTGAGTTGATGTATTGAAGGATACTTTTCTGAAACATAAATTGTTGTTGCCGAGTTAGGCACCACAACTAAATGCATACAAAGTAATTAAATTATAGCACAAGTTTTGAATTTTCATTATATTGCAGTACATAAGAATATCTTCTACATGATTTGTAGAAATGATTGGAAGAGTTACACACCTATCTAGATAATATCTCAGATGATTAGGCTCAATAATTCAATGGCTTGCAGAAACAATTCATGTAGATATGAAAATGAATTATCAAAAACTAGGGATTGTGGATCTTAAGTACGCATTAACTGTATTAGCTTCCGCTAGGAGCTAAAAATCCATCCAAATGAGGCCACTATTCAAGAAAATGACATCAAAATGTTATAGCATTAATGCATTTTTCTAAATCACCAAACTGCCAGTAATAAATAATTGACATTTTGGAGTTTTAGGATTCTGGACTCTATGTTTACTACAGCATCTTGGTTACTATGGTAGATGGAAAAGAAACCAAATATTCATGTGTTCATTAAGGCTCATATGAGCTGGTAAGTGGGCCATTGTTTATGTGAATTCAAGTATCATTATTGTGAAGGTCTCTGCAAATTTTCCAAAAAAATTGAACTGGTGCTACTTATTACCTATTTCCAGTGTAGCTTAGATAAAAAAGCTGATGTTAAGAGGTGGTTCACTCCATTACTATGCTGACTAATAGTTTTCAATTTTAAATATTGTAGAATATTTTCAAAAATGTGTGATCTACTAAATTAATGTGTTTGTTGCAAGATATTTGCCACCTGACCAGGATGACTAAGACCATTGTAATTCTTACTCATTGAGCTAGTAGTTGCAACTTCTCTAATTACCATAGTAGAGTTGTGAAGATTTGTGGTTTTACTTCAGTTACTAGGGTGACTGCAAGACTATGCACCTAAATCTTAATTGATTGTTGGCATTAAGATGATTGATCTCATGTTCTCTTGATCCATCCACACATACTGATTAGTTTATTTGAGATATACTGATAATTTTCTTTGAGCCATGGTGTTGGTTTTGTTGTATTCATTTTACTTGACTTCACAATATCATATGTCATACATACCCCTTGTGGGCTAGAATTGTAATTATCTTCAGATAAATCGATCCATGATCAAGTTTCTCACTAGATATCAGATTAACAAAGGAATCCTCATTGGCTTCTATTTATGGAAACTAGACAGTTTGACAGAACCTTTTAAAGGAATTATTGGTTTCCACATTAACATTTCACTTTTGCACTATTGACAAACCATGTTTAGGACATAGATTTAGAAAATTAAAACCAGCTGCCTCAATTTAGAGGAAATCATAATGTATGGTGTGTGCTCTCTGGTGCATAGTTCTATATAAGTAGTCATATAGGAATTTTAGTGTTCAGAATATTTCACTTAAATTCCCAACATAGAATTATAATCAGCCATATCCCTTTGAAAAAATCCTAAAAACTAAAGGTTCATAATGTAATCCTTGATAAATTTAGGTTCCTTGAGAAATCAAGAGGCCAAAATATTGAAAGGTTCTTCATAGTTGCATCAGTTAATGGATTTTTGAAGTAAGTTGTATAATAATATTTCTGTGTATGCCAATGCATAGGAAAGAGAAACTCTCTCTTATACATGATATTAATAGAAAAACATGTGAGTATTAATCTATAAAATTGGTGTTCTTGTACAAAAAAATTATGATTGTTGTAAACAAGAATAAATGTGGGTTTTCATCCACATCAACCCACGACCAAAATCAATCAGTGGGAGCTTGGGTATTGAATGTAAGTGTTTGATGAAATTTCAATGCATGGTTTTTTGACCTTGAACACTATTGTTTCATGTTGCGTGCTTAATGGGGATGGTGAAGCAGGTTTGGAATTTTTTTGCTAAGGACAATATTGAGGAGGAAGAGCAATTTCAATAGAAATCTAGTGAAATGGAGATTAGATAAATTTGAGGCATATAGGGAATGATGCACAAGATAAATACCAATAAAATATATTCTGAAAATAATGTTATGAGATGGTGACATGTGGATGTCGAGAGACTCTAAAGACTCTAACATGTTGCACAAGTATATGGATATGGGGCAAAAAATCTGCATTTATTTCTTTAACTCTCTTCTAAAACCCTAACTCTTGGTAATGGTTTAATATCATTAAATTTTTTTTTTAATATAGCTATGCCATCATTTCATTTTGCACAGAGAGTTGTGTGGCTAGAATGATGGCTTGCATTGTACATTTTTTTAGATGAAAGAGTTCTACTGCTTATTAATTGTTAGGAATGACTGTTTTTGGGGTGTAGTCAATTAGCTAATGATTCCATTGGTAACAGGTTTGATTCAGACATCAATAGTGAAATCAATCCACTATTAAAACAAGAAATATTTTTTCACATGGACTATTTATTTTTGTCTCCTTCCATTCAAACATATACAATTTCATATTTATTGTTGAAGAAAGTTCTAGAGGCTTTTTTGGTCGATATCATAATTATATGGGAAAATAAATATGGTTGTATATCTCTGAAGTTCTAGTATGAACTAATTTTTAGGCCAAATTTGGTAACAATTGATTGAGTCTGAGTCAATGCCAGAAAAAACCCCTGAAATGATTCATGTAACAAGGGGCATTTTTGTAACATTAAGTCAGCAGTGGTGTAAACTTAATATAAATATCCTTTCACTTCAAAGAAGTGATGCAAATTTTGGTTAAGGGATTTAGGGAGGGTGAAGGTTTCTTATTCTTCTAACTTGATGAACCTCAATTTTAGGGCATTTAATAATATTAATACAAGTTAATTGTTTCAAACTAGTTGATTGTGAGGACAGGTTGTGTGTCATTGAACGAATTGGTTGTATTTTCTACACTATGTGATGAGAAGGGTGGTGTATATAAATCATGGTTAAATATAACAAAACCTTGAAATGTTTTCAACATGTTCAATAGACTAATAATTAGAGGTTGGGGGCTCATTAATGTTAAAATGAATCTATTCACTAAAGCTCTTTTCATTTGGTTGCAACCTGCATGTAGAATTTGATGTTGGCCATCAAAAATTTACTATTATGCTTAGAGGAATTCATTTTCCTAGTTGTATGCTTGGGAAATTAAAGTATATGATTGCAAAGTGCTAGAGCTTGGGGTGTTGTTTGACGTATTCATGTAATTTGATTAGTGAGCTACAACAATTATGTCCCTCATTAATTATAACTTGGTGTATTGGACCACCGAACAATCACATGGAATACAATGGAGGATGAATGGATCCAAGTTGTGTTTAAAATCACTTTGATATATAAGTTTTCCCTCGAGGAATACACCATTATAGTATTCTCCAATCATAATATGGATGTAGATTTTTCTTTATAAAGGAATGCCACCTGAAGAATGAAAATGCCTAGTGGGTGCAGTGGCAACATGCTTACTTGAGGGTTGCATGATAATGCCAACAACTGAAGAGTTCATCTCAGACACCAATTTTACTGGTTTCTAAAGAATATAATCCCCAGTAGTAGGAGATATTTTAGGAATTTCCCAACCACTATATTATATTGACAAGAAATTTCCGTTTGCAGTGAAATTACACCAAAGAAATCAATTCTAAAAAAATATGCCAATGACTGTTCTTCATAGCTAAAGGACACATTGTATTGAAGTCATTCATTTCTTAATATTTTGTGATTTATTGTTGTTATTTCGCATTAATGGAATTCCTATACTAAAATATGCATGCATTATGGTACCCATTTTCAATGATTATGCAACCACAAAAATTGGAGTTAAAATTCTCAATATAATTTTATTGGTAAAGGGAAAACAGATGTAGACAATAATAATTAGCCTCAATAGTTAAATAAATAAAATTTTATAATATTCAACATAGTAGAACAAGGTAGACTAGTATAAAAAACCTTTAGAATGATTTATATGCATCCTTTAATATATACTCTATCTATATTACTCTTGAACTCTAGGAAGCAATATGGGGTTCATGTCAAGCTTGTAACTAATGTATTCTAGTTCACCTCCTCTTGCAAGTACCGTGACTTCCACATATGCATAGGAGACCTTGCCAAATTGACACTAAAAATATATTTAAGGCATGACATCCTTTGAATAAAAAATTCAAATGGTTGTTTTTATTTACATCTATAAAGGATAAAAATGGTGACACTATAGACCTAGAGGTTCCTGTTTAATATAAAACCACTACAAGTTATACTAGCATATGTTTTTGAGAATTTCTTTGAATCTAAGGGATCAAAATTTGATTCTTGAAAGTTCACTAATAATTAAGTCTTTTTTCAGCCTTAATCCTAAGAATCTGTGTATGTAAAATACCATGAGATTCGATTCCATCTTGAATTTATGTCTTGATGATTACAAGAGGCAGTTTCTACCAATTCGGTTGCATTCAAGGAATTTCAGTTTCATACAATAAAAAAAATGTTAGTATCCTAGTGAAACAATAGTTTGGGAGTTTTGAATATCCACCATTGACATATTGGATGCCATTTTCATGATCTTGGCTAGTGAAATACATGTGCTTATAATAGACTTATATTGGAGTAATGTCTTCAACGTGAAAGAAATTGGTTCTATATTCTTGAAGAGAAGGACATAATTATCTACTAGAAGCAATAGCCTTTGTGTGTACGTTTTACTTGGGAAAATTACTATTCATGACATATTATTTCAAAATGCTTCCAGCTCTGTAAAAATAATGAATACACAGTCTCAACAACCATTGGGTTGGAAATTTTCCACTGGATGTTATATAATTAATGAAATAGATAATGAAAAAGCATGGATTTTCAGATGTGTGGATGAAAAATTTCAAAAGAAATTATGTGCCCAAGACAACAGGATCTAATCCCACAATGGTTGATATGTGTCTATCAGTCACATTCCCTGATACAGAGTTACCAAAAAAACATGATATATTATCCCATGAAGCCAATATTTCATGAGGGAAAAAACGTAACAACATTATGTAATCCCAAGTGGTAGCAAAAGATAATTTTCAAAGTTAATGAACAATAATTATTACAGTCTTATGTAACCTTGGATGGACATATCCTATAGAAACTTATGTCAACACTTGCATGCATTTGAACTTTGAAGGTACCAATGATTTAAAGGTACCCAAATTCTTGTTCAAGCCATCAGTGATAGAAAACCCAACCTATGAATATTGGAATTTTAATGTTTCATTATTTTTCATGATAACTAAGCATAGGGAAAGAAAACATTATATTGGTGAAGTTTTAAGGTCGTTGGACTGGATCAATGATTTCAAGTAGCACCCTCATTTTGCACATGCTACAATAGGGTAGGAAAGGAATAAACGCCTTTGAGAAATAGTGTAGAATGAATAAGATCCCTTGGTCGCTAAGGTATTGCCACTATGGTTCCCTGCTTGAAGGCTTAAAGTAATTTTTTGGAAAAATAAAATCATCAACAGGTCACATTTCTCTGTGATCCTTGAATGGATCTCATCCTCTAAGAATTATCACTATCATAGGGAAATCTCTATCCTAGTGTAGTATCTTATATGGTATCACTCAGTTAGCTCGGTTCCTCTAAAGAAGGCATTAATCGATCTCTTATATCTCGGTTCCTACTATACATAATTCAGTTTACTCTCAATTGAAACAACCCCACAGTCTACGTGAAAATATTGTATGGTTCTCCCTTTGAAATCTCAAGCTCCCAGCACGTGAAAAGAAATCAGGGTATATATATGGATGCACCATATATATGTACAAGTTAAAGAAATCAGGGTATAGGTTGGAGATATTATAAACATCATCTTAGGAATGTAAGCTAATCTATAATTACTACTGTTATGACTGAGTAATCATATATTTTGCAGAAAGTGTGTCATCCTATCCCTCTTCAATATAGTTTTCAATTGGCATGGCATCATATTTTCAGGTAGACCATTATTAATATACATACATTCAGTTAGTCTTGAAATAAGAATTGAGATATGCATTGTTGTTCAAATAAATCATGACATTCTGTCAAAGTTTTTGGAATTTCTGATGATAAGGCTTGCTCACAACCTAAGTTGTGGAAAATTCATGGCCATAGATTTTATGTTGACAATCATATCGATACAAAAGGAGGCTAGCAAGGGAGTCATAGAATAATGAATCATCAAGGCTCATAATTATTTTGGATAGTAACATAAAAATGCATCTATATAGAATATATGTGTTTGTATGAGACCCTTTATTTTCTAAATCCACATCAGCTCATACACTTCTTAGCCAACTTGTTAAAGTTTCTTTTAGTTACAGTGGCTGCACTGAGTATAGACTTTTTTTGGTTACATTCGTAAGAGCAGAGGTTCAGAAAAGAGGTTCATTTTGTTTAAGATGATTAATCTTCATTCAGAGTAGAGGTACAACTGGAGTCATGTCAGTCATAGAAATCGTGGGTCTCTCAAAGGGAACAAACTTGGAAGTTTGAAAGATCTGAAATATAAATTTGCAAAATAGAGATGCTTTTCTATATCAGCTCCTCTATGGAACTTCTATTGTCTCCTTTCCATTGTGCTATATGCACAATATCATGTCAGCCTAAGAATAAGTGACATGGATTATACATCAAAAGAAACTACATCACATTTGAAGCTTCCAATCTTGAAGAAAAGATTGGAGAAAAAGTGCATAGCACTTTGGAATAGCTCTACCCCTATCACTAGAGGTACCTCAATAAATGTGCACTAAAAATCCCTGACATCCTTGGTTGCTCTAAGAAATGATGTTATAATGAATGGTCTTAATATAAAATTACCGCTCCTCTTCATGAATTCAGTAATTTGATATATTGGTAGATATCTCTTCTCTCTGATTGAAGAAGGTCTTACACAGTCTCTTCTTTGACCTAAAGCTTATTAAAAGTTTGATGTTGCAATTACATTATGTAAGTCTCATCTCTAATCTTGGTAGCTCATGATTATTACCAATGCAATGCTTTGGAGGAAGCTATGACGAGCGGGCTTAGCTATCGATAACGTTTGTCCAAATAAGAGGGATTTAATGGAAGACCTAGATTTTTCCTTTAGCATAAGACAGAGTAGTTGTTAAACCCAACCATATTCAACTCTGATGTATTCCTTGATACAAAGGATTTAAGAAAATTTAAGGATAAGCCTCATAAATATATATTGGATAGCTGCTCATTAAAGATCAAGTATGATATGAAGTTCACTATTGGTATAATAAAAGGAAAAGTACTATATCTCCTAATGACCATCTTCATTTCTTTGTATCACAAATAAAATATTGATGTATGTTCTCTAGAAGAACCATTGTAGTTGAATGTATAAAATAGAACGCATGAATTTCTATGAAGCCACTCTATTGTAGTAAGCCATTTTGTGCTCACTATCATTATATATTGCAGAAGAAATATTTCTCATACCACTGTATATGGTTGAGTAGAGGACACTTTTGTTTTATCGCATGTTTGAGTGGTCAGATTTCATAGATTGTCTGATGGACACTATGCACCCTGGAAAGGCAAATATAGGCTATGATCTCCCTATGTAAGAGGGAATAAGATCAGGAAAATATCTTCTTTATCTATATATACAAGAAGCTTAAGATTGCTAAATGTTCAGTAGATCTCTGTTGTAAGTCAATATGTTTGCAGGCTACTGCATGGAGCTATGAGGCTCCGACTGATTTAGTTTTAATTTTCAGAGAGCATCTTAGCACCATTCCCTATATGAAGGTATTATTGGCTAAATATTCTCTAGGAGCTCCTAGGGGCTTGGGGTACTTATTTATCTATGAGGGACCATAGGGTGAGTGGCTCACCTTCCCCTAGTGGTGAATTGTGTATAGGGTGAGTGGTTCACCTTCCCCTAAGATACCCCATGATGGTTGACATGTGTGTAGGGTGAGTGGTTTGACTTCCCCTATTGCTAGTGACATATGCATAGAATGAGTGGTTCACCTTCTCCTATGTCATATGAGTAGGATGAGTGCTTCACCTTCTCCTGTGGATATCGCAATGGGAGATGCATGTAGGCATTTTTTGACATGTCAGTGGGACATGGTTCGTCCTTTCCCCACGTGTAGATTTCTTCTGACTATTTTTTTTCTGCATTCACGTGATGTTTTTGCATGTGTGTAGGAGGTGGTTCGTCCTTTCCCTACACTCGATGATTTTTATACATGTAGGAGGTGGTTCATACTTTCCGTACATACAGCTGTGATATGTGTTTGTAGGATGTGGTTCATCATTTCCCTACATATGATTGTGATTTGTGTTTGTAGGATGTGGATTCTCCTTTCCCTACATGTGATTATGTGTAGGATGTGATATATTCTTTCCCTACTAGTGTTCTTGCAACATCTTACCCATGTAGTCTAGGACACATGGGAAGTACCACTCATATGGCCAATTATTTGGGAAAAGTGGTTAGGGACCATAGCACAACTGATGGAAACATCACGTACTGTCGTACTCCCTATGCTAGGATTCATGGTGTTTATCTACTTGATTTGGGATCAATTCATGTTCTACTTCTGGACTGACTTCTGTCAATGGAGAGTGGCAAGGTATTGTGACTCACTCTTGATAAATTCTGATTTATTATTCACATTAGTGTTCAGCAGAGCAGACTAGAGAAGAGAAGATATGGTTCAATATGACATGATGACCTATGGCAGCAGATGGATTGGCAGGTGGAATTATCCCTAGTTGAGAGGGAGTGTTAAAATTTGCAACTAGAGCCAAATTCCACTTTGGTCTGCCCAGTTGATGGATATTATAATCCCACTGAATTGTGATTTTCGATCTAAATATCTTCAAATTTGGATCAAGAAAATATTTTTTTATTCCAAAATAAATTCTGTAAATCATGATTTTATTTAGGTTGGAAATTTGGAAATTTATATTTTGAATTTTCCTCCAAAATATCAATGTCTTCTTCTCTTCTAAATTGTATATAAGGATTATCTCCCAACCCATTTGAGTCATCCGAAATCTCTCTTGTGTCTCTGAGGTAGCTGAGTGGGGATAATGGCTAAACGTAGAGGTTGAGTCTCTTTTAAGTGTCTATTTGGTTATTGTAGTGTTGAGGAAGCTATGGGTAAACAGTTGTTGGTTTTAGGAAGATATCGGTAGATGTATTGGGGTTTTGTTACATGATTTCCCTCCTCCATATAGACCTAGATCCTTAGACAAGATGCTAAGAAAATATGGGTTAAAGATGCTTAATCTGGGCATTATTAACCCTCTCCCACAGCCGAAGATACATCATAAACTTAGCCATAGACTTGTGGATAGATTAGAGCTATCTATTGTGGGAATTCTCTAGAGGAGGATTGTTGCAACTCCAAGGGAGTTGTTTCAATCAGGTCACAACACAATATAGGCCAAATATGGGGTCACAGTTATGTCACTTCCATCAGGAAGCTATGGAGGGCTGCTTCTATCCAAACCAATTGTGGAAGGTTGTAACTACAGCTCTAACTAGATTTAGATTGTGGAAAGTGACTTAAAAGGGGAAGCCACAACCTTGTAAAAATGTTTAGAGGAGTGAAAATGGTTTTTTGTCATAGGACAAAAAAACAATAACTAGAACTCGGTTCACATCTAAAGAACCTCAACATAGAGGAAAATATTTGCCTACATTTGAGCACTAATCTCGACCGAATATGATGTTGATGTTTAAAGGTATAATTCTAGATCATTTCTTTGGCATTTTGACAGTGATACTAGTTGTCACCTTGGCAAGTCAATAATGTTTCTATCATCTCTCTCTCTCTCTCTCTCTCTCTCTCTCTCTCTCTCTATTGTACATTTTATTTGAATAATAAGAAGAATTGTTCAAGGGTTTTCCATAGCTTGGGGTTCTTCCCTGGCTTGTGAAATATTCTCTTGTTCATCTGTCTTGGCTTGTCTTTAGCATTTCTCATTTATGTTCTTTCATTATGTAATGCCATATATTTTTTAATGTAATTGATAATGGATTAATGGGCTCATGATTGAATGAAGTAACTACCCTAATCAAATAAAATGTTTCTAGAATTAACATATCCTTTCTTTATTTTCATTTCTCTCGAATGCCTATGTTGAATCCAACATGGGGTGAGATTTGGAGGCAAAGCCATATTGCAACAATTCAGGAGAGATTTAGTCACTGTGTTTTTCAGAATTCTTGGTTTTTCGAAGAATTCAAAATCAAACCGAGAGACATGAAAAGAAAACCTTGAAAACAACAAAACAACAAGAAATAAATGAAATGCATGGCAAGAAAACATAATAGTTAATGAAATATATGTGTTTTTATCATGGAGATAGGGGAATTTTGAACATGTTCTCAGTTGCAAAGCATATAAAGGTATGGACATAAGAATTTGTGGACAGAAGAATTATCCAAACTTTTAATAAATATTTAATTGTAGATGTATAAATCTTATTAATAGATATGGAATTGAATACCTAAATTTTAGAACAATAACTCCCAAGAAACAATTATCTATCCATCTCTGCACAATGATTTTTCTCATATTGAGAAAATTGGCGAACACGCATATTTCCTTCAAATCAAAACTCTATGAATGCATATGATTCGTCAAACAATTGATCATGAAAAGAAGGGAGTAATAGGTCCTATGACATCATTAAAACTTAATGAGAAATAATTATTACAGTCTTATGCAATCTTGGATGGACATATCCTGTAGCAGCTTATGTCAACACTTACAGGTGTTTGAAATTTTATGGTACCATTGATTTCTAGGTACTGAAATTCTTTTTCAACCCATCAGTGATAGAAAACCCAACCAATGAATGTTGTAATTTTAATGTTTAATGATTTTTCATTAAAAATAAGCATAGGGAAAGAAAAAATTCTATTGGTGAAGTTTTAAGGTCATTGCACTGGATCAATGATTTCAATCACCCTCATTTTTCAAATGCTATAGTAGGGTAGGAGAGGAATAAAATCCTTTGAGAAACTGTGTAGCATGAATAATTTCCCTTGATCACTAAATTTGATTTTATGTTGTGATAAATATATGACTTGTCTTTTTCTTTGTAAAAGACAAATTGTGTGGTGATTTTACTAGAAGGGGAGGCCATTCTCATATATACATGACAAAATTATTAGACTCTCATGCCCTCACAAGAAGAGAACATATCTGAGTTGGAGCATGTGTTACCCCCTATTTTGGCATAGGGTTAACACTAGGGAATTATCAAGAGTTAACCAATTTGATGTTTGGAGGTTGGATATAGTAATATTAGCTCAAATCTATTTTTCTCGGAGGTTGGATATATAAATGTTAGCTATGTTGAGGGATCAACTTGTTAAGGTCTTCTCCGTGATGAAGAATATACTCACAATGATATTTGTGAGGAGTCATTTAAATTGTTCAATAAGATGCAACAGAATGGGATGAAAGTGGATAATTTCACCTTTTCCACTGCTTTTGTAGCATGCACTAGTTTAGGATGAAATTCCATATAATCATCATTAAAGTTAGGCTAGACTCAAATATCTTTGTGGAGAATGCTCTTGTTGACCTGTATGCCAAATTCTATTGTTAACCCGTATGCCAAATATGGCAGCATAGAAGAGGCATGCTTAGTATTTGATAATATCTTTGGATAGAGGGAATTTTCCTAAAATAAAATCATTACTAGATATGTTGAACATGCTTATAGTGAGGAAGAACTGCATGATCTTAGTGGTTTATGAACCTACCCTCTTGATGTTGAAGGATGAATGAGATGGAGTGGAAACAAATAGGGAATGTGCATCGGAAAACTGCAAATAATCTGGAATTTCCTTTGGATGAGAATTTGAAACTATAGAAAGGCTCATAATTTGGACATGCATTCAGGATTACAAAAAAAGAGAAAAAAAAAGTGCAGAAGGAGTTGAATACACATTTTATTATTTTAGAAACAAGAAAAAATAGTGTCAATTTCACAAATGCAAAACAAAAATGGCTTAGGGAGCAGTGGTGTAAGCTCCAGAAGTGGCAAAAGAGAGTAAACATCAAATAGTTGAGAAAGAGCATTTGATGAAATAATATATAGATTCGTTTGGGTCTATGGAAAATTTACTTCTTGAATTCACGTGAGATAAATGGTTTCGAAAATATTCGTTTAATAATCTTGAAGTTTCTTTGAAGAATCTCATGTGTTATAAAAAAAACTCAAAATTTTAAAAATAATTATTGATCAAGCCTTGAGGGCATGTTGTTTTGGGAGAATATGACAAAGATTTGACTGAGATGGCTAGGCAAGAACCTAAGTGTGGCATCATTTTATGTCTATGGAGCATCAAAGAGTGCTCCATCGAAGGAACATCATCCTAGAATTGTCTATGGTGTGAGTATAAGTAAGTTACGAGAATTTCAAGAATGGATTCCTAAGAACCTCCTATGGTGATTCTATCTCAAGCATTATCCTACGTTGGGAGAAAAAACCTTGGTGAATTCACTATTAACACAGTTTTGCATAGATTTAATTGAATCTTGGTCAAAATCTTACACTCTTGCCCGATTGCTCCACTTTCTAGGTTGAGTCTATCAACTTTTATTTTAGCTTTTGAGATCCCATTTTCATTTGATCTATGATGCCATCTTTCAATCTACACATTTCATTCAACTTGAGATCATCAATCATAAAAACAACATCAACTATATTCAATTTAATCCTATATCTACTTTTCCCATAGCTAAAAGGTCAAGCCACACAGTGCACAATGTTTAGGGCACAAGCCATTTTAATTTTTATTTTCCACTTGTTTCATGCTAAATAAAATTCACATATGAAAAGAAAGATGTGTTTACAACATCCTATATTAATGACACCAAAAGAAAAAATACACTCCACTAGTAACCATAAAATTTTAATAGGGCAAAAAGTAATTACAATTATGAGAAAAGGCAAAGAAAGAAGGACTGAAAAGAAAGAAACCGTTAAAATAGTGAGAAAATGAGAATGCTATTAAGACTAATTGATCAACCTAGGACACCCAAGGTAAGATTGGTTCACTAGTGAGGTCCACAGTGTTTAACCCAACCACTAGGTTTCATTGTCACTACGGTCCGTGCCACCCAAATGGCATAACACAAAAGCCCTAAGCCATTTTAGCAGAATATTTACCATTCTGAACCATCACCTAAGCCCATGGAAGTCACTCATGAGAATGTTTATTGAAATGATTCCTATAATTAAAAAATAATTATAAATGTTGTTAGCTACCTCTTGAGTGGATTTAGTAGCCTCTCGAAGCTTCTCCTCTAGAACAGAGCCTTAATCCTACTCGTCTGAGTGCATAATCATCTCTTCAAGATCCAATTTATTTGCTTTGAGACTCTTTGGAATATGGATCCAGGAAAATCCAAGACCCCTTTTGAGGCAAATCTGAGGCTCGTTTTGGGTCT
Source organism: Pinus albicaulis (assembly GCA_034641835.2). NCBI lineage: Eukaryota > Viridiplantae > Streptophyta > Pinopsida > Pinales > Pinaceae > Pinus > Pinus albicaulis. The sequence goes on along the minus strand of CM076573.1, from coordinate 984,140,057 downwards.
CTTAAGTTTTTAGGGGTGACTAGATCATCACAATCCATCTATGCTAGAGTATTTGGCTGGTGACCACCTGTGATCTTAGGATATTTGATTTCCTTGTCATAATAAATGTATTATTTCTCTCTTATCTTCTCCTTCACTAATTTTTGAATTGGAAAGGCACATGTCATCAACTTCTTTGGCGAAGCCATTATTGCCCATGCCTTCAGCTTAATATTCCTCCATGGAATCCTAAACATATAGCCTATTTAACACCTAGTTTTTCTTGTATAGAAGTATTTTGAAGTTGAAAAGAGAGATGGAGGCTTGGGGATGGGCCATCACCGAGGAATGTGGTGAACCTTGTGAAATTTCCCTCAGTAGAATGAAATCACCACGATTGGAGGAACCAAGAATACAATCTCTTTATTCAACCAAATGTATTTGATCATACCTATGACAACATTGCTTTGCCTTTCCTTCCCTGGACACACACCTTTCAACGCGAGGGAAATAAACGAGGGAAATTAACAACTTCGATATTTCAAAGACACATATCCATGAAATCTTGAACTTAAATGAAATGCATAAACGAGAGAAATGGACAATTTTGATATTTGAAAGATAGGTATTCATGAAATCTTGAACTTAAATGAAATGCATAAACGAGGGAAATGAACAATTTTGATATTTGAAAGACATATATCCCATGAAATCTTGAACTTATGTGTTTTCAAATGGAATTAAATGAAATTTGTAATTTTTTTTTTTGTTGATAGGGAAGTATTTATAATTATAAGTAATTATAAATGTTATGAAAATTGTTGGGTTTCTATGTCACTAAAAACTATGGGGTGGGGTTTTGGTTGTGATATCAAAGGTGAATTATGGTGAAATAAAAATAATTTTTGGGTAGTCAAAAACTGTAGCTAAGTAGTAATGTCATGTTAATGCTCAACGATAATTTCTAATGAAATGTATGGTTTAGTAAGCATAAATAATATATGGATATTTTCCATGATGTTTAATATAGGAGTCAACATGGGTAAGGTGATAGTTTGGCTCCTATATGCTTTAGAAAATTTATATCTCTTTGTACATAAACATTAGGGGTTGAAAAATAACATAGGCCACTACAAGGAAAAGACCCTCTAGCAGAGGTTATAAAGGAGGTTTTTTAATGTTATAAAATTGGCCAAAATTGTCAAAACAACATTTTCTATAGGTTACCTATGGCTGTTATAAAACCTCTGTTTATGGTTACAGAGGTTTTGGCGGAGATTTTAATGAAAATTCAATAAAACTAAAAAAAATGGGTGCTCGGAGGTTATTACGGATGTTTTTTTTCATCGATGCGCTACTCTGGATTTAACACACCAGTGCGTACATGTAGAAGGTGCCCCGGGTGGTCGAAGGAGAATCCATTGGACCATTAATGTATAAAACCGCACTGGGTGTAGTGTTGGTGATACAATGCATGGGGCCATTCTAATTGTTCTTGGGATTTGTGCAGTTCCCATAGGTCGTACGGTGCATATACTTATAGAAATGCACCAGTGTGCAGTATCACACAAATGCACTGATATTTATAATTGGTATCGGTATTTTTGCGGTGCCCATAGGTCGTACAAATGCATCGATGTGTATTGGCACATAAACGCCCCGATGTGCAGCATTAGAAAAATGCACCAAGATTTATAATTGGTATCGCTATTCATGCAATGCCCATAGGTCATACCAATGCACCGGTGCGTATATATGCATAAACACCCTGGTGCGTAGTATCACACAAACAAACCGAGAATTATAATTGGTATTGGTATTCGTGTAGTGCCCATAGGTCGTACAATGGCACCAGTAAGTATGGACACATAAACGCACCGGTGCACCATACCACACAAACACCTCGATATTTTTAATTGGTTTTGGTATTTGTGCGGTGCCCATAGGTCGTAGAAATTCACCAGTGCTCTTAATAATACAAATGCACCAATGTACAGTAATTGACATGCACCAGTTTTCATTTTGTATTTTTTAGAATTATCGACCTGTAACAGTACAATTATTGTGATTTCTATAAATTCATTATTCATCAAAAGTCGACACATTTTATAAAAATATTCATATTAATTAAATTTTTATTAATGCATTTGAATATGATGTTTGGATTAATTTTTTATATCATATCATAATTATTGTGGTTTTTTAAAATTCATTATTCATCAAAAGTCGACACATATATATCTTATAACAATATTCATATGAATTAAAGTTTTATTAGTGCATTTGAGAATGACAATGGAGAACGCAATAGAATGAATTAAAACACACACACACACACACACACACACACACACACACACACACACACACACACACACACATATATATATATATATATATATAACATTATTTGTCATACAAAATGGGACAGTTATTGGAATCCCTTTGTCTTTCAATTGGGACACTATGTCCATTACATTAAAGAAAATGTCTGATTTCACAGACATATTTCAAAAAATACAACGCCTTGCTTTGATATCCAAACATAGTGATCACCATTCTTCGCTTGAATTGCTATCACTGCTAGAGACACTTCCATGACTTGGGTAATTTTCAGGAATGTTTTGTTCACAGTGTTGATTGTTTTCTTATTCTTCACCTTCCATCTAAAAACATAAAAATAAAATGTAATGAGTGTATATACATTGGTGAGAATAATGAAATTGCAATGTTAAATAATATACATCAATGCAAATCGAAAAGAAATGATGTACCATGGAAACAATTGACTGATAAACTATACACATTCTTTCAAAACCATGTAACATGCCATCTTTCAAGATTTCATCTATTGGCGTAGTTCCATACTTTGTTTCCTGTAAGTTTTATACCCCATAACAAATCATATATTTAATATAAATGTTTTTTCTTTCTATTAATTGTAGACAGAGGTAAGTAAAACAAGATCGATATATGCTTACAAATTCCACAATTAAGTTTTGATATGCCAACATATACTCACAACCCATATTTAACCCAATTTCAATCAATTCCTCTGATGGTTCTTCTTTGTATGTTAGCGCACGTTTGAAGACATTCAATGATGATTTTGTAAAACAACTTAAAAAATACAAAAATGAAATCTAGTTAAGTTTTTATAACGAAGTAACAATTACTCGCAAACTTAGGTATCAACCCTTTTATTCATTGTCGTTCTATTTTATGTACTAAATGGGTTGCATTTTCTTTTCCTTTCTGCAAGAAAATACTTGAAAATTAATATTTAATGCTGAATTGTTTATTTATCGTACCTAATGATAGAAAAAATCAATGATTACATTTGAAGCACATTGTTGTTGAGATGGCTCCTCCTGCGATGCAATTTTGTCCATTTCTATGACCATCTCCTTGTACACCTTTTTGGACATTCGTACCAGCATATTTCTCATATCAGCTCGTTCATCTTTTGAGGTTTTCATAATCTTCTAGAAAATGTTACATGATAATATATTATTTAATTTTTATATTGATATATGAAAATTAAATATAACAAAAGTGATATTTATAAATAATTCTAGACAAACATTTAAAGGAATATTACTTTTTCATTCCTTCTTTTTGTTGTTGTGCATTGTTTCTATTAAAATTATGACATGTCTCATTGACCAATTCTTTGGAAACTCTTTTTGTAGTTTAGATAAAATTTTGTTCTTGGAACCATTGGATTGGTTTTTTTATTGTAAGTGGAAAGAACATCTATACATTTGTTCCACTAGATCCCTCAAACTTTTGTAAAAGATTTCCCCCCTTTCGTTAACCTCTAGCACCACTCCATATGACCTAAGGAGCAATTCATTTTCATTTGCATGTTCTATTTTTATTTTTATTTTTAGAACAACATTCCTTTCTAAGTTTTTGGTCCCTGTAGAAAATTAAACAGATGTGAATTAATAGACTGTTTGACACATGTTATCTAATAATTTTAATTATATTTTAATGAAAATTAAAAAAAAACTCATATTGGATCGATAGTATTTTCTTCATTCACCTGATTCATCCTTTTGCAATTTTTCCATCAAGCTTTTACGTTCTTCTGGTCGTAGATCAGAAATAATCTTATCAGGCTTTGTCATTTTGTGGTTCTGCATGATACACAGTAAACAACACATATTAGTTAAACTTACATATAGTTCAAAAATAATATTTTTGTAAATAATTTACAAAGAACTTGCCTTTTTTTCTTTTCTTAATGTGTTATCAGTATTTTTGTTACTTAATATCTTCTCAGTCATTTATTTATCAATATCAAACCTGTACCATATCGTTCATTAATACATTTATAAATAAATTTTCAAATTTTCAAGTAAAAAAAAAATTGGTGCGCCTTTCATGGTGTATGCACCGACGCCGGTTCGTGGGTGTCTTAGAAACACACCGTACAAATAGTATAGTAGACCGTACGGTGCTTTATGTCAACAAGGAGAACTGGTGTGTTAAATTTCAACCACCGCACCGATTAACCATGATAAAATAATAAAAATCATCTAGTGTTAGCTTTTGTAGCATAAATTAGTGCCATATTTTACATATGGCACATCGATAAAAAAATTGTATTTTAATTTTTTATCAAGTTACTTTCACAGTGCGCTTGTACAATACAGAGAATTGATGCGCTTGGTTTCGCCAGGTGTATCGATAAAAAAATATATGTTTTTCTTTAAATTCACGCAAGGGCTGACATGGATTGGGATTCGACTATGTAAATCGTCCCGTCAGTTGGATGTCATAGGTCTACATTTAGCAATACAAACCCTATAAATCTAAATTGAAAATCCCTAATTCTGAAATCACAGAAAGAGGGAGAAGAAATGGTAGAAATAAAAAGAATGTAAGGTTTGTATTTTTTGAAAGTGTTGTCTTTTTTTTTTTGCGAAACAGAATGTTTGAGGTGCGCCATAATGAAATAGTGCACTGGCTGCATATTTTAAAAATGGCGCAGTGAGAAAAAATTATTTGTTTTTTTAATTTTTTATCACAGTACTTTTACGGTGTGCTAAGATAATAGAGCGCATCAGTGTGCTCAGGTACACAGGGTGCACCGATAAAAAACAATATTTTTTTTTATTTACACAAGGGCTGTCATGGATTGGGATCCGACTATGCAAGTAGTTCCGTGGGTTGGATGTCTTAGGCTTTTATTTAGCAATACAAACCTTATAAATATAAATTGAAAAGCCCTAATTTTTAAATCACAAAAAGAGGGAGAAGAAAGGGCAGAAACAAAAAAAATGTAGGGTTTGTTTCTAAAATGGATTTTTTTTGTTGAAACATCACATTCGCAGTGCACCATATTGAAATAGTGCACCGGTGCCATATGTTACATATGGTGTACTAATAAAAACATATTTTTTTTATTTTTATTTTTTATCATTGTACTTTCGCGATGCGCCGGTATAACCGAGCGCACTGGTGCGCTATGTTACGGAGGGCTTACGAAGGAAAAAAAAGTCTATTTTTTTTTAAATTCGCGCAAGGGCCGACATGGATTGGGATCCGACTATGTAATTCGTCTCATGGTTTGGATGTATTATGACTATACAAACCCTATAAATCTTAATTGAAAAGCCCTAATTTTGAAATTAAACAAAGAGGGAGAAGAAAGGGTAGAAACAAAAAGAATCTAGGGTTTTTGTTTCTAAAAATGGATATTTTATTTTATTTTATTTCTGGAAACTGCAAAAAAAGTAAAAAAAAAACTGCATAAAAAGTAAAAAAAAAAAATAAACTTTGATTTTGTTCTTTTACTGCATTAAAAAAAAACTGTAGAAAAAAAGTAAAAAAACAATAAACTTTGATTTTTTTCTTTTACTGCATAAAAGAAACTACAAAAAAAGTAAAAATAAATAAATAAATAAACTTTACTCACATAATTTGAAATTCTATGCTACAAGGTTTGAATCACCAGGTTTGGAATTATGATTGTCTGAATACTTCTTTTTAAATGTATTTACCTAATCCACGGTGCTCTCGTGCTCTATTTGCTCGAGGTACGTATCCTGCAAATCTCTGGTTGTTTTTTTTTTCAAAAATAGTGAAATAATGAAAAGTGTTTAGTATTTAAATAAATGTTTAATGAAATTAGTTTTTCAACAATATTTGTTGCTCATTTTTCAATTTACCGCTTTTTTTTCACTTAAAGAAAATAGAGTTGCACTTTTTTTTATTTGCGATTATTCGTCACTAGTACGTCCCTTAATCGCAACGCACCAATGCGTCTCAGTGTAAAATGGCACTGATACACATTACCAAAAACACACCAGTGTGGTGAGCTGTATATTACGCACCGAAATTACATTTATTTGTGTGCACCAAAATTTATCGTTGTTTTGCTCAAATGCAGGGAGAAAATATCATAATTATATGGAATGGAAAATTCTTCAAAATCTAGCTCATTCCATAATATTTTTCAAATTCTATCATGAATTTCTCCCTATCCATATCGAGATGTAATATTTACTTCATATTTTATTTATATTTTCACTATCTAATTGAATTTATGTTTTTTATCCATGCATTCAATCATACACAGCTTAATTAAATTTATAATGTATAAAAATTTACAGGTTCATGCACATTCAACATCGAGTTCAGATGCAAAAAATATTCAAACTACTCCAAAATGTCAAAAGTTCTTATTAAGAGCTGCATACCGCAAGGTGCATTTGGTAGATGAAAATGGACAGCTGCTTCACCCTGCCAATTGTAACAATATTGCATCTTCTAGCCACAATCCCAGGACAATGATGGTAATTATGGCTATAATTTTTTGGTATATATATTTATTAATATGTAATTATTTCAACGTCAAACCAATTTATAATCATGCAATATTGTCAACGTGGTTACTAATTGATATCATATATTTTTTACTAATCAAATTAAATTTTCTTTTTTTTATTATTATTAGGATTCTAGTGATGATGAATGACCTACCTACCATGTTTCATTGCACCCCAAGACAATGTCAAATCGAGAGAATATTGAATTAAGAGAAAAAATTGAAGAGGAACGATACCAAGAATTGTTGAATCAACCACCGATTGAATTCCCGCTACGTCCAGATTCACCAATTAGGAATGACTACAGCAATAATATTTCTTCATAAGTTGGCAATGGAGACAATCAAATAGAGGTTAGTATGTATGATTACTTAAGGGATATGACTGCCACGAAAACAATGTTTTTAGATGCATTAAAAAATGATGATCAACTAGGGGTGATGCTCATATTGTTGACACCTTTTTCGAAAGCCTTAAATTTTCTTCCACCACCCCTCTTTTTGGACCTGGAGGTCAGTCAAAGTCTAGCCTGTTGGGGAAAATGATGCTACTGTACAACTTGAAATCAAATGTTTGGCTTTTCGAATGCACGTTTCTTGGAACTTTTGAGCTAAGTTACCATAAAGTACTCCCTTATATAAATTTGAAATATAATCAGTACACTACAATGAAAATTACAAATGCTAAATTTTATGAACGTTAATAATTATATTGACATTAATGTACATTTATTAATATATTCTTCCATGATCACGAACTACAGGTTATTCAAATATAAGGTTCTTCTGAGTGATAATGTCTTTTCTAGTAGCTGCGAAGAGACAAAGAAATTGTTGAAAATGTGGGGTGTTGAGTACATATCATATCATGCACGTCCAAATGATTGTATTCTATATAGAGGAGAATATGTAGACAAAGAGATGTGTATGAAATGTGTGCATGATAGGTTTGATAAATAAAAAAAGAAGTGTAAATCACGTACTGGTCCTCCTTTTAAAATATTGAGGCACATGCCTATAATCCCAAGGATTCAAAGGATTTTTCATTGCAAAGAATTATCTACGTTGCAGGAATGGCATGCCTCACACAGAAGTGAGTTGGGAGTTAAGCGACTCTCGACTGGTTCAATAGCCATGAATAATATAGAGGATACATGGCCTAAAAAATTCAAGGATGAAGTACGAAGTCTATGACTCAGCATAGATACAGATGGCGTCAACCCATATTCCCTCCAGAACACCAACTATTATATTTGGCTTGTAGTAGTGATCAATAACAATATCCCCCCATGGTTGTCCATGAAGAATGAACATCTTATGTTGGCTCTCATAGTCCCTGGTAGAAGACAATTGAAGAATATGGATGTCTACTTACAAGCACTCATAGATGACTTGAAGGAATTATGGGATGGGATAAATGTATACGATGTATCAAGAACCATCGTAGCAGAGAGGAGTTTTACATTGTATGCCATATGTGCTTACACAACACATGATTATCCAGGCTTAGGAGTTTTCTCTGGTAAATTACATGTTTAATTTATTGAATTTTTTATATAAACGTAACAATATTATTTCAAATATTAGTTACCTAATTCGTTGTAACATTTTTTCTGATCTTCATGATATTATTTAACATGCCATGCATATTAATTAATGTATACAAATATAATCTCACAGGTCTTGTAACAAAAGGGTATTTTAGATGTAAATGTTATGGACCTTCTCTGAAAGCTAGATGGTCCAAGGACCTACGAAGGCCAGTGTATGATTTCTCTACGGTATTCCTACCAGAAGAACACCCTTATAGAAGAGCAACATCCTCTTTCAATGGTAAACGAGAGAGAACCGAAAGACCTCCAATAATGACACTAGCTGAATAGCTTAGAGCATATGAGAGAGAGAAGGAGAAGGATTTCATAGAAATGTTTGATTCAAATGGGGAGCCTATGTTCGATGATCGAGATTTATTTGACACTTATGTTGAGAAATTTCCCATTGGGACGAAAAGGAAATCTATATTTTATGACCTCCCATATTGGGAGCATCTTAAGATTTCCCACTTATTAGATCCCATGCATATATTTAAAAATGTTTCATCTTATTTATGGAGGCACATATCATCGAAACAAACTGACACATTCTTTGTTAGGAAATATATTATTACTTCAAAAACTAAAAATAAACATTGGCCAAGATGATTAGAAAGTATGAGATCATAGGCAGGCATTGGTCCCTCTAGTTCATGGCTTTTCAAAGAAGGTGATGTCCCATGGATTTAAAAAAAACATGATATTTGTTTAGCAAAGGAATTTATAATGGGTGTGAGGGTGCCAACTTCATACGGGTGTTCACTATGACGTTGCTTCACCATGGATGACCATTTGTTGGGGTTGAAATAACATGACCATTTTAATCTTCTAAGAGTATGTATAATGTTAAAAGCATGATTTTATTATTTGTTATATTAATAAATTTTATCCCATGCGGGGATCATAGAACATAACTAATTTTGTATATTATTGCACATGTTTATAACTTTGTAGTGTCATTATCCTTTGTTCATGTGTGGGTGTGTGAAACATGAATTCCCTCAAGACCTAGGACGTGCCATATCTATATTATCTGCATTTGTACGTTGGATCACGTCAAAGGAGATTCATGTGGCTAGCATTCCATGGTGGCATCAAGAGATAGTTGAGATTGTTTGTATGTTTGACAAGGAACAACCGACAAGTTTCATGGACTTACGGGTTCATCTTCTAATCTACCTAGTAGATGATGTTGAATTATTTGGGGTGGTTTCTTGTCGTTAGATGTTCTTCTTAGAGAGGTACATGAAGAAATTGAAAGGTTTTGTTCTACAAAGGGTAAAACCCAAGGGGTCTATGGCAGAGGGGTACATATCGTATGAGTCTTTCTATTATGCCAGTCATTACATCAAGCAGATCGGCAATAGACCAGGTGTAGTGATTTGGGATGATAAAAGAGATGAAGGAAAAAGAGAAGCAGAGTTGCTCCAAACGAGTGGAAAAAAGTGCTTGATAAAGAGTAGGCGACTTATAATTTTTCAAATTTACAAAAAGTAACTAATATTCATGTTGAACTTCCATATAATGTATAATTTTATCTCTAAGTACTATATAATGTTGGTTTGATCTCATCAGTGAATGCAGAAATTGAAGAAATAAATAAATTTGTTCTTTACAATTCTAAAGCGACACAAATGTGGGTTGCATTATACGAACAAAAGAGGATGAAATGGGATAGTGATAGGAAAGAATTCAAATGGTTGAATGGTAGAAGTGTACCTTATCCCAATCATTTAAAAGAAGATATGCCAAAAATATGACCCAATAGTTGGGTTGCTAACCAAGTCGAAGAGAAATACGGTGCTACTGGTAATTACCTGCGTGCTGAAGAGGATGTGCTAAACATAGGGATTGGGTTCAGCAACTTGGTAATAATATTTTTAATTTATATGTAAATTTGAAACTTATATTAAGACATCTTCATTTCATATTTTGACTGTTGGGTTATAATAAGACACATGACACTATGATTATTTTAAATTTTTTATAATAGGTGCATTTTTTCCCATATATGTTGGCATATGGACACCATTTTCACACAGAAATGCCGATGTTGGAAAAATCACACAAGACTGTGGAGTGGAAGTCGCGTTCAATCAATCTAGTCAATCTAGCCACCGTGATCAAAACCTAGTATGAGGGACATTAGGTTACATCAAAAATATACAAGAGATCATTGAAGTGGATTTCTCTTCTTTACAATGTGTTATTTCTAGGTGAAAGTGGTGGGACACCTTTGATCGGAATAATGTAAAGGAATATTGCGATAGTAGGTTGATATTTATCAACTCTAGAAAGATGTGGGATGAAGCTAAGGAGCCCTATGTTTTCCCTAAACACTGCAACCAGGTATTTTTTTACTCAGATGTGTTGGATAGGGATTGTTGGGTTGTATTGACACATGACCCTAGATCAAAACATATTTTTGAGAATAATAGTGTTATCATGCCATGCAAGCTGGAAGATAATGAGGGTGATCATTAGAACCGAGAGTGATATGGTACATGTTTTATTTCATCAATATTTATACTTTTTAAGATGGGTTTTTCGAAACATTATAATATGTATTTTGAATTAATTGGTAATTTTCATTGTGTTAAAATCAATAATTCACTTGATAATTTGCAATTACATTTATCTAAAAAACAATGGTGTATTGTATAAATTAGTTCTTTATTTTGAATCTAAGATCATAATAAATTAATGATAATTCTAAAGTACATGAATTTATTTGCATTATTTTCTAAACTTTATTATGTTACAATAAATCATATTATTCTAGATTTATTATTTTAAAATTATTTAAAATTTACAAATTTACAAATTTTAATAAATTCATTTCACTTTAATACAATTAAAATTTTAGAAATATTTTACATACAATTACAATTAAAATTAGAATTAGAATTACAATCACAATTACAATTTAACAATTTCACATACAATTACAATTACAATTTTAGGATTTTACATACAATTAGAATTAGAAATAGAATTACAATTACAATTACAATTTTACAATTTCACGTACAATTACAATTACAATTTTAGAATTTTACATATATACAATTACAAATTTACAAATTTACATATATACCATTACAATTACAATTTTAGAATTTTACATACAATTAGAATTACAAATATTACATTTTTACAATATCATGATCATTTAGTATTAAATTAATTAATAAATGTCATGTTCATGATAACCATTGTACAAACATCATATTTGACTAAAAAATACATTCAAAATCGCTAACATCATCGTGATCATGATCATATAACAAAACACAATTAATATTATATACTAGCATCATCACAACACAAACATCAAATATACAACTCATGTAAAATAACTCATGCTATCACATACACATCTATCTGCAAGATGCACATTAAATGAACATATCTAACATGACCTAAAAATATACGCATCGTGATGATCACCAACATGTAAATCAAGTACAACTACAACATGAACATAAAATACATAGACCATATATGTGTGTGTGTATGTATGTATATATATATATATATATATATATATATATATATATATATATATATATATATATATATATATATATATATATATATGTGTGTGTGTGTGTGTATTACTGAATAATGTTAAAAATATACAACTGTAACATAAATGTCATGGATTAGCTGGTGGTAGTACAACATCAATATCAGTACTAGTGGAGGCATGCTAATTCAATGGTGCAGACTCGACGGTCGATGGTCTAGCCTGCTCATGATCATGAGTACTGATGGATGTTGTAGCATGTTGACTGGACGTGGCCGATGGTCCAGCCTCATCTCCATGATGACTGTTGTTGGATGCTATTGGAGGCTCATGCTCATCTGGCGTGGCATAAGGTGAACAATCATGAGATTATTATTCGCTGCTCGTGGACTATCCATCACGTGTTGCATCTCGACCAAGCCTATAACATTGAATAGTCCTCATCAGTCACATAACAACTGTCTTAACTCCTACGGCATGCCGCATCAGGATATAAATGTCATGTGGCATGCCTATCCACATCTGTAATAGCCTATCATCAGCCTCTATGTATTTTTAATGAGCGGGTATGATGCCTGCCTAAACAACCAATGCATTGAGTTGGTCTCCCAACTCCATCTGATATCTAGCATCAAGTTGACCACACCTAGCACCGACCTCCTGATGGTCCTCAGCCTCTGGCATGCCTTGATCATCATCATGATCCACACTTGGATCATGTAGTGGTGTGGGCATCTCCTCACCATCAAAAGAGCCAATGTCTGCAAAATATATACAAGTACACAACAATAATTAAACAAATTCCTTACACAATTTAATAAAAACAAGTTAAATAACATGATAGAATAAATTTAATTATAGAAAACATTAATATTACCTCTATCATCTAGCGGCTCATCAGTTGTGAAGAGGATGTTGGAACATCCTCACCAATCCAGACCCATGTAAGTACAGTTGACCATAACGAAGTGTTGATCATCAACACCGGCTAGAAACTCCAGTTTGTCATATGATATCGTCTTCAAAAACTTAGTTTCGCCCCTCTTGGGCATCATCTTCCCCCACATGTGCATACGTGCCTAAAACATCATCCTATGAGTCTACCGAAGAAAAGTAGTCCTCGTCTTTGGAAACCTCTCAAAAAATAAACAAAAAGGCTCTGAAGCAAAAGGGAATTTCACCCTCCCTTATGCATGAGCATGACATCTATCTAAGGCTATACAGAACTGCCGCAAAAAAAATGGCAGACCACCTGAAAAGTTGTACCTTCTGTACTAAAGAGTAAACATAATATAGAAGTGAGAAACTAATGCATTTACCATCACTGCTGTTGTGAAAAATGGTTGAAATTATAAGTGAGAGACATTGCACCTCCTCCTTACCAAATGCACCAATACGTAACTGACCTCCAGCGACCCAAAACTCTCTAAGAGACAATACATTTTCTCCAATGTATATTTGGGAGTAAACTAACTGACTCCCTGCTACACAACCAGCCGAAACCTCTAGGAACGAGGGAAAATCCACCCCTCTCCTCAATAGACCTATAATGAAATATATATCCTCCTTAGTGGGCGTGTACCACTGGTTGATACCAACCTGGAAACCCTGTTGCTGGGCATTCGACCTTCGGATAAGATGTCTCAAAAAAAAACTATGGCCCTTTAGTGAAGTATCCTACTCATATAACTTAAGGAGGCCTACCTGCCTTAGGAGCCCCTGTGTAGCTGCTATAATAGGGCGAGCGTATGCATCTCTCTCACGCTCTTGTGCCTCCCACAGGTGAACCATGTTATACTACTCTGCCTTTTGTTGTTTTTTTCCCCCCTCTTCTCTCCTTTCATTTCTCTGAATGATTGACATATTAAACACATTTTTTTATTAAATGAGACATGTATTTAGAAATATACATATATAATTTTTTTTTGAAAAAAAAAAAAAACACTCAGTGCACCAAAAACAAAGTCACGCACCAGTCCCGATGCGTCATTCTATGTGTAATATCCCAAAATAGGGAAATTCTACAACAATAACAATATCTTAAGATATTCTTAATTTGGAGATCAACAATAGATAAAAATAAACATGGAGTAACAGTGATAAGATCATACCAAGATGTATGAAAACCATAAAGCCATTTTATTGTATATATCAGTAGCAAATAAGTAAAATATACATTATATGATGAAGGCAAACAATCCTCCCATGAATACACATGTGAATAGTGAAATACTGTTGCATAGCAGAATATCTAGGGATCAAAACTACACAGTCAAAGGGAGAGCACTGCTACAGGAAATAAAATTTCATAGATCTGCATATATATGGATGATACAATGAAGGGAGAGAATATATAAGCTCCCAAAGACTATTTCAAGTCAATCCCAGAGGGATTGGCTGAAATATGCAAAACTGCAGAAATGTCAGAGTTGCAGGGTAGCAGCTGGAACTCAAGAATTGGAACTGGATGGAGATGAATAAATATGTTACATCAGATAAATAAACCTCCTCCAATGGATCTCTCAAGTGAAATTTTGATCCTATCGCCGAATATCTTACCCTCCAAACAATCTGCAAAACCCCGACTGTAAATGCTCACTGGAAATAATGCAGTCACTGAGAGATATTGCGCTGTAGGGGCAAGGGTATGAGTTGGCCCAATGCCAAGATCTACAATAAGCTCTGAAAGCTTCCTCAATAACCTTCCAAAGGAATGGAAGCTCCCTCCTCTGAAAAACAGCTCCGGAAATGTTTTTGTGGGACCTGCACTGCAACACCCTGCAACACAATGTTATACTTGAGCAGAAATAATGTTGTAGCTGAAGGAGGTGGCTTGGCCTTGAGCCTGAATGTAGAGAATGATGTAAAATATCCTTCAAGAGGCCTCTCTTGGAAGGATAAGGATTCCTAAATAGGATATCCTTGTGCTAAACAACACTGCAACTCTGCTAAACAGCAGGAGACTGCACAAGAGTCTAAACATACCATAAAATCAATAATACATAACATAAGTAACAATGGCTGCCTTTCCCTCCTTTTAAACAAGTGAGAAATCTCTCCCCATGGGTCCCACTCCTTAGGGTTTCCTCCACCAAGGAAACTTCCCCCCATTCACATTGTGTTGTCTCTCCAAGTGGTCTCCACCTCTTATCCCAGCGTTGTTGACTTGGTCAAACTTGTCCTTGTCCTCATCCAAATGTCCTCTTTCATACTTGGGGGTATGAAATCCAACTCTTCTGAATATCCCTTTTCATATTATGACTGATTTTATTCATTCTTCTGCAGTGTATGGGCCTCCTTACCAATTTATTTACCTCCTATGTGTAAACAAAAAAATTTTAATATTCCATTTAGCTGTGTGCTAAAGCGGGAATATTATAGTCCTCCCCTCCCAAATGTTGCTTGTCCTCAATAAATTGCATAGATAAAACTAAAGTGCCTTCTTGAGGTGTGAGGTCTGATATGAGTTGGGATCTACCATCCCCATGTGAAGCTCCCATCCTCGAGCAATCATCCATACAAAGTGAGTTACCTCCCAACATGGAAACTCCTGAAAATACTCCTCCACCTTGAGCTCTGGAAATGTAGGTGGGCTGGAAATCTGATATTGGTAGACAAAATAGTATACCCCATGCTATCATCCTCTCCACTTAAGATAAGTGTATAGTATCTGTTGATCCTGGGCTACAATAATGTTTCCCTCAAGCGGTAAAAAGAAGATGGGATCCTTAAAGATCTCCTCTCCAACATTATGAATCATACTAGACCAAATATCCCCATATATGATGAGTTGGAAATCATCATCATATGGCATCACATCCATCATAGGGCTCACCTCATAAGGAAAAAAATGTGTTGCTATGTTGGCCATACCATCTCCAATGCTCCCCTTAGAACATGTAGTGCAAAAAGTGTGGGGAGTTTCTCCCTCAAAGGACACATCCACCCAATGTGTCTCTCCCTCAATCATGCTCCCAAGAAAAGAAATAGAAATATCAACAAAGGGAACCATAATGAGAATCATGCTGGCTTCCATGTGAATTAAGGGAGAAGGACAATGGTCCCTCAAATGTAGCCAACACAGTTTGACTCTCAACTTCCATATAAAATGAAATGATGGGTGGCCTCCCCACCATTTGCTTGCTGCCCCAATCTCCTCACAAGTCTGGAGAAAGTGTATGGTATATGGTGCAAAGTGAGCATGCTTTGCAAAATATAGAGCCTCCCCAAGTCCTCCTAGGGAGTGACCATCACCAATACTACTTATGGCCTCAAGTAGACCATGAGATCTAGAAGGAATATTTCTCCCCCTTTGAGCAAATTCTTGCACATATATAGTTGAGGGATGCATATATACTTTATATAAGTCATCATGCAAACAAGAAATACCCTTACCATATGTCTTTCTCATACAAATGGAGTGGCTCATAGATGAGTCTCCTCTCATCCTCAAAGAGAAAAGAGGTGGTTGTTCTAACTCTTCCAAAGAGTTATGTATCTCCTCCATCTCCACATGATTCATGCATCTCCTCATATGTTGATCATCCAATATCATACAAGTAAAAAGATCCTTAGAACACCCCACCAACAGTTGGGAGTCCCAATATGGACCTATTCTCATAGTGACATCATTGATGATCTCCCATGAAGAACATCTCTCAGATGGATATCCTTTCCTTTGACATCTCCCATGCCAAATACGTAAGTTGGAAGGCTGCTCTCCTTCCCTTGTTGCTTCTACCACAGTGCAGAATCTGAAATGAGAGTGGGTGAAGACGATGTTGAGAGGATGCATCTCTCCTCCTTGAGTCTACCCAAGACTCCGGGCACTATAAAATGACTTCGCAAGGTCTCCATTCCTATGAAATCAATGAATGGTGCCTCAAAATGTGAAGCATCTCTCATCATTTGCTGATTTGGTGGTCTCCTTGGTGAAATGTCTCCATGCAATGGGACATCATCATCAAGAGTAGACTGCATACATGAATGGACAGACTTGTCTTTTCTCTCACTGTGCAATCCAGTCTCCCTCTTAGGTGCATCAACGTCATGAAATAGACAAGGATGTGTGCTCCTCATCACATGATGCTGGTCATCCTCCCTATCTCCTCCTTGTATCTCCCTAGTCCCACACCCTATCACTAATGGCACATGTAAAACATGAGTTGTGCCTTGATCTCCACACATGAGATCCTAGGGACTTCCTTGTAAATATACGAGAATCCCTCTAGTTATAGCAAGAGCTCTTCCTTCCTCTGCATGAGGTACTAGATGTGCTCTAGATGTGACAGCGTTGTTGCCATCATCTTCATCAATGTGGATGGGAAACATCTCAACAATTGGATCACTTTGTGAAAAAGAGATCCCCATGCCCTCTTGTTTGGGAATATGAACTAGAGTTCTTGCCTCTAACAATGTGTAATGAAAGATGTCAGCTTCTCCCATGGTTTTCTGAAGTGGAGTCTCCTCCATCACATGAAAGGTTTTTGTTCTCTCCAGTTTTTCTTGATCATGTGCCTTAGGAAGTTTCCCATCAAACCTTTCCATTAATGTTTCAATGAACCTTGCATAAGAGGAAGTGTTTTAATTTTTCAAAGAACAATATTCAAAAATCCACCATGCATGGGACTTACCTCTGAAATGCAGCGCTGCAATCCTGATGGATTCATATTCAGAAATATGGTGTTGTTGAAAATAGGAGTCTAGCTCCTTCACCCAAGCTCCAGCTAAACATGTAGGTGAACCTTCAAAAGTAGATATAAGAAATCTATCTCTATCCAGCTGCTTGCTCTTCTCCACCTAGATCTTGCAAAACTCTTGGAAATCATTATGATCTCTAAACCTCTCAGTTTGAGATTCATACTCCTGCAACAAATCAGTAACAGTTCTCCTCTTAGGAATTCTTCCTCCTTTCATCCATATCAAGATAGATCTAAGAACTTGACTGCACTGTGCTTCATGGTGTGTACCTACATGCTCACACTCACCATGTGCAAATCTAGATTCAGCTCTAGATTCAAAATCCTCTGGAGATCCCATCTCCATTGTTATTTTCTTCAGCTCTCCTTGAAAGCTCTGCATAGATCTTGGAAGAAGCTTTGTAAGTTTGTCTTCCTTTCTTCCTTCACATAAAGGAGCCTTCTCCTTTCTATCCATTGCTCCTTATACTTAGAGTATAATGGCCTAAGATTGACAGACTGAGCCAAGATTGATGCTTTGATACCATTGTAATGTCCCAGAATAGGGAAATTCTACAACAATAGGAATATCTTAAGATATTCTTAAGTTGGAGATCAGCAATACATAAACATAAACATGGAGTAGTAGAGATAAGATCATACCAATATGTACGAAAAACATAAATCAATTTTATTGTATATATCAATAGAAAATAAGTACAATATACATCAGATGATCAAGGTAAACAAGCCTCCCATGAATACGCATGTGAATAGTGAAATACTGCTGCATAACATAATGTATATGGATCAAAACTGCGTAGTCAAAGAGAGAGAAAGGCTACAGGAAATACAAAACATCATAGATTTTCATATATATGGCTGATACAATGACGGGAGAGAATATCTAAGCTCCCAAAGACCATTTCAAGTCAATCCTGGAAGGATTGGCTGAAATATGAAAAACTGCAGAAATGCTGGAGTTGCAGGGTAGCAGCTGTAATTCAAGAACTGGAACTGGATGGAGATGAATAAAGATGCAACATCAGATAAATAAACCTCCTCCAATGGATCTCTCAAATGAAAGGCTGATCCTATCACCGAAGATCTCACCCTCGAAACGATCTGCGAAACCCCCACTGTAGATGCTCACTGGAAATAACGTAGTTACTAAGGGATACTACATTGTAGGGGCAAGGGAATGAGTTGGCCCAATGCAAATATCTACAATAACCTCTAAAACCTTCCTCACTAGACTTCCAAAGGAATGGAAGCTCCCTCCTCTGAAAAAGACCTCCAGAAATGGCGTTGCGGGACATCCACTGCAACACCCTACAACACAATGTTATACTTGAGAAGAAATAATGTTGTAGCTGAAGGAGGTGGCTTGGCCTATTGACTGAATGTGGAGAATAAAGTACAGGATCCTTCAAGAGGCCTATCTTGGAAGAAGAAGGATTCCTAAACAAGAGATCCTTGTGCTAAACAACACTGCAACTCTGCTAAACAGCAAGAGATTGCACAAGAGTCTAAACAGACCATAAAATCAATAATACATAACATAAGTAACAATGGCTACCTTACCCTCCTTTTAAACAAGTGAGAACTCTCTCCCCATGGGTCCCACTCCTTAGGGCTTCCTCCACCAAGGAAACTTTCCCCATTCACACTGCGTTGTCTCTCCAAGTGGTCTCCACCTCTTATCCTAACGTTGTTGACTTCGTTAAACTTGACCTTGTCCTCATGCAAATGTCCTCTTTCATACTTGGGGGTATGAAAATCAGCTCTTCTGAATATCCCTTTTCATATTATGAGGGATTTTATTAATTATTCTGCAATGTATGGGCCTCCTTACCCATTTATTTACCTCCTATGTGTAAACAACAATATTTTAATATTCCATTTAGCTGTGTGCTAAAGTGGGAATATTATGCTATGGATCGCACCAGAATCGGTGCACCTAATAATATGCAACGCATAGGGGGCGGTGCTCCAGAAAATGTTTTAGCACACTGTTGACTATGTACAACGTCATGAGGGTGGTGCGTTGACCAAAATCTATGCCCCGGGGAGTATAGTTAAGTTAGCGGACCAACCTCTTGCCATCGTCACATAGTGAACGGTATAGAATTTTACAAGGCCACACCGTTGATGCAAGTGAAATACAAAAAGTTGTACGTTGAAAAAAATAGCCTTCCCGAGGCTGCTATTTTGGTCAATGCACTGCATCACAGCTATTCCACTAACTCAATGGTGCGGCTGGATAACCGACCGCACTGCACTTTTTAAAAAAATTTAAAATAGCACGGTGCGCCTTCGGTACCGCCCCAGAATAGGTGCGGATACCGTTAACACCAGTTTACCAGGCCGCACCACTCATAATGTGGAATAGTAGCAACGTACCGCATTTCTGTTATCCCACATTGTAAACGGTGCGGCCTAGTAAACGACCACACAACACTTTTTAATTTTTTAAAAATAGCACGGTGCACCTATTGGTACCGCTCGAGAACCGGTGTAGATAACGTTATCACTAGCTGTGGTGCGGCCTGTAAATTTACAGGCATCACCACAAACCGGTGCGAGCTGAATGACTCGAGCGAGCCAGTGACAAATTTTTTTTTTTCCTTTTAAGTGGTTAATTTTAAGGTTATTTAAAATTCTAACCCGCCAAAAGGATTAATTATCAAAAAAAAAGAAAAATACTTGCACATTTTGTCATCGAGGAGACATATTGGCTGTAGAATTTTCAAAATAAAATTTGTCCACCAGTTTGCAAAATTCAAACTAGAGATTGGTGGGAAATGCACAGTAGCAGTGCATGCAGTGGGTGTAATGGGAGCACCGATGTCAGGGCATAATAGACAAGGATAAATTGCATCGGTGCTTGAGAGCTCTGTAGCATTGACAAAAGTGAAAAATGCAATTTTTTGGCCGTAATTTTTTTTTTTTATTTAACCCTAATCCAGAGCGCGGGATTTTATAGGCACACCAGTGTGTTTGCTTCATTCTACACATGGCGGTTTCTGTTTTCGTGCACTTTTTATGAGGCATCGATGTGGATAGTTTGTAAAGCATCGGTGCGTTACAGTAATACAATGCACCAGGAGGATGTGTACAGAGTGCATAGTGTCCGGTGTGGAAATGTTTTGTGCATTTTTTTGGCCGTAATTTTTTTTTATTTAACCCTGTTCTGCTGTATGGGGTTTTATCAACGCACTGGTGCGTTTTGGTCATTCTGTGCCAGGCAGTTTCTCTTTTCGCACGCTTTTTATGAGGCACCGGTGTAAATTCTCTGTAAAGCACTGATGCGCTACAGTAATAAAACACATCGGGTGGGTGTGGACTAAGTGCACGGTGTCAGGTGTGCCAATATTTTGTACGGTTTTTTGGCCGTAATTTTTTTTTATTTAACCCCGTTCTGGTGCGCGGGTATTATGTTCGCATTGGTGCATTTTCTTCATTCTGCACCGAGAGGTTTCTTTTTTCGTGTGCTTTTTACGAGGCACCGGTGTGGAAGTGTTATAAAGAACTGGTGTGCTAGAGAAATAGAACGAACCAGGTGGTTGTGTACGGGGCACCGGTGTCCAGTATGTCAATGTTTTGTGCGATTTTTTGGCCGTAATTTTTTTATTATTTAAACCTGTTCCGGTGCGTGAGATGTTAAGGGAGCACTGGTGAATTTTCTTGATTCCGCTCTAGGCAGTTTCTGTTTTTACGTTCTTTTTAAGAGGTACTGGTGCGGAAGTGTTGTAAAGAACCGGTGTGCTATAGAAATACAACCCACCGGGTGGGTGTGTACGGAGTGCATAATGTCTGGTGTGCCAATGTTTTCTGTGCACCGGTGCTTTCTCTTGTTGAACGCATTGGTGTGTTTTACGGTGATAAGCACACCAGACGAAATACATCCACAAAAACCTCCACCCACCAACTTCCTCTAGTAACCTCCGTTAGAAATGGACGTCTGGGGTACTTTTATAAGCAGTTCCTCAAAACATCTGCTAGAGGGTCCTTTCCTTATAGTGGGCTATAGAGTTAAGTTTGTTCCAACTTAGCTATATCTTGAACCAAAAATTTTTGTTGACCTCATGGATATGATAGAAATTTGGTGGCTTGTAGATTAGTCTTGTTGTAAAATAAATGGAGGTACTAGGTAGGTAGGAGGAACCATTTTGGTGGAACTTGGACATAAAGGGGACATATATCTTTGCATAGTTTTTTAAGATCAAATACACTGATTTGATTATGATTGTAAGGACATCACTTTAGAATCTAGGGTAGTGTGAAGACACTGACCAAAGGGTGATTAGTGAAACCCAAAATATTATTTAGGTGCTTCTAGAGATGTAGGTGCTTTTGTGCTCTCATTGATGCTCCCCTAAGATTTTGAACCATCTTTTTTCTCAAGATGTTACAAGGCTTCGTTGGGTTTATGTGTTCCCTTCGAAGTTGTTCATAGCTAGAACATGGAAAGGTGCCCATGATTTGGTCCTATGTGGTTATTTTGTTGTCGAGTGCAACATTTTCACCAAATGCCTGATTTTCAATGGTCTTACACTATCTAACGAGGATGATTCTTTTGAATGGGCCTATAACTCCTCGTCCCGCCATGTCACAACTCGCCATGCCTATTGTGTTATATCATAAAGCTACCATTTGCAAAGGGTTAGTTGGTGGCTTTAAAAATTATGGGATTAGCCTATTTCCCCTAAACTAAAATGTTTTATCTCACTTTCCTTAGAGAATTGTATTCAAACTTGGGACTGCCTATTGCGGAAAAATTTTCATGAGCCAAATGTATGTGTTCTCTGCACAAAAGATTCAAAAATTGTCAGTCGTTTATTTTTTAACTCTGCCTTTTCCAGGTTTCTCTTGTCATATATATTAGGAGTATTAAAATTATAGGTTAATGGCTAGATTTCACCACTGGACCATTGCCTTCTTTGGTGTGATCAAAATGGGGGAAATTATAAAGCACTATACATTTTCATTGCATTGGGTATTTGGAAAGCTAGAAATAATATAATCTTTGAGAGTAGACCCAAGTATATCAATGCAATCATGGGCCAAATTTTGGGATTCTTTTCAGATTATGTCAAGCCTTGGAAGCCTCCTAGAATTTGATCCTTCTACCTTCCACCTAGTTCTCTATTTGAAAATGTTGGCTTCTTTGATGGAGTGTATCAAGATGAGGTTTACGGAAGGGGAGCCACCATTTTCCTTCTTGACAATGTTTCCTTTTGCATCTGGTTGACTACAAGTGCAGGGACAAATACTAAAGAAGAAGTGGTGGATGCTTTGGGCACTATTATTTTTTGTAGCCTCATTGAATATATCCATTATGCATTTTTTTGTCGATTCAAAGTGTGTGGTCTATTAGATGTCTAGAAAGGGCCATCTGAGGGTCCTCTCATTGTAGCACTAGATGGAATGCTTTCAAAATATCAAAGGTTTCTTTCAAAATTTGTTCTTCCAGCACATCTTGAGATAATGGAATCAACTGGCATACCTCTTGTCCAAAAAATCTTTGCAGACGAAGGATCGTTGCATTCTTTTTTAAGAAAGAAGAGGTAGAAGAAATTTAACAGTTTTTCTTGATTATTTTAAGTTGTTGCTCATTCTATTCTTTTAGAATTGGTAGCTAGGGCCAAATTCCACTTTGGTCTGCTTAGTTGATGGATATTATAATCCCATTGAATTCCTTTTTTTGAGAGGACCAAAATCGATCTAAATATCGTCAAATTTGGATAAGTAAAATATTTATTTATTCAAAAATAAATTCTATAAATCGTGATTTTATTTAGGCCGAAAATTTGAAAATACAAATTTTGAATTTGCCTCCAAAATATCAAAGTCAGCTTCTCTTCTAAATTGTATACCCAAACCATTTGAGGCATAAAAAATCTCTCTTTCATATCTGAGGCAGCCAAGTGGGGATAATGGATAAACACAGAGGTTGGGTCTATTTTGAGCGAGTCTATTTTATTGTTGCAGTGTCAAGGAAGCTATGGGTAGACTCCTGCTGGTTTCAAGACAATATCAATAGATGTATTAGGGTTTCGTTACATGAGTTCCATCCTCCATATAGATCAAACTCCTTAAACAGGATGTCGATCGGATCTAGGTTAGATGATGCTTAATCTGGGCATTATTAACCCTCTCTGAGAGACCAAGGTCCATCATCAAGTAATTCGTAGACTTATGGATAGTTTAGAGTTGCCTAGTGTGCGAGTCCTCTAGAGAAGAATTTTTGCAACACCAAGGAATTTATTTCAATCAGGACGCAACCCTATACAAGCCATATCTGTGGTCACAGTTATGCCACTGCCATCATGAAACTGCAGAGGGTTGCATCTAGCTGCAACCAATTATGGAATGTTGTAACTATATCCCTAACTAGCCTTAGATTATGGACAGTGACTTAAAAGGGGAATATGTAGCCTTGTAATAATGTTTAGAGGAGTGAAAAGGGTTTGTTGACATATGACAACAAACCCTAACTAGAACTCAGTTCATATCTAAAGCAGGTCAGCACTGAGGAAAAGCTTTGACTACATTTGACCACTAATCTGGACAGAATATGATTTCTCATGTTTAAAGGTAGAATTTTGAATCATTTCTTTGGAATTTTGACAGTGATACTAATAGTCACCTTTGAAATTCAATAATGTTTCTATCAGCTCTCTCTCTCTCTCTCTCTCTCTCTTTTGTACATTTGATTTGAATAATAAAAATATTTGTTCAAGGGTTTTCCCCATACTGGGGTTTTTCCCTCGCTAGTGCCATATTCTCTTGTTCTTCTGTCTTGGCTTATCTTCAACATTTCTCATTAATTTTATTTGATTAGTTACTGTCATATATTTTTTAATGTAATTGATAATGAATTAATGGGATCATGATTGAATGAAATAACTATCGTAAGAAAAGAACATGTTTCCAAAATTAACATGGAATCAGAGCACAGGACAAACCCAAGCTCAAAGAGATTGCAATCACTCAGAATCATATGAATAATTTCATTGGTACATCTATCCCTCTGTGTTAGGGATCAAGAATGTAAAATATGTGGTATTTTCTTAAGGCCTTCTACTAGCCCTAATCAATGAAAATGGGCTCCAATCCAAGAGAAACTCAAATATCATGAGAAAAAGTTGATATTCATCAAGGTATGTTCCAATAATACATTTTCCAAGGATTATTTATCAGTCCCATTCAATTAGGCTTGAGTCTCTATCTTCATTATATTTGAAGCAGAGTTTCTCAACCATAAAATTGTAGTCCTTGACATAACACATGAATACCAAATCCTAGGTCTTCTGGGCATGATCACTATGATCATTGTTTGTATTAGAAGTTCAATATTATCTTTAGTTTGAATCTTTTAGTGTGCCTTTAAGAATACTTCTTTTTGAAGATAGAAATCCTCTATGATAAGGTCTTGCCGCTATGGTTACCTACTTGAAGGGTTAAAGTAATTTTTTGGAAAAATCATATCATCAACATGGCTTGTTTCTCCGTGATCGTTGAGTGGATCTCATTCTCTAAGAATTATCAATATGACAGGGAAATATCTATCGTAGTGTAGTATCATATATGTTATCACTCAGTTAGCTCAGTTCCTCTAAAGAAGGCATTTCTTAATCTCTTATATCTTGGTTCCTACTATACATAATTTAGTTTACTCTCAATTGAAACAACCCCACAGTCTATGTGAGCATCTTGTATGGTTATCCCTTTGCAATCTCAACTTCTCAGCACCCGAAAATTATGGTTGCACCATATATATATACAATTTATGGAAACTGATGCAGGCAGGGCCTGCAAACCCTAGAATCTTCAAAGAATACTATGCATTTAAGAATGCATTGCAATCACTGCCCAATTAACACTCCAATCTGAGCAATTTCATACTCTTTTCTACTGCGGAAGCTATCTTTCACATTTATGGTTATAAAACCTTTTCATAGTAAATATTTCTCAAGCATCAGATTATCAATCAGCTCAATATTCAAATGCTCCCATAATCACCCAATAAAACTCATTCATCATTTAATCACCAATATTCATATATGACCGGATTCAATTAAAAGAGTGCACCCTTACTTTTAATATTCAACCTGGCAACTTATATCCCTGTACATGCTTTTAAACTCAATTGGAAAATTATACCACTGTTTGGATTCGGGTTTGCTAATCTATATGTGCGTCTTTCACCAAGCGCATGACAGCACACTCTATGGAATATTTTTATAGCAATTGAATCCAATTTCATACCTGTCATTTCCACAGTGGATAATCATTGTGCTTCCACCTTAGTAATCTGGCAAACCATAATTTCTCAATGCATTCTCTCTTCAGCTTCACAAGGCTACTTTGATAAAGAATCTGATTCGTTCTTCAACTCACGCGCATAGACTCTGCCTCTTCTGCGTTTTTGTTATTCTCACTAATTGGTGTGGGAACTCCATCGTTTCTCCTTTTAGCATCCACGTTAAAATAGCGTTTGAAACCCTCTAAAATAACCACTACAAAATTACATAATTTGGATTAAAGCCCCAAGGCCACACATAATACAACGCACGGAATGTATATGGATTTAAAAAAAAGTGAAATATGGACGCCTCTATAAACATTGGCGGTCCACAGCTCTGCCCAACTCCAAATTCCACTGTGATCACCGTCTAAATACTGCTTCACTTACAATTGCACATCCCATTTCATCAAATAGAATCTTTCAGTATTCGATTTCTGTGCCGATACATTGTTAATTTAATTAGACCAAGTTTCATTCATCTCCAGGAGCACTTTCTGTTAATCCGACTGCTTATTGGACGCCGCACCAAATTATCTCCTTCCTCTAGCCGCTCGAACCTAAATTCTTTCCACTGGTATGAATTGAAATTCAAACAATATCAAATTCGTGGCTTAAAATCTTAGATTGTAGCACTGCTCGTCTCCATAAAACCATGTGAACCTTTCACCTGATTTCAATCAATTTAACAACACAGAATATGTGAATTAAAAACCGGATTTCATTACTCCTTCGCAGATCTTCATCGATTCATCTGCGCCAGCGTTTTTGCCAATGCTACAGCTCTTCAATGTGCTTATTCTTCCGATTTATAATTAATGGGTTTTGGATTACCATTCAACCCTTGGCAATTACATTCATTTCGAACTGTACACTATCTGCAAACCATTACAACCGAATGCCAATATTAACAACATCAATTTTTCTAACTTATGTGTAGATTTTTGTTTACAAAGCTTATTCAACGCTTTCCTGTCAAATTTCAGACATAGTAACGCCACATAGAATTGAAGGTTCACATTCATTCACTCAGATTCACAAAATCGATTTTAAATCTATAATTACACCAACAGTTCTCATGCGCACTTTTATTTGAAACATCAATGTCAACAATTGATCAATCGATTCACACATATAACTTTGGAAAAACACTTTCATATAAAACAACCCGAAATTACTTAAAATTTTTTCTTCATGGCCATATATTCAACATTTAGGCCCTTACAATTTGCCCAGAGGCTTACAGCCTTGGCTATTCAAAACTTGCGCTCAACCACTCTCACTATTATGCTCTACCTGTCTTATTTTCCTTTGAGGCCTTCTAATTTATACAAATTAAAAATGCACTAAATTGAGTTCTATCCCTTTAAAATCTCAACAAACCCCTAAATCTCTCAACATCCCTAAAAGATAGATTTTTATCCCTAAAACTTTGAAACTAATTCCAACTTAGGCTCCATTAATTCTAAATTATCTTGAAACTAATTTCTCTCATGTTTCCAGTTGTTTGGAAACATTTACAAAATCTCACAAATAATTAAATAAAATATAATTAATCACTCAAAATAATATTAATATTTACATGAAATTTAATATTTCTTCAAAACATGAAACTCCCTAGCTTAAATAAAATACAAGGTGTTTTTCAGAGCTAATGCTCCTGCATCAGACTCCCCATGTAAGAAAATTCATGACCACCTGGTCATAAGTCTGGATAATTATTTCCTCCTGGATCCCAAATTTTATTTTGTAATCTTTCCTTGCTTGTCAATTGCTTTACTGCTGTTGTTATCTGCTGTTGTCCTCCAAGTTTCCATATTTTGTGCTGTAATGCTCCACTTGCTCTGCCTTCAAGATCTGCTACTGTCTTCCTCTTGTTGTCACTCCTTTTCTTTCTTGCTACTGTCTTTCTCTGAGACATTTTCATCATTAACCTCCTTATCAACTAAATTTATCTGTCCAGTATATCCTCTATCTGTTGATTGTTTCCATCTCTTGATTGCTGAACTCTCATTCTTGCTTGTTATTCACTTGTTTTGATCGCTTCCTTTTCACCCTTACTATTGTTTTGCACCTTTTCTGTTGCTGCTACATTGTCTTTTAGAACAATTTCTTGTCTCTGTTTTTTGTATCTGTCAACTTCTTCTTGATTATTATTTATGACAACTATTTTGTCATCCTTCTTCAACAGTCTCTCCTTAACATCCTTCAGTAGATGTTATTCCTCCCCTTCTTCCATTTGGCTATCCACCTGTGCCAAATATGTTCCAGTGTCCGCAACAACATCTTCAATTATAAGACAATCATTATAATAAAAAAATATAAGGCCTCTGTACCTCTTTTCCTTTTAGAAACACTTCACTATGTTGCGTTGATTTCTCTTCTTCTGTCAGCATATCAGTAAGCTGATCCAAACTCAAAGAACTCTTGAGACTGTCAGCTAGTCTCCCCTTCTCATCAGCTATTTCAATGATGTCTTCCAACATTTTTCCACTGTAGTGAACTGATTCTTTCCCATCCTCTTTATCATATTCTGCTTCAAAACTTTCATCTTCTGGAAGGTACTCTTTCACATCTTTGACAGTTTTAAAAGACTGTCTATCTTCTTCCAAACCTGCAATCATACACAAATCATTAGTTTTAAAATCACAATACCTTACGGTCTTATTTAATGCTTCAGTCATCAAGTCTTCCGGCTGCTTCCAATCATTCATATGATTCAACTCCTCTAGCTCTTCATCACTTTCAAAAAGTAATGGTCCACTTTCTGGTTCACATATCGAAACTTCAACATCTTCTTCAAAATCTTCCTTTTGCTGTAGCTCAATTCTTTCGAGCTTCTCTATCCTCTGTTTGGCATCAATAACCTGTTCAAGTTCCCTTAGTTCCTTTATCAACTGCATATTCACCTGATGATTCCTCTTCTCTTGTAGCCTCTGCCACTTCAGCTTCTTTCTCATAACATAACCATGCTGCTGGTATACTTCATTTCTTTGCAACATCTCCATTAACACCTCAAGCTAAACTACTATCTCAACCTTCTCCCTCTCATAATACTCTTTGCGTAACTGTCTCTGTATGCCAATTGCCTTGGCATCCTTCTCCTTTTGTCCTCTGCTATGGTTTATTTCAGAACCTCTGTTACGACTGTCACCAGTCATCATCCTTTCCATCTCTATGAGTTCCTCACTCACTTTACTATGAGTTGCACTAAAGCCTCTTCAGCAGCAAGTCCTGTCCTGCCGCCACTTACCACACCAAGCTCGCCTCACTCAGTCTTTTGGCAAGCAATTGGTTCTCTATCTCTGGAACCTCCTTTGAGCACTTCACTTTTCTCTTCTTGGGCTTCAACTCATCTGCCTGTTCTAAGAACACAACTGTCCTCCTTATCCAATCTCTATTGGAATTCCTCAAGGTTCTCCCACATCTATGTTTTCACTAAGAAACTTTCACCAGTTTTCTTTATCTGTTAGCAATTCTAAACACGTCTTCTACGGAATTTCCTTTTGGGAGTTGCAATAATACTTCTTCTTCAATGTAAAGACAACAATATTTTAATCTTCAAATTCAAATAAAACCCAGATCATCTTACCTTCAAGATCTCGGTCTGATATTGTCTTTCCGTTCGCCTACACTTTTGAATGGACTGTCCTTCCCACTAGCTTTCAGCTGTGACTTCAAATTCTGTTACTTCCAAAAATTACTAACATCCCTCTTACAGTTTAACTACTGTAATCTTACCATGAAATTTCATTCATTCATATCTGCTAATCATTAGACAAAACTGCATACCTTCAATTACCTTCGGAATCTCACCACTCCTGTAAATCTGTTTCAGCAAATCTTTATGCTTCCTCTGCACAATTTCTTGATATTATACTACTGTCAATCAGATTTTAGAATATGATCCTTTCTTCCAATCTTCCGGCTTTTTCTGGCAAAGCTTTAACTATCAACAACAATTCCTTCTTTGCTGAGTTTCTTCCACTCAGAAATCACTAACAGCTTCTTTCATTACTATCCCTTGATCTCCTTTGCTGAGATACTTCATTGCTGCAACCATCAATCCTCAATTTATTTCTTGTTAGTGAAACTCAATTCAAAATTAAAAAAACACAATACCTGCACGATTCTTCATTCATTCAGCTGTACTCTGGTTGCTTGACTGTCAGATTAGAATCTAATCTCCCTTGCCTACATGCACATCTCTCGGTTCTGAATTCCTTCAAGAAATTTTCATATAGAGCTATTCCAGCTCTGATACCAAAAATGATGCGGGCAGGGCCTGCAAACCCAAAAATATTCAAAGAATACTATGCATTTAAGAATGCATTGCAATCACTGCCCAATTAACACTCCAATCTGAGTAATTTCATACACTTTTCTACTGCGGAAGCTATCTTTCACATTTATGGTTATAAAACCTTTTCATAGTAAATATTTCTCAAGCATCAAATTATCAATCAGCTCAATATTCAAATGCTCCCATAATCACCCAATAAAAATCATTCATCATTTAATCACCAATATTCATATATGACTGGATTCAATTAAAAGATTGTGCCCTTACTTTTAATATTCAACCTGGCAACTTATATCCCTGTACATGCTTTTAAACTCAATTTTCAAATTATACCACTATTTGGATTCAGGTTTGCTAATCTATATGTGTGCCTTTCACCAAGCGCATGACAGCACACTCCATAGAAGATTTTAATAGCAATTGAATCCAAATTTCATACCTATCATTTCCACAGTGGATAATCATTGTGCTTCCACCTTAGTAATCTGGCAAACCATAATTTCTGAATGCATTCGCTCTTCAGCTTCACAAGGCTACTTTGATCAAGAATATGATTCTTTCTTCAACTCACGCGCATAGACTCTGCCTCTTCTGCGTTTTTGTTATTCTCACTAATTGGTGTGGGAACTCCATCGTTTCTCCTTTCAGCATCCACGTTAAAATAGTGTTTAAAACCCTTTAAAATAACCACTGCAAAATTACATAATTTGTATTAAAGCCCCAAGGCCACACATAATACAATGCACGGAATGTATATGGATTTAAAAAAAATGAAATATGGGCGCCTCTATAAACATCGACGGTCCACAGCTCTGTCCAACTCCGAATTCCACTGTGATCACCGTCTAAAAAATGCTTCACTTACAATTGCACATCCCATTTCATCAAATCAAATCTTTCAGTATTCGATTTCTGTGCCGATACATTGTTAATTTAATTAGACCAAGTTTCATTCATCTCCAGGAGCACTTTCTGTTAATCTGACTGCTTATTGGACGCCGCACCAAATTATCTTCTTCCTCTAGCCGCTCGAACCTAAATTCTTTCCACTGGTATGTGTGGAGTACTAAAAAGGTGTGCTTTTGATGATTATTTCAGTGGCTTTTTAGTAGAATTTGTAAACCTTTTTGCATCATGAATTTAGAAAATAATAAGGAATTATAACAAAACATGTGAGAATTGATATGCAAGACTTAACCGCTGATAATGGTTATTTTCTGTGCAGGAAAAGGAGAAAACGAGGAGTTTACGTTCCAAAGGAAAGGACAAAGTCGAGATAACTGCTGTCCCTCTGAAGGAGAACCGAATGCAAACAAGGCTAAGCAGAGAAAAGCAAATCGGCCCGGAAAAGGAGGAGAAGACACCAACTCGACGCAAAAGAAAAGAAAAGACGAAGGATTAACAGTTTGGGGAATCCCTCAGGATCTTTGATCCTGAGGGATTGCTGCTTTATTTATCTTGTTACTTGGACATCTTCGCCGTCACCTTTATATAAAGGGACAGCACTGTTAGCTTGAGAGATAGAATTTTTATGTAATTTCCTGTTAAACATCAGCTCTGATTATTGAGTCTCGTTGAGAACTGGTTCATTGTACTTTTGTCCGATGCATTAATATAAGCTTGGTGATTCTCTCATTTTTGCGTCTGGATTAACTTAAGGCGGTGTACCCTTGGAGGCTAAGGGCCTGGCCCCGGAGGACACTTGCTTCTGTATCAGTATGATTTGATTTCCGTGTGGTTTGTTTATCGTTGTTATTTGGTAATCTGATATGCTTTATAAGTTGATATTACATGCTCTGTTAAGATTAAATCATTGAGGTTTTTACAGATAGAATCGTGTATTAACTCTGCATTATGTTATTGATCTTTTCAGAGTTAATTGCATGTTATTAGTCTTAACCGAATATTCTTACTGTTCTGTCACAGAGCGTTTGTGCTGAACATTCATATCATAGATTCATATGAAGTTGTGTTCTTCATGATTGTTGGATTCAGAGATAATGCTGTTCTATTTGGAAGCACAGTCGTATCCCTGTTAATTAAGATTACTATTTCAGCGTGTTGTGTGCGTATATGATTTACTAGAGCTGTTCCATAATTTGTCAATAGTTAATGCTGTTCCATTAGTGTGTTCTACTTAATTTGCCTTAAAAGTGAAAGATTGATTGATTGCGAAGAGTGCATTTGGGTTAATAGAGTAAGACTCTCGAGACTTAGTTGTTCGATTGCTGTTCCATTTTAGAATTACTGTTCCATTCCAGATTTGTTGTTCAATTCTTTATTTGTTGTTCCATTTACTCGCATTTGTTGTTTTGGTGTGAGAGACGATCTAAGGCTGTAGTGAGCTCTGGCATTCACTGTCTAGCTCCCAGACCCGTGGTCTATGCTCTAATTTCCTTTCCATCAGTTTCCAAAGGGATGGGTTATCGCTGCCGAACCCTTGACTGATAAGCTGCCTAGTTTTCCGAATGTGTGATTTATTCTTTTGAAGTAACTTAGTTATAGACAAGCATCCGTTTACTCTTGTATTTTTAAACACTGTACTACTAGCATTACTCTGACAAGTGATAGCCTCAGACCGAGACACTCTTTGGAATAACAAAACGCTCCCGGATTGACATATTAATGTGAGGTAATTAGAGGTGAAAGAGACCCTTTTTATAGCTCTACATTTTGGCGCCGTTGCCGGGGAAAGAGTGTAGCCATTTGTATTTTTCAGAGTAGTGTACGAACCTGCTAGGGAGGAGTTGGATCTTAGAAACGAAAGGTAAGAACCTACGTGCAGAGCATGTAAAAGCCCTGCTCCACTGTCTGCTTTCCTAACAGATTTGTTTTTGCTTTGTTTGAATAGAATTTGGTAGTTCATTTGAGTGCATGACTAAGCAGAAAAGACCAGAAAAGAATATCAAACCCCCATCCAAGCCTAAAAAAGCTAAGGGGCCGGTGACCCTTGGCCGAACGACCTTCATAGACGAAATCTATAAGAAAATAGAATCTCAGCCATCAATAGGCCCCAGGAAAAACATTTCTAAACAGCCTACTAGTTCCCTTCAGGCCACAGGATCACCATCTGTAGCCTTTGCTGAGGTGCATAGTCAAACTGAAGAGCAGGACTTTCAAGAAATCGAAAATTCTACTCCAGAACTATTGCAGGAAGGGAATTCCAGCAACTTTTGTGAAGGAGAAGGAGAAACAGGGCAAACCAAGGAACCAAAATCTCCTATTGGAGCAAACCAGCCATTAGATAGCCCAGATAAGGGGAGTGCTGCGAAAATCATTGTTGAAGGAATCCAATCTCCTCAGACATCTGGTATTCTCATTATTCCAGATAAGGGAAGTGCTATTAAAACTATCCCTGTCAAAACCATTCCACCTCAACCTAGGAATACTCTCCTAGATATCCCAGAAGGTTATTGGCATATATTCGATTCCATGGCTCAGAACCAGCCAAATGCTCAAACCTCTACATTACAATATCCTATAGTGGATTCTACAGCAAATGCACCCATGAAAGCTATCCCTCTTCAGCATATCCCTACATTTCACGGTCTCACATCAGAAGATCCGGATGCATTTTTATTCGAATTCAATGTGTTATGCAGGGGGTATGATTACACCACCGATCCCCAGAAATTGAAATTATTTCCCTCAACATTAAAAGGGGCTGCTTTAAGATGGTTTATGGGACTTGGTGGTGGGGTTATCAACAATTGGGATCAAATGAAAGAATCCTTCTTAAAAAAAATCAGGATTATTGTAGTTCTAGAGAATTAAAAGATGAAATATTCCAAATGACAGCCAGACCGAATGAAACATTGGAGGAGTATGTGGAACGTTTTCAGTACAATCTACAAAGATCTCCTTATGCATCGCTACCTTTACCTGATAATGTGTTAAAAACTGCATTAATAAGGGGCATGAAGGAACAATGAATTGAAACATTAAACATCATGGGAAAAGGGGATATTTATCAAGAGAATTTTGCTGACATCATTGATTTATGTATCAGGAGTTCGAGAGGCAGCACAAGAATAAAACCGACAGAATATGATCGTTTTGCAAGAGATAACAAAGTATCAAAAGAAGGAGTAACACGTGCAGAAATTGGAAATTTATTAGAAAATTTTAAAACTGATATTCTGGGGACACTAACTACACAACTTGATATTGTGCAGGCTAAACAGAAGCAGATGGAGGCAGAACAGAATTTGGCAATCTTCTGCCCCCGATGCAGAAAAAAACATAGCCACAAGGAATGTCCACTAGATAAAGTCCAAACGTGTGCCATCTGTATAAAATATCACCTTACGGAGAGCTGCCCCTCACTTCCTAGATTGAAAGCGGTATATAAGGAAGCAGAAGAAGAACCAGAATCGGTGAACTCGATCAACCAGCGTTGCCAGTGGCAGCCGAGAGAATCTGGTATGTTTCCGGACTCAACCTCTTTTTTTCAACCCCCACAGTATAATGCTCAACAATATGGTGTGTGGCAAAATCAATCTCAACCCCCATTTTCAAACTGGTCACCACAATCGTTTCCTTCTTCAAATCCATGGCTGAATCAAACAAGCCAATCTGGTTGGCCAAATTTCCCTTACACTCCACCATATTGGCAAAATGGCCCATATCCTTCACAATGGACTCCCTCTACTTCACAAAGTTCACCCTGGCAGACAAGATGGCAAAGACCGATGTACCACCCAGCTGGAACTATTCCGCTCCCTCAACCTACTTTGCCAGCCTTACAACAAAATCCCCAGTCTAACCTGAGACCGCAACTCCCAGCCCAACCCGATCCCAATCCAAATAACAGACAGGTCCAATCTATCCAAATCATAGAATCACCAGAAATAGGACCCGACCTGAGGGAGTGCAATGATCTTCAGTTAAGATTTGGACGCATAATTGAAACTGGGGGAGATAAAACAGTTCATATTGAAGATCAGTTACCAAGAGAACATCAGTTGCAACAAGAGGATGTAAATAAGCAGCAGACTCATAATCAAGCAACCACATCCTCTCCTCCGTTCCCAGAACGATTAGTCATACCTCGACCCATACAATATCCCGACTTTGACATTCTGGGAGAATTACAAAATCTGTACATAAAAATTCCATTCCTCCAAGCCATTCAAGACATTCCTATATACGCAAAAACTATCAAAGAGTTGTGCATAAAGAAACCAAGGAGGAATATAAAAAATAATCCAAGAGTCCAAGTAGTCGGTACTTTATCTGACCTATTATCTGGGAGAGAAACACCCATTAAATATGAAGACCCAGGGAATCCAATTATAACTATTCAAATTTATGGTCAGACCCTGTCTAATGCCTTAGTTGATCTAGGAGCTGCAATTAATATTTTAACAACCACTACTTGCCAAAAGCTTGGCATTACATCTGTAGAACCCACCTCTACTTTGTTAGAATTGGCTGACCGATCTGTGGTCAGACCAGAGGGTACTCTACATGATGTCATGGTCTCTGTAGAATCCTGGGAGTATCCAACCGATTTCCTGATAATTAATCCAAAAACCCGACTTGATGGACACCCGCTAATTTTAGGTAGACCTTGGCTCGCCACTGCCGATGCCTACATTGGTTGTCGGCAGGGAAATATGACCATATCCAGAGGACCAAATAGCAAAAATTTAGTTCTATATCCTCCAGCGCAGCCAAGTGTCACAATAATCAAAACTAATAAGCACCCTGTATCATACCTTACCGATAACATCAGATCTCCATTAACTATACAAGAGGCACTTGATTTCAAAGACCAAACAGAAGATGATGCCATTAATAATTTCATTAGTCAAACTGAATCTCGCACACAGTGTCACATGATAGAAGCAGCATTTGATAATGAATTGGAGGAAGATCCTCTGAAAGATACGCATGACCAAACGATACCTGTTACTTCTGTTGCAAATAGTAAAACTGTGGAAATTGGACCGGGAAAAACTTTAAACATCAATGCTAATCTCACGCCTGAACAAGAAACTAAGCTCATCCATCTGTTAACGAAATATCAAGAAGCATTTGCATGGGATTACCCTGATATGAAAGGAATCGATCCCCACTTATGTACACACCACATTTATATAGAAAAAGATGCCAGACCTGTTCGTCAGCCGCAAAGGAGACTTAATCCTCATCTAAAGGATGTGGTAAAAGCTGAACTTCAGAAACTTTTAGATGTCAATTTTATCTATCCTATTTTTGATAGTAAATGGGTCTCTCCGCTTGTGGTGGTACCAAAAAAGAATGGAAAATGGAGAATCTGTGTGGATTATAGGGAACTAAATAAGGCAACACAAAAAGATCATTTTCCTCTCCCATTCATAGACCAAGTATTAGATACTTTAGCAGGAAAGAAATTCTTTTCTTTCCTGGATGGCTTCAGTGGATACAATCAGATTCAGATTGCCCCTGAAGACCAAGATAAAACTACTTTTACTTGTCCCTGGGGAACATTTTCCTATCGAGTTCTACCTTTTGGCCTATGTAATGCTCCTGCCACATTTCAAAGGGCTATCCTTAGCATTTTTGCATATTTAATAAATGATGGACTTGAAGTTTACATGGATGACTTTACACCATATGGAGATGATTTTGATCCAGCTCTAGACACCCTAGAAAAAGTCCTACAACGCTGCATTGTTACCAGGCTTTGCTTAAGCCACGAAAAATGTTTCATGATGATGACTGAAGGACTTATCCTAGGACATTATGTTTCATCAGCTGACATTCAGGTAGACCCGGCCAAAATCCAAATACTTTTGCTCATTCCCACTCCTACTACTCAAACAGAGGTACGTAGCTTTCTTGGACATTCTGGTTATTATAGACGATTTATAGAACATTATTCGCACATTGCTGCTCCTTTATATGCACTAACTGGTAACGTTGATTTTATTTGGACAGAAAAATGTGAATGTGCTTTCGAGGATTTAAAGAAGCTCGTATCCACAGCCCCAGTCCTTTGAGGACCAAACTGGGACCTACCATTCCAGATATCATCTGATGCCTCAGATACAGCCATTGGCGCAGTCCTTGGGCAGGAAGAGGATAAAAAACCATATGCTATCTATTACATTAGCAAAAATTTATCCCCTGCTGAATTAAATTACACTGTTACTGAAAAAGAATTCCTAGTTGTAATACATGCTGTCAATAAGTTTAGACATTATATTACAGGCTATCCTGTTATCTTGTATACAGACCATTCTTCCATAAAATATTTAGCAAATAAGCCTGTCACAAATGCCAGAGTAACTAGATGGTTGATTTTATTGCAAGAATTCGATATCACAATCAAGGATCGGCCTGGCAAAGAAAACCATGTAGCCGATTTTCTTTCGAGAATACCAAAACCAATCGATGCAGCAGCAGTTGAAGATCAATTTCCGGATGAGCACCTGTTTGTTGTTACCGTTCAAACACCCTGGTATGCTGATGTTGCCAACTACCTCGCAATAGGTAAACTACCAAAACATTTAACCCCTAATAAGCGCAAGCAGATTGTTCAGAAGAGTGCTCGATTCTCGTGGATTGGGGGCTATTTGTTTCACACAGGGGCAGACATGCATATCAGGCGATGTAGCGAGAAGATGGAATCTTTGACATCCTAAAAGCCTGTCACGATGGACCCTGTGGTGGACACTTCGCTGAGCGTAGAACTGGACACAAAGTATTGCAGACAGGATATTACTGGCCTACGATTTTCAAAGATGCAAAGAAATTTGTCCAAGCCTGTGACAGCTACCAGCAAGAAGGACGACCTGGTCAAGCTGATGAGATGCCTCTGAAACCACAGTTATTCATCGAACCATTCGAGCGATGGGCT
Source organism: Pinus albicaulis (assembly GCA_034641835.2). Taxonomy (NCBI): domain Eukaryota; kingdom Viridiplantae; phylum Streptophyta; class Pinopsida; order Pinales; family Pinaceae; genus Pinus; species Pinus albicaulis. The sequence continues at coordinate 984,101,981 of CM076573.1, read as the reverse complement.
CTTGATTTCGTTGGACCCATCAACCCCTCGTCAAATCAGAAAACATATATCTTGGTGGCAACAGAATATGTCACCAAATGGGTTGAGGCAGAAGCATTGCCAAGAGCCACAGAGGACTCTGTCACACAGTTCCTCTTCCATATATTTGTACGTTATGGCCTTCCTAGGGAAATAATTACAGATGGAGGACCACAATTTGCTGGGAATAGATTAGCTGCAACACTCAACAATTATCACGTCTAGCATAAAATCACTACTCCGTATCACCCACAGGCGAATGGGCAGGTAGAAAGTAGCAATAAGATAATAGAATCAATCCTAACGAAAACCATTGCGTCACATAGGCGTGATTGGGCTACCCGACTACCTGAAGCACTCTAGGGCTATAGAACCACATGGAGGAGCACCACCGGTTACTCACCTTATCAATTAGTGTTTGGAAAACAACCCATTTTTCCCATAGAATTCGAAATCCAAACATTACGGACAGCACAGGAAGTTGGCCTAGATCTAAACGAGGCACAAATCAATCGACTACAGCAGATTAATGAATTAGACGAAATTAGGCTCTCTGCACTACAAAATAGAGCATTGATTCAACAACAACGAGCTAAATGGCATGATGCGCTCATCAAGAACAAAGTCTTCCACGAGGGAGACTGGGCTCTGTTATACGAATCTCGATTTCAGGACTTCCCTGGAAAACTTTAGACTCGATGGTTGGGACCATATGAAATCCAGAAGGTGCATGACAATGGAACCCTTACTCTAATTACCATTGACGGTTCTGGATATGCATTCAAAGTAAATGGCCACCGAGTTCGTCTCTATCGCAAACCACTCACTCGGGAATCCTTCTGCCAGTAGCTCTGCCGAGACACTGATATGGAGATTTTAGGAGAGGAAGAGAAATCTTCCTCACCTGTAATTCATTAAGGAATTCATTTCTTTTTACAATTTGTACATAAGTTCTTGTCTTTGAGTCGTTCTTGTACATATGTTTAAATTAAATGTTTTCTTGTCATTTTTTGCTGTTCTTTTTCTTTCTCAAAGTTTCGATTTTTCCCGTTCTAAAAAAATGGCATTTGCGTGTTTTTATGCTGTTGGCTTTGCTTGTTTTGCTGTTCCTTTTCTAAAGGAACAACATTCTGGATCTCTGCTGTTCCTTTTCCAAAGGAACGGCATTTTTACGTCTTTTGCTGTTCCTTTTCCAAAGGAAAAACATTTTTGGTTACTACTGTTCCTTTTTTTTCAAAGAAACATCATTCTTTTGTTGCTGCTTGTTCCTTTTTCAAAGGAACGACATTTTGAGTGTTTTTATAGTATTTTTATTTTTGCTGTTCCTTTTTCAAAGGAACAACATTTGCATTTTTGCGATCTATCGTCTGTCGTTGTTTCTTTTTCAAAAGGAACACCACTAGCATACTTTTGCTCTCCTTGTGAAACATCTTATTCCTTTTGCTGATCTAAATTGAGGATGCTTCTTGCCCATCTTCTTTCAAGTCTTTAAGATACGGCTATGTACTTGTGCAATGAATATAAAATCACAACATACCGAAATCCGCAAACCATAAATCGCTATATTTATAAGGCTCTGCATTAGTAAGAGGCCAAAAGGAAGGACATACTTATTTCTTATCTTTTGTTGTCATTTTTTTACTAATTTTTCCCTGATTGGTTATCTTTATCATGCTGATCCCTTTAACCCTCTTTGATTATTATTTAGGAATAAGAGCAAAGGGCTTATATCTTCCTATTGAGATGATAAGACTTCTTCCACCATTCCTACTCTTAAGGAGTGTTGAACCACCCTTTGTGTATAAATAAGGAAAATTACTCTATGAAAAAGAAAAATATCTGAACATGATATGTGAAATGTCAAATGCAGGATAGGGGGTCTCATCGAGAGCCAGCCTACCATGATCATGAGGATGGAAGTGAAGTGGCATTCCCATTATGGCCACCACACCAGGGATATGGTCCAAAAAGGTATATCAAATAAACGAACCTTGGAACAGGAGGTCTCATCACGAGCCGGCCTGCCCACGTTTCGCTCCTTCCTCGTGAATGGCATTATGGTTAACTGGTCACCAAGCCAGCATAATGGTCTACATTTTGACATAACAACATTCCTAAGTATACACAAAGGATCATGGTTCCAAGGGTGAAAAACAACTCTGCCAAGGTTATGGACACCTGTCGGCAGCAGAGCACTGTTAATGGTATTGAAGTCACCTTGGTTACACCAATGGGTAAGATACTAATACTCTTTTGCTTCTTATATCCTAGGAACTAATCATATATTATTTCCCGATTTATACATCGCATGAACATTTATCATCACCAATCATGGCAAAGGAAGTGACCATGACCACTTGAGATTTGGCAAGTACGACAGATGTCCTACCACCAGCCTCATATCATAACATAGCAGCCTCTTATGTAATACGCGATCAACTCTCCGCCTCGATTTCGGTAATTCGTTGTCCTTCTAAACATGGCATAATTCCATATGTTGTTCCTTTCTGACTCGGTTGCAGATCGGGTGCTGCTCCTTTATTTGCCGGCTGGGACAGCCTATCACATTGCGGGGGGGGGAGGTTAACCTCATTATTCCCTGAATTACGTGTCAGCTCACTATTCGGGAAAGATAGTGTACGACGGTATGGCATGGCTTAACGGCATGGCATTTCTATTTTTACACAAGTTGCTGTTCATAATCCATTTCTGTTGCATTGTTGCATACTCTGTGTTTTTTTTCTCGAAATCTTGCGATTATCACCCTCTCTATGTTTCAAACAGCACAAGTAGTTGCTGTTCCATTGAGAATCCACAGTGAAACCATGGGAGGAAGGGCAATTCGAAGCGAACCTCAGAAGTTGACAATCTCCACTACTGCCCGGGAGATCCTGGAAAGAGCAGGATGGTTGAATTATCTCAGTCGCCTGCAGGAGTCTAATCAAACAGTAGTGATGGAATCTTTGCAGAACCTGCAGGATGATCACTCCACAGTAAGGGGGAAGCAGATAGCGGTCACCGACGATATAATTGCAGAAGTTTCGGGACTACCAGCCACCGGACCAATATGGACATTAAAGAAGGAAAGATTACAGAAGATCATGGAAATTTTCCAGGACGAAGGCCAGAGCTTCACAATTAAGGGGAAGGGAGTTCTGCCAGCAACCCTAGGAGAACCCTGGACGGAATTAGCAAGAACAGTGCAGAGCTACATCACCTGCGAGGGGAGGAAAGACATGGTAAGACCACGACATCTTAAACTCTTAGTTGTTTTAAAGTAGAAATGCTCTGTAAATCTACCTGCACTTCTGAATTCATTACTGCATGATGCTGCACGAAGCATAAAAAAGGCACAGCATGTAGAGTCAGTCGTCAGTCACCATGGGTTAATACGATTAGTAGTTAGTCATAGTCTCACCCAGCAGTAGAGCAGCTGGGAAGAGATGATTGTAATGATTAAGGGGGGATTGACAGCACCATCCCCAAAACGTAAACATTCTACAAGCACACCAGAACGTCCAGCAAAACGCAGAGAATTAGTAAAACAAAAACATGTTGCTAGTGCATCAGAACGACCAGAGATACACCAGGAATCAGCAAAGCGCAAGCATGCCATCGATCCACCTGAACAGCCAGAGAAGCCCAGAAAATCAGCCCAGTTAGCTCGGATGCGAGGAAGGCTAGAGAAGCCCAGAAAATCAGCCCAGTTACCTAGGATGCGAGGAAGGCTAGAGAAGCCCAGAAAATCAGCCCGGTTAGGTCGGATGTGAGGAAGGCTGGAAAAGCTCCAGGAAAGCACCAGCCAACTAGTGGTAATTGAGGACGAGCAATCCGAAGAGGAAAAAGAGGAAGCAGCTGAGCATTCGGAAACAGAAACAGAGGCAGAAGCTGAACAATCCAGACAGGAGGGGGAAATGGGACAGCAGGAAGGTAGCCCATTACAAGACCCAATGGGAGAAGATGAATTGGCCGCAGTCCTAGCCAATATGGGTAAGTATGGCCAACCTTCTAGTCCAGTAGACCTCCACGACAAACCCCAAGAAGAAAACACATCTGAAAAATCACATGTAGTAGAGGCAGAAAAAGGAAATCTGCCTGTTCATGATGAAGAGGAGATAAGAGATACTGAACAGGAAAAATCTGTTCCCAAGACACCAGAGGAAATTCCGGAGGGAGTAGGAGCAGAAAAAACAGTTGCCCAGGAAGAGACAGAACCAATCAAGGTTCCTACCCCAAAACATCCAGAGCAGAACAGCGAGGAAGCACCCCAAGAGAATGATCCAGAAACTAGTCATGGTCCAAACCGCAGCAGACAGCCTGCTGTTCCTTCTAATGAAATGCTGGAAATTAAGAAATTGCGAATGGAACGGTAGAAATTATTGAATACAATAACCCAGCTCAGACAACAAATTAGAATTCTGAAAGCAAACCAGAGGGTAAGAAAGACCGGAGGGAAGAAAAAGAGGGCCAACAATCGCCCTGCTGTTCAAAACCCTACTGAAAATCCAGCTGCCGTTCCAAATGATGTTGAGGAACAGCAACAGACTGATATTCACGTTAAAATAGAAAGGGATGATATAAGGACCAGTGACAAGAAAATCCAGACAGAGGCACCACCCTCAGGGGTAATAAGGGTTCTGAACTCCAAACAGCATAATAAGAAAGTTCAGGTAAAACTCCCGGCCTCCACTGACCTATGGAAAAAAGATCTGAAGACAAAAACCTTGCATAAGATGATGAAGCAAGCCCAGCAAGAAGCCGAACAACTTAGAGAGCAAATGGTCCCCCGAGAAAAATATGAAGAGTTACAGCAGCAACTAAGGGACATCAATCAATCCAAAAGCCAGGCCTTTGAAGGGTGGCGAAAGGAACAAGAGGAAGTTGCATAGGTAACCCGTAGACTAGATAATGTTATCAAGGAGATGAATACCTTGTGTTCTTTATACAATGACGTTTTAGCATGTAGGGCCCCTGCTAAAAACTATGCTCTGTTTTTATTAGAACGGTATTTACAATTAAAAATAAAAGCTGTTAAAGCAGGCGCCCCTATACAAATCAACACTGTCAATGACTTTATAGACTACTGTAAACATTATGGAGTGAAGGTCCAGAGATTGCTGTGTGAAATTTATTTGCATGACCTTGTGCTAGATCAGGAGACTGAGTTGAACCCTGGCCCTTTTGTTGGAGACATCCAATTACAAGCATTCATCTCATTCGGGGTTAATCAGATTAAGTGGCTCAAAGCCTATAATACTTTCCAGAGTCAGGAAAATGGCCTAGATTTACGGGTAAGGGCTGAGCCTAGGAACCCAGTGCAGTTGTGGAAAGCTCATAGAAACCTCATAAGGACTCCGGGTGTCATTGAAACGTTAGGACCCATGCATGAGGCACTCATTCGACAGAGTTTAGAATATTTTCTTTCCATCAAAGACCTCACCATTGATGCAGCCAAATTTCGGTACCGAATCTCTAATCCAAACATCCAGCTCAGGGAACCATTTAAGTATGAGAATTTTGAATTAGCTGCCAACCGTTTGAACCTCTATGGCGAGAGAATTTTGAAAGCAGGGCCATCTTGGTTAGGATATAGATTTCGCACTCCAATTATTTGGCACCCTGCACCCGGATACCAGGCCCTGTATGAGATGCCTGAGTGGCAAACAGGTCAGTTCTTTGACTATCTAATCACTCATCATGGCTGTAGGCCTCTGCATGAGATTCCTTCTCCAGCATATTCTCTCATTGCCTTGCATGTCAACTACAATGTTTTCATGAAGACATGAAACAAGGTAAGCAGGGGGGTGTGTGGAGTGCTAAAAAGGTATGCTTTTGATGATTATTTCAGTGGATTTTTAGTAGAATTTGTAAACCTTTTTGCATCATGAATTTGGAAAATAATAAGGAATTATAACAAAACATGTGAGAATTGATATGCAAGACTTAACCGCTGATAATTGTTATTTTTCTGTGTAGAAAAAGGTGAAAATGAGGAGTTACGATTCCAAAGGAAAGGACAAAGACGAGATAACTGCTGTCCCTTTGAAGGGGAACCGAATGCAAACAAGGCTAAGCGGATCAAAGCAAATCGGCCCGGAAAAGGAGGAGAAGACACCAGCTCAGCGCAAAAGAAAAGAAAAGATGAAGGATTAACAGTTTGGCGAATCCCTCAGGATCTTTGATCCTGAGGGATCGCTGCTTTATTTATCTTGTTACTTGGACATCTCCGTCGTCACCTTTATATAAAGGGACAGCACTGTTAGCTTGAGAGATAGACTTTTTATGTAATTTTCTGTTAAACATCAGCTCTGATTATTGAGTCTCGTTGAGAATTGGTTCATTGTACTTTTGTCTGATGCATTAATATAAGCTTGGTGATTCTCTCATTTCTGCGTCTGGATTAACTTAAGGCGGTGTACCCTTGGAGGCTAAGGGCCCGGCCCCGGAGGACACTTGCTTCTGTATCACTACGATTTGATTTCCGCGTGGTTTGTTTATCGTTGTTATTTGGTAATCTGATATGCTTTATAAGTTGACATTACATGCTCTGTTAAGATTAAATCATTGAGGCTTTTACAGATAGAATCGTGTATTGACTCTGCATTATGTTATTAATCCTTTCATAGTTAATTGCATGTTATTAGTCTTAACCGAATATTCTCACTGTTCTGTCACAGAGCGTTTGTGCTGAACATTCATATCATAGATTCATATGAAGTTGTGTTCTTCATGACTGTTGGATTCAGAGATAATGCTGTTCTATTTGGAAGCACAGTCGTATCCCTGTTAATTAAGATTACTATTTCAGCGTGTTGTGTGCGTATATGATTTACTAGAGCTGTTCCATAATTTGTCAATAGTTAATGCTGTTCCATTAGTGTGTTCTGCTTAATTTGCCTTAAAAGTGAAAGATTTATTGATTGCGAAGAGTGCATTTGGGTTAATAGAGTAAGACTCTCGAGACTTAGTTGTTCAATTGCTGTTCCATTTTAGAATTACCGTTCCATTCCAGATTTGTTTTTCAATTCTTTATTTGCTGTTCCATTTTGCTATCTGTAGTTCCATTTACTCGCATTTGGTGTTTTGGTGTGAGAGACGATCTAAGGCTGTAGTGAGATTTGGCATTCACTGTCTAGCTCCCAGACCAGTGGTCTATGGTCTAATTTCCTTTCCATCAGTTTCCAAAGGGATGGGTTATCGCTGCCGAACCCTTGATTGATAAGCTGCCTAGTTTTCTGAATGTGTGATTTATTCTTTTGAAGTAATTTAGTTACAGACAAGCATCCGTTTACTCTTGTATTTCTTAAACAATGTACTACTAGCATTACTCTGACAAGTGATAGCCTCAGACTGAGACACTCTTTGGAATAACAAAACGCTCCCAGATTGACATATTAATGTGAGGTAATTAGAGGTGAAAGAGACCCTTTTTATAGCTCTACAGTATGAATGGTAATTCAAACAATATCAAATTCGTGGCTTAAAATCTTAGATTGCAGCACTGCTCGTCTTCATAAAACCGTGTGAACCTTTCACCTGATTTCAATCAACTTAACAACACAGAATATGTGAATTAAAAACCGGATTTCATTACTCCTTCGCAGATCTTCATCGATTCATCTACGCCAGTGTTTTTTCCAATGCTACAGCTCTTCAATGTGCTTATGCTTCCGATTTATAATTAATGGGTTTTGGATTACCATTCAACCCTTGGCAATTACATTCATTTCGAACTATACACTATTTGCAAACCATTACAACTAAATGCCAATATTAACAACATCAATTTTTCTAACTTATGTGCAGAGTTTTGTTTACAAAGCTTATTCGACGCTTTCCTGACAAATTTCAGACATAGTAACGCCACATAGAATTGAAGGTTCGCATTCATTCACTCAGATTCACAAAATCGATTTTAAATCTATAATTACACCAACAGTTCTCATGCACACTTTTATTTGAAACATCAATGTCAGCAATTGATCAATCGATTCACACATATGACTTTGGAAAAACACTTTCATATAAAACAACCCGAAATTACTTACAAATTTTTCTTCCTGGCCATATATTCAACATTTAGGCCCTTACAATTTTCCCAGAGGCTTACAGCCTTGGCTGTTCAAAACCTGCGCTCAACCACTCTCACTATTCTGTTCTACCTGTCTTATTTGCCTTTGAGGCCTTCTAATTTATACAAATTAAAAATGCACTAAATTGAGTTCTATCCCTTTAAAATCTCAACAAATCCCTAAATCTCTCAACATCCCTAAAAGATAGATTTTTATCCCTAAAACTTTGAAACTAATTCCAACTTAGGCTCCATCATTAATTCTAAATTATCTTGAAACTAATTTCTCTCATGTTTCTAGTTGTTTGGAAACATTTACAAAATCTCACAAATAATTAATTAAAATATAATTAATCACTAAAAATAATATTAATATTTACATGAAATTTAATATTTCTTCAAAACATGAAACCCCCTAGCTTAAATAAAATACAAGGTGTTTTTTGGAGCTAATGCTCCTGCATCAGACTCCCCATGTAAGAAAATTCATGACTACCTAGTCATAAGTTTGGATAATTATTTCCTCCTGGATCCCAAATTTTATTTTCTAATATTTCCTTGCTTGTCAATTTCTTTACTACTGTTGTCCTCCAGGTTTCCATATTTTGTGCTGTAATGATACACTTGCTCTGCCTTCAAGATCTGCTACTGTCTTCCTCTTGTTGTCACTCCTTTTCTTTCTTGCTACTGTCTTTCTCTGAGACATTTTCATCATTAACCTCCTTATCAACTAAATTTCTCTGTCCAGTATATCCTCTGTCCGCTGCTTGTTTCCATCTCTTGATTGCTGAACTCTCATTCTTGCTTGTTCTTCACTTGTTTTGATCGCTTCCTTTTCACCCTTACTGCTGTTTTGCACCTTTTCTGCTGCTGTTACATTGTCTTTTAGAACAATTTCTTGCCTCTGTTTTCTGTATCTGTCAACTTCTTCTTGATTATTATTTATGACAACTATTTTGTCATCCTTCTTCAACAGTCTCTCCTTAACATCCTTCATTAGATGTTCTTCCTCCCCTTCTTCCATTTGGCTATCCACCTGTGCCAAATATGTTCCAGCGTCTGCAGCAACATCTTCAATTATAAGACAACCATTATAATAAAAAATATAAGGCCTCTGTACCTCTTTTCCCTTTAGCAACACTTCAGTATGTTGCGTTGATTTCTCTTCTTCTGTCAGCATATCAGTATGCTGATCCAAACTCAAAGAACTCTTGAGACTGTCAGCTAGTCTCCCCTTCTCATCAGCTATTTCACTTATGTCTTCCAACATTTTTCCATTGTAGTGAACCGATTCTTTCCCAGTCTCTTTATCATATTCTACTTCAAAACTTTCATTTTCTGGAAGGTACTCTTTCACATCTTTGACAACCTCAAAAGACTGTCTATCTTCTTCCAAACTTGCAATCACACAAAAATCATTAGTTTTAAAATCACAAGACCTTACGGTCTTATTTGATGCTTCAGTCATCAAATCTTCTGGCTTCTTTGAATCATTCATATGATTCAACTCCTCTAGCTCTTCATCACTTTCAAAAAGTAATGGTCCACTTTCTGGTTCACATATCGAAACTTCAACATCTTCTTCAGCATCTTCCTTTTGCTGTAGCTCAATTCTTTCGAGCTTCTCTATCCTCTGTTTGGCATCAATAACCTGTTCAAGTTCCCTTAGTTCCTTTATCAACTGCATATTCACCTGATGATGCCTCTTCTCTTGTAGCCTCTGCCACTTCAGCTTCTTTCTGATAACATAACCATGCTTTTGGTATACTTCATTTCTTTGCAACATATCCATTAACACCTCAAGCTGAACTACTATCTTAGCCTTCTCCCTCTCATATTCCTCTTTGCTTAACTGTCTCTGTATGCCAATTGCCTTGGCATCCTTCTCCTTTTGTCCTCTACTGTGGTTTATTTCAGAACCTCTATTACGACTGTCACTAGTCATCATCCTTTCCATCTCTATGAGTTCCTCACTCACTTTACTATGATTTGCACTAAAGCCTCTTCAGCAGCAAGTCCTGTCCTGCCGCCACTTACCTCACCAAGCTCTCCTCACTCAGTGTTTTGGCAAGCAATTAGTTCTCTATCTCTAGAACCTCCTTTGAGCACTTCTCTTTGCTGTTCCTGGGCTTCAACTCATCTGCCTGTTCTAAGAACACAACTGTCCTCCTTATCCAATCTCTATTGGAATTCCTCAAGGTTCTGCCACATCTATGTTTTCACTAAGAAACTTTCACCAGTTTTCTTTATCTATTAGCAATTCTAAACACGTCTTCTATGGAATTTCCTTTTGGGAGTTGCAATAATACTTCTGCTTCAATGAAAAGACTACAATATTTTAATCTTCAAATTCAAATAAAACCTAGATCATCTTACCTTCAAGATCTAGGTCTGATCTTGTCTTTCCGTTCACCTGCACTTTTGAATGGACTGTCCTTCCCACTAGCTTTCAGCCGTGACTTCAAATTCTGTTACTTCCAAAACTTACTAACATCCCTATTACAGTTTAACTACTGTAATCTTACCATGAAATTTCATTCATTCATATCTGCTAATCATTAGAAAAAACTGCATACCTTCAATTACCTTCAGAATCTCACCACTCCTACAAATCTGTTTCAGCAAATCTTTATGCTTCCTCTGCACAATTTATCGATATTCTACTACTGTCAATCAGATTTTAGAATCTGATCCTTTCTTCCAATCTTCTAGCTTTATCTGGCAAAGCTTTAACTATCAGCAACAATTCCTTCTTTGCTGAGTTTCTTCCACTCAGAAATCACTAACAACTTCTTTCATTACTATCCCTTGATCTCCTTTGCTGAGATACTTCATTGCTGCAACCATCAATCCTCAATCTATTTCTTGTTAGTGAAACTCAATTCAAAATTAAACAAACACAATACCTACACGATTCTTCATTTATTCAGCTGTACTCTGGTTGCTTGACTGTCAGATTAGAATCTAATCTCCCTTGCCTACATGCACATCTCTCGGTTCTGAATTCCTTCAAGAAACTTTCATACAGAGCTATTCCAGCTCTGATACCAAAAATGATGCAGGTAGGGCCTGCAAACCCCAGAATCTTCAAAGAATACTATGCATTTAAGAATGCATTGCAATCACTGCCCAATTAACACTCCAATCTGAGAAATTTCATACACTTTTCTACTGCGGAAGCTATCTTTCACATTTATGGTTATAAAACCTTTTCATAGTAAATATTTCTCAAGCATCAAATTATCAATCAGCTCAATATTCAAATGCTCCCATAATCACCCAATAAAACTCATTCATCATTTAATCATCAATATTCATATATGACCGGATTCAATTAAAAGAGTGCGCCCTTACTTTTAATATTCAACCTGGAAACTTATATCCCTGTACATGCTTTTAAAATCAATTGGCAAAGTATACCACTGTTTGGATTCAGGTTTGCTAATCTATATATGCACCTTTCACCAAGCGCATGACAGCAGACTCCATAGAAGATTTTGATAGCAATTGAATCCAAATTTCATACCTGTCATTTCCAAAGTGGATAATCATTGTGCTTCCACCTTAGTAATCTAGCAAACCATAATTTCTGAATGCATTCACTCTTCAGCTTCACAAGGCTAGTTTGATTAAGAATCTGATTCGTTCTTCAACTCAAGCGCATAGACTCTGCCTCTTCTGCGTTTTTTTTATTCTCACTAATTGGTGTGGGAACTCCATCGTTTCTCCTTTCAGCATCCACATTAAAATAGTGTTTGAAACCCTTTAAAATAACCACTGCAAAATTACATAATTTGGATTAAAGCCCCAAGGCCACACATAATACAACGCATGGAATGTATATGGATTTAAAAAAAATGAAATATGGACGCCTCTATAAACATCAACGGTCGACAGCTCTGTCCAACTCCGAATTCCACTGTGATCACCGTCTAAAAACTGCTTCACTTACAATTGCACATCCCATTTCATCAAATCGAATATTTCAGTATTCGATTTTTGTGCTGATACATTGTTAATTTAATTAGACCAAGTTTCATTCATCTCCAAGAGCGCTTTCTGTTAATCCGACTGCTTATTGGACGTCGCACGAAATTATCTCCTTCCTCTAGCCGCTCGAACCTAAATTATTTCCATTGGTATGAATTGTAATTCAAACAATATCAAATTCATGGCTTAAAATATTATATTGCAGCACTACTCGTCTCCATAAAACCGTGTGAACCTTTCACCTGATTTTAATCAATTTAACAACACAGAATATGTGAATTAAAAACCGGATATCATTACTCCTTTGCAGATCTTCATCGATTCATCTGCGCCAGCGTTTTTGCCAATGCTACAGCTCTTCAATGTGCTTATGCTTTTGATTTATAATTAATGGGTTTTGGATTACCATTCAACCCTTGGCAATTACATTCATTTCAAACTGTACACTATCTGCAAACCATTACAACTGAATGCCAATATTAACAACATCAATTTTTCTAACTTATGTGCAGAGTTTTGTTTACAAAGCTTATTCAACGCTTTCCTATCAAATTTCAGACATAGTAACGCCACATAGAATTGAAGGTTCGCATTCATTCACTCAGATTCACAAAATTGATTTTAAATCTATAATTACACCAACAGTTCTCATGCGCACTTTTATTTGAAACATCAATGTCAACAATTGATCAATCTATTCACACATATAACTTTGGGAAAAAACTTTCATATAAAACAACCCGAAATTACTTACAAATTTTTCTTCTTGGCCATATATTCAACATTTAGGCCCTTACAATTTTCCCAGACGCTTACAGCCTTGGTTGTTCAAAACCTGCGCTCAACCACTCTCACTATTCTATTATGCCTGTCTTATTTGCCTTTGAGGCCTTCTAATTTATACAAATTAAAAATGCACTAAATTGAGTTCTATCCCTTTAAAATATCAACAAATCCCTAAATCTCTCAACATCCCTAAAAGATAGATTTTTATCCCTAAAACTTTGAAACTAATTCCAACTTAGGCTCCATCATTAATTCTAAATTATCTTGAAACTAATTTCTCTCATGTTTCCAGTTGTTTGGAAACATTTACAAATTCTCACAAATAATTAATTAAAATATAATTAATCACTCAAAATAATATTAATATTTACATGAAATTTAATATATCTTCAAAACATGAAACCGCCTAGCTTAAATAAAATACAAGGTGTTTTTCGGAGCTAATGCTCCTGCATCAGAAACTAGGGTATAGGTTCAGTATATTATAAACATCATATTAGGTATGTATGCTAATCTATATTTACTCCTATTATGACTCTGAGTAATCATATATTCTGTAGTAAGAGTGCCCTCCTATCCCTCTTCAATATAGTTTTCAATTGGCATGACATCATATTTTCAGGCAGACCATTATTAATATACATATGTTCAGTTAGCCTTGAAAGAATAATTGAGATATGCATTGTTGTTCAAATCAGTCATGGAAATCTGCCAAAGTTTTTGGAAGTTTTGATGATAAGGCTTGCTCACAATCTAAGCTGTGGAAAATTCATGGCCATAGATTGTATGTTGACAATATTCTCGATACAAAGAAGGCTAGAAAAGGAGTCATAGGACAATGAATCATCAAGGCTCATAATTATTTTTTATAATAGCATAAAAATGCATCTATACAGAATATAAGCCTCTATATGAGACCCTTGATTTTTTCAATCCACATCTGCTCATACACTTCATAGCCAACCTGTTTAAATTTCTCTTAGTTACAGTGGGTACAAATTGAGTATAGACTTTTTTGGGTTACATTCGTAAGCAATATAGCTTCTGGAATCAAGCTGTGGGGATGTTTTCTTTTTTTTTAATAGAATTAATCTTTGTTCAGAGCAAAGGTTAAGCTAGAGTCATGTCAGTCACAAAGTCTTGGGTCTCTCAAAGGGAACGAACTTGGATGTTTGAAATATTTAAAATATAAGTTTGCACAACAGACATGCTTTGTTATATCATCTCCTCTATGGCACTTCCATGGTATCCTTTACATCGTGCAATATCCATGATATCATGTCAGTCTAAGAAGAAGCGACAAGGATTCTACGGCAAAAGAAACTACAACTCATTTGAAGCTTTCAGTCTTGAAGAAATGATTGGATAAAAAGTGCAAGACACTTTGGAACAGTTCTACCATATTCAGCAGAGGTGCCTCAATAAATATTAAAGAATGAAATATTGAGTTTATATGACATTCATTAAGATTCATTTTTAAAGAGTAGCAAAGAGAAATCATTGCAATTTCATATACCCTAAAAAATGAATTATATTTTCATTCAGGAGGATTTAGAGAAAGTGTGTACATACGTGGTCTACCTTTAAGGTAACAAGAGCAATGTCTGAGGAGAGGCCAAAAGTAAAATCAATTGAGGAACCAGATCCATGGAAGCACAAAAAATCCCCCATAGAAGAAATTGTGAGCTCCCTTCAAAAAATCGTCTAGATGGGTGATTCTGAGAGTTTCATCAATAGTGGGCCACTATATCATGACCATGTAATCATCTTGCAAAGTTATTCATCATACATGTAATTTATTTTTCTTTTCATTTGATGTTAGGGTCGAGTTGAGATTATGCTGGTTGGGTTAAGCTTGTGCAGAAAAAGATATTAATATAATGAAGCTCATTCAATCAACTTTCACAACTGATATCATTAATATCAAAAACTAGACATGAAAGAACAGTGATAAAATTGAAACAAAATAGTTTACATAGTCAGTTTTATGGATCAAATAATTGATTTCCTACTGGCGGGAATCATAGGGCAGGGCATCATGATTAAAATGAATGAACATGCTATGGAATTATGTGGGATAAAATTTGACCAAGTGAAATAAGAGTATAATAAGATAGGATCTATAGTAATTACTCAAAACACCATCATATATTTAAACTATCAAGGTGACACATTTTTATGAGTAAATTATAAAACACCATGGAATAATTTAGCATAGGATTTAGGGCCAAAACATTTAAGAGTTAGAATAGAGTATTTAAGTGATCACAATAAAAATATTAAAAATTATAGATATATACATGAATCATATATATCAAGTTAAAGTGATCGCTAAAGAAACATCTTCCTACACCTAGTGTCCTAGATGGCGAAGGCAAGCTGTCATCAAACCAATTATACATTCATTCATATATCTCAGTTGGAAAATTATTAATGTCACAAGAATCACAAGTGTTGATATGTCAACCAAAATTTAAAATTATCCTCTAAAACCTCATATAGAAAGTGGGGTAACAGTTCCTATGACATCCAACCTGTGATTTGCAATGGGAAATCCTCAACAGTCTCTTTGGAGAAATAATGTCCCATTAAAGGGTTCAATAAGAGGTATGAGGCCCCACCAATTTGATAGTTGAAGAAGTTTGAATATTGGCTTGTCAATTTTTGTCCTAAGTAGGCAAGGCAACATGAAAGGAGGTGACCACCTTGGAAAAGTTGAAAAGGGGAAGGCCACATAAGGTCTTATATAAAGATCTAAATGCAAGGACCTCCCTTATAAAAATAGTTAGAAATGTATTGAAATAATGTAGATAACGACCATCTAAATCTTGATAAAAGAAAATAGAACATCCCTTGAATCCCATAATAAATGGAGCATCTACATATGAGGTGATCCTATAACTCAATGTTATGTATATGGAAAAGCTATAATATGTTATTGAGAAGAGGAATATCATGATTCCATTAGTTTCAACTAGACACTAATGTAAACCCACTTTGAAACCACCAACGGGGATCTCAAGGGAAACATCTAGTGCTCTTGTGTGTATGCAGGTTAAAAAATAAGGCCCCCTCTTATTTTCATGAAGTGTTCCTAGTACAAATCCATGTTAGAGTCAAGGCCATGAATAGATGAAGTTCAAGTACTAAATTTATTGTTTATAAATAAACTCTTTAATGACTTGACACAAACATATAATAATGTCATTTACATTGGAGGTGTATGTCACTTGAATCATGTTAAAATTTAATCGCTCCCCCACAAAAATGTGTCATGCTCCCTTGTGATGATGTATCAACCCTAATGGAGAAAAATCTCGTGATGTAAGAGAAATTTAAACATGATGTAACTTTAATAGTTCCCTACATTCATCCCTTGGCTCACCACTCATGGAAAATGTGAGGCTATTTCAATCATTGATGTGGATAATATCATTTTATTTTCTCTTATGTATAGTATTCTACATTGAGACGATTGTGTTTTTGTAGCAAACAAAATATTTGTATCAATTGTTAGCTCCTTTTTCATTAGGGTTGAAGAGGTTGTGTCATTATGAGTGATCTATTCATTGCCAACTCCTTATGTGGGAGAGCACTACAAGCTCTGTGTCAACATGAAGTGTAGATATTGTGAGAAATTATTATTGAGGTTTTGCAAATTATCCAGTTGTTCTACATTTGGTATACATGTTAATAAGGGCATTACCCCACAAACACACACCCTCGAGACCAATACCTAGTTCTCTAAAAATCAAATGGTACCAATATTATTACTCAGAGGTGAAGAAATCTCCTAAGAGGTTATTTTTTTGGTTTTATGTGTTGTTTTTTGCCCTGGATACTAAGTGGTTAAGGGCTTCAATGGTTAAGATTTAAGGGCCAAGGGCTTGGGGGGAAATGGATTTAGGGTTTAAGGGCTTAATAATTAAGGTATTTAGGTGTTAGAGGTTAAGGGGTTGGGTTTTAAGGTGTTTATGGGTTATGGATTAAGGTTTAAGGGTCACAAGTTAATAGAATAAGGGGTTAGTTCTTAGGGGGTTCATGGATTATAGGTTAGGAGTTAATGGATTAAGGTTTAATGAATCAAGGGGTTGATGGCTTATGACTTATGATTATAGGGTTAAGAGACTATGGCTTTGGGGTTAAGGGATAGGGAATTTAGTGGTTATGGGATAATGGCTTATTGGTTGTGATAATGGGGCCCCTAATACCCTTATCACCACTATCAGGGTTTCCCCTTTCAATTTATCTTACTACCTACCCTTCAGGCCCCCTAACCCCTATGACATTAGGTCTTAATCCCCCTTCTCATTCTCTAATGTGTGGATCATATATATTGTTAAAACATGCTTGGACATCCCACTTCTACCCATCCATGCTACATGTGTGTCCCCTAGTCCTATTGAATACACCACAAAATACTCCTCCCACATTTTTCGTCATATCATTCAACTTATCCTAATATTATGGGTGAAATTGGTGTTTGTGTTGTAAAGTGAACAAAGAAAAAAATTACTTTTTTTATTTTTTATTTTGTGAAGATGTAGAAATTGATTGTCATGATTGCAATGTGCGTGCACCAATTTACATTGTCTTGTTTTTCGAGCTTAGATGTGAATAATAATTTGGTCATACTCCATCCTATAAATGGAATCTATTATAAAAAATGTATCGATGGGTAGTTTGAGAGATTCTTTTGAAATCTTGTGTGTTGTGGTATTTATTTGAGAATGTGTCTGAGAGATAGCTAGTACAAAGAGTTGGGGGGATCTATGATATCCTGTAGGATGGGATATAGGTATATGTTTTCTATCATGAATTATTGACCCAATTGATCATGATTTTTGAATCCCACGTGAGCTATAGGGATTTGACTCTTTTGATGGATGCAATTTCCAGAAGTATACAAAGAGCAATGGAATCAACTTAGTTGTTGGAGACTTAACTTTGGGTATATCTTACTTTCTCGTTATAATACTGGGAAAGGAAGAGTACCACACCCAATTTGTAGCTAGGTGGGATAACTTGTGTGACACCATCAGAGAAGTGACAATGGCATCCAAGAGGGAGTGGAGGAATTACCATAATCCATTATTTTTGTGGTTTAGGATGAATCTTGTCTTCCAAACATTGTTTTTTATCAATTAAATTGTGATCTTTGTTAGAATTTCTCGTGAAAAAAATGTGTTTTGTTCCAATCCCACCAGATATTGTTGATTAGAATGCATGGGGAACCTTTATAATAATTTTCCATGATATTGAGTAACTAATTTTTGAAATTTTCTTCCAATTTTAGATAGGACCACGAGCCTATCATGTTCAATTTTGCAAGGGTAGTGATGATCATGACCTACACTATGTTGGGACAAGAGATAAATAAGTGTGAAGAAATAACATCATATAACTTGCCTAAAGGATATATGTTGGGTTGATTCATAAACTATCATGGATATTTCTCATGAACAAAATGTGTTGCTCAAATCCCACGAGATATTTTTTATTAGAATGCATAGAAATCCTTTTTATTAATATTCCATGATGTTTTGTAACTACGTTTGAACTTTTTGTCCAAGATTAGATAGGATGTTCAATTTTTCAAGGGTGGTGGTGATGACCTCCATTGTGTTGGGACAAGATATAAATAAGTGTGAAGAAATATCATCATATGACTTGCATAAAGCATAGATGTTGGGGTGATTCGTAAACTATCATGGATATTTATCATGAAAAAAATGTGTTTCTATTCCAATACCACCAAATATTGCTGATTAGAATGCATGGGAAACCTTTTTAATAATATTTCATGATGTTTTGTAACTAATTTTCTAAATTTCCTTCCAAGCTTGGATAGGGCCAAAAGCCTATCATGTTCAATTTTGCAAGGGTGGTCGTGATGATCTACACTGTGTTAGGAATAAATATAAATAAGTGTGAAGAAATATCATCATATGACTTGCATAAACGATATATGTTGGGGTGATTCGTAAAATATCATGGATATTTATCATGAAGAAAATGTGTTGTTGTTCCATTCCCACCAAATATTGTTGTTTAGAATGCATGGGAAACCTTTATAATAATCTTCCATGATGTTGAGTAACTAAGTTTTGAAATTTTCTTCCAAGCTTAGATAGGACCGCGAGCCTATCATGTTCAAATTTTCAAGGCTGGTGGTGATGACCTCCACTGTGTTGGGAAAAGAGACAATTAAGTATGAAGAAATATCATCATATGACCTGCATAAAGGATAGATGTTGGGGTGATTCATAAAATATCATTGATATTTCTCCTGAAAAAAATTTGTTGTTGTTCCAATCCCACCATATATTGCAGATTAGAATGCATGAAAAACCTTTATAATAATCTTCCATGATGTTGTGTAACTATGTTTTGAAATTTTCTTCCAAGCTTAGATAGGACCACTAGCCTATCATGTTAAAATTTTCAAGGGTGGTGGTGATGACCTGCATCATGTTTGGACAAGAGATAAATAAGCGTGAAGAAATATCATCATATGACTTGGATAAAGGATAGATATTAGGGTGATTCATAAACTATCATAGATATTTCTTGTGAAAAAAATTTGTTGTTGTTCCAATCCCACTAGATATTGTTGATTAGAATGCATGGGAAACCTTTATAATAATCGTCCATCATGTTGTGTAACTAAGTTTTGAATTTTTCTTCCAAGTTTAGATAGGACCACGAGCCTATCATGTTCAATTTTTCAAGGGTGGTGGTGATGACCTGTAATGCATTACGATAACTAGAGATAAATGTGTGAATAAATATCATCATATGACTTGCATAAAGGATATATGTTGGGGTGATTCGTAAACTATCATGGATATTCCACTAGACAGTTCATTATAACAGAACAGATAAAACTATATTTAAAAATTAATGAATAAGAGTTTGTGACAGGAAGCGTTAGTGAGTTTTGGTTGTGCTAACGAGGGAGTGATGTTAAGGTATGCTAGGTAGTGTTAAGGCATGCTAGAGACTAGGGAAACATGCCAAGATGTGCCAGGTGCCATGGCATGCCAATGCATGCCAGGGCATAGTGTTTAGGAGGACCAAGGAAAAACAAGGGAGTACTAGTGTCAAATGCATCGAAAAGAATGAATAAGAGTGTGTGACAGGGAGTATCAACGAGTTCCAGGTGTGCCAAGGAGGGGATTTAAAGGTATGAAAGGTAGTACCAAGGAATTCTAGAGTGCTAGGGTGACATTCTAGGATGTGCCAAATGCTAGGCTGTGTCACTGCGTGCTAGGGAGTGCCATGGAAACGAGAGCGAGAACTAGTTCAAAATGCATGATAATGAACGAATAAGAGTGTCTGATATGGATTGTCAGTGAGTTTCAGGTGTGATAAGAAGGGATTACCAAGGTTATATGTTATGAAATTCCAAGGTATGCTAGAGTTCAAAGGCATGTCAGTGAGTGTTAGTGTGAAAACCCTTCATTATATTGCAAACTACAATACAACAGGCTAAAGCTCTTGTACCATGGATCGTGACCCTTTACAATCACACTGATACAAGGAATAGAACTAGGGCATGGTGTCAATCCTTTGACAAACAATCTATCATGAACAATACAACACTTGACCTACTTGTTGATGTTGGCCACACACAACCCTTTCAGTCCACAAGTTTAATGAGAGCACCATAGGTTTAATGTTTGGATAACAAGGGGCCACCCCCTTGTCCAACACTTTTGATGGGCCGCATTCATCATTATGGTACTCATGGACCCCATCATGCCTCCTAGAAGGCCCTAATACATCAGTTGACCTCTTATGAGGCTTATTATTCCATGTATGAGATAGTTTTGTGGGATTTTCACCAAAATTTAGGGTTACTTACATATTATTTTATGTTTAGGGGTTGATGTAAGCCCATAAGATAATTCTATTAACTCCTAATAAATGTATAAATAGGATTTAGTTGGATTCATTTGTATCATCACTTGACCTGGGATCTATCTATCTTTAGAGAACTTCACATTTTTTCTTGGAGGACTATTTTGGATGATGGGTGCATTTTTGTGTATGGATTTGGGATAATTTTTTCTTGGAGGTTTTTTTTTTCAAATGTGAAGATGGTTGTATATACTCTCTAACATTGTGAGTGAAAATTTAACGCTATTCTTCTTGTTGTTGCATACTATTGAATTTCGTTGTAACTAGGGCTAATTGCTACATGATGGAAATGTGGAATTATGTGTCTATTTAGCTTATTTAATGTATGGGCCATTTTTGGATGAATGAAGTGTCTTAGATATCACTTTATCTCAATAAAATTGCACCATTTGTATGAAGTATAAATGCTTGAAGGTCACTTTTTGTTTTCCTCTAACATTGGACGAAGTTGACTTGTTGGGCCTCCTTGATCAAGAAACCAAACTATTGTTCATTATTACCCCTGAATCCATATTCCAAAGTGAATTATGCACTAGTACCTCAAAAACGGTGACAATTTCCCCCCCTTTTTTCACAATTTTCCATTTTTTTCTATGTTTAGCCCCACTAGGTCACCTAGGGCATCAATTTCCGAAGAATCTAGCCAAATGAAAACTTTGATCTCCTAGAGGAAACTGAATTAGTGGGTCCCCTCACTCTCCTCATCATTTTCTATAATTCTGACAATCGAATCTTCAGATACCTCAAGCCCTAGCTCTAGGATCAAGTTTTGCATAGTGTTCCCAAGGCTAGAACCTAGTAGGATCAATTTTTCCCATCGAAGTAAAAAATATTGCCTGATACTTCCCCCTCACATTTTCCAGGATAGGAACATCATTGGTTGCTAAATGCCATCCCCGAACCTGGGCTAGGTCCACTTGGCCCCGTCTGGTCCCATTTGGTGTCAAAGGCCTTTCATTAAGGAACATTTGGGAATCCAAGTTCCCAAAGGATTTTAGGGATTGATAACTTCCTTCATAATTCTTATTCTTATCCCTCAACCCTTAAATTCCCCTAATCTCTCCCTAGAAGATCAAGTCCCTTGCTTGAAAGGAAAGCATGTCCCACTCTTTATTCTATCTTAGGGAAAGGGTTTCTAGGGTCACTTCCCACCTATTAATTGACCTATAATACACAAGTGACTTCCTAAACTACCGGGACTCATCCCATTGGTGAAATTCTATGAAGAGAAAGGAGCCTTAAATGTGGTGAAAATGGGCTAAGCCTCCACCATTTCCCTTGTCCTAGTAGTTGCCCTCATAAGAACCCCTTTTAGGTCCACTACTAGTTTGAGTGGTAAAAAGTTGTTCACAACTCCATTTGTGAAGAACTATTTGGTACACCCACTTTTTCCATAATATGTCTCCACGATGAGAAGTCTACAGCTATGGAGGTTTCTCTTCCTCTCACTAATCCTCTACAATATAGTGAACTACGACTAGTTGGTTGGCGCAATTGACTGCTACTTTAGTCCTTCAAAGTCTGCACCTCCTTAGGCCCTATACACCTGCACTTCTACCAATATTTTTGTCCTTCACAAGTACAAGAGTTAGGGCTCTTCTTTGACAGTCACCTAACAACTCTCCAGCTATACTTGGACAACCACCAACCTGGCCAACCACCATAAATTATTTTTACTAATCTAGGGCTCACAATATTGTCTTCATCTAAGGCACTTCAAATCTTCCACCTAACAAAGGTTTGTGTCCTCTCAAAATCATTGTTCTTGTGTATCTACAATTTGATCTTTGTTGTCTAATATATGAAAAAATCTGAACTACTCCTCTTATCATCCTTCTAACAATATGTAGATTGAACTAGGGTCACAAATCAACCACTAACAGTCTATTGACTAATTTTTTATAGGCTACATCAGATCTATATCTAAAACTCTATAGATAGTCCACCAACTCAACTCCTCTACATGTCAATCCATTCTTCACATGGCACATTCCTTCTGCATGCTCAATCTTCTCCTCGGGTTTGACCCTCCTTTGGATTTGCTATCTCCACACATACTGAATCTGCAAACCATCTTCCAGATCTGGGGTCTATATTTTAGAAATAGACCTTTCTCTAAGGGTCACAACTGCTCTTCTTCTACGAAAATTTTTCACATTCTTAAGGGCATACCTTATGAACTAAACATGCTAGGAAATTGTCCTAACTATGGTACTATACTTATGTACTTAAAATTTTTGTAGAAAAAACCCTATCCACCCATAGAAAAAACCACGACTCTTGCCACCATAAGGGACTTGACCTAGCTCATATGGATCTACATATTTTGGGAATTTCTTTGATTGAATCTTGACATAAACTTCAGATCTCATTGTCGACCCTCAAACTAGGGTTATCTCAGTCAATATTACGCCTGCATCTACTTATGTTCTGGCTCTAAATTAAAGTGCAGGCCCTCCTCCATTTACGTTTTTCTTTATAACCACTGCAAGACAATATCGTATCGATGATCTCTTCTATTTCATGTAGAAAATCTAACCAAAGAGATTCAATCTGATCTTGTATTGTATTAAAACAAGTTATTGAATCCTTCCTACAATTTGCGGAAACAAAACACGATCGCACAATCACATATAAGTAAGAGAAAGAAATTATCAATCACACAAAAAATATGTATCTGGGGAAATTGTTTTTCAAAACCACTCTATCTCTATTGTGTATTAAGTCAAGTAATTATGAAATAAAACAATGCTTAATCTCTCATGAGATTCTCCAACACTTTGCCAATTGTCTCCTACTAATCTAGGCAAAATCTGTCTAGTACTTAGCCAATTGTCAACCTTCCTTCAACCTGCCTTGCTCACACAATTAATTGGGAATTATCTCCCTATTAATTAGGAAAATCAACCTTCATTGATCATGTAATCCATCATGGCATCCCAATGACTTTATAATTTTACATGGGAAATTTTGTATAAATACAAATGATAGTTATGTTCCCTTTAAACTTTGTCTCAACCGGGTCTTCCTTAGAACTGATATGCATGCAACTATTAATGGTGAATTATCAATTATCTGATTGATAAGTCATTTTGAATTAAATCTAATTTAATTCAGTAGACCTCTCAGTAGCTCATCACTCATATAGAACTAGTTAAACTAATTTTAACTCAATTAATTTAGTTAACTAATTCACACCTACACTCCACTAATGCATCAACTACAACTGGACCCCAAAAACATTAGAATCTATCTACATGCCTCATTTTAGACCCTCATGATCTAGAAATATGCAAGAACACAATAAAATAGAAAATTAAACACAAACACAAAGATGCAATAGGAATAACACTTCATTTCATTAATATCAAATACTAAAAAATGCTTACAAACATAATGGAAAACAAACTAGCTCAGGCGATGGTTTCTTATCAATTAGAAGAGATGTGGCAGCTACATGGCTCTGAATTGTGTTACAATAAGGCTCAAGGGCCTTTTATTATTGAAAAATAAGAGAAAACCCTAACCCGAGGAGATGTAACACCAATAGTTTATGGGCCTCGTTGAGGGTAGTTGGCCAAGCAATTTCCTGAGGTCATAACTTGGTCATATTATCTTTGTTTGATGCAAATGATACCTCATCAGAAATATATCTATGAGTAATGCAACTACTAATGTGATTTCTATGAAATCATTAAAACTTTCATGACCAAAAAATGTTTTTTGGGGTTGCAAAACTGCTTCGGAAGTTTAGAACTAGAAAAACTAACAAAAATAGTAAACTATGCTATAATTAAGGAAATTCAAAAACTGAAAGAAACAATGGTGAGGGCCTAGGTGGAATAGGCAGGTGGCCACCAATATCCATCTCGATCACCTCTACTCAAATCACTTGGCCTAACTCAGTCATCATGACTTAGTTAACTGACCCAAGTTTATATGAGATGAAATTACAATTTATTGTCCAATTTATTTAAGAGAAAAATAAATTATACACCTCACACTCCTCACTCCTAGTACATAAAAAATCCTCATCAGTGTGGCTGCATTTTTTTTTCCTTTATGGTTTCCAATTTCATTGTTTCTTGTTGAAAATTTCAACACTCCCTCTCAACAAGAAAGGAATTCAATTTATCCTGGTCCGATACCTTTGGAATTTTTCATGCAACACTTATCTAGTGTCATTTTCACCTGCAAATCCTGAAACTAAATAGCCTCTGAAAAAATGAATCAATATAATTCATTTGTCATCGGAGTCTTATAACTTCTTCTAACTACTGCACCTGTCTACTGGACTCTATGCATTGTTGCTAGCATCTGCACCCATGCGCTTTGCATTGTTGCCTACTCTGATCTGTGCTCAAGTATCTGACATCTGTCACTTTGATTTCTTTCTTGTTGAAATATTACTACATCAATCTAACTTGTCCTTCGTGCTACTATTATACTGTGAACTCCTCGTAGGTAGGTTTGATCCATGAGACACACGATCTCAATGGAACCTACCCAAATTTCTTATCTTG
The DNA here is from genome assembly GCA_034641835.2 of Pinus albicaulis. Lineage (NCBI taxonomy): Eukaryota > Viridiplantae > Streptophyta > Pinopsida > Pinales > Pinaceae > Pinus > Pinus albicaulis. Next base: position 984,076,670 of record CM076573.1, on the reverse strand, counting down.
GGATTTTGTCTACACATCACCCCACCTTTCACTTGGAGGTATGGTTGCATATGCTCCCTCTACCCATCTAGATCGAAATTCCCCCCTCATGGAGGTCTCTACTTGAGTGGACAATTCCACTTAGTTTCCTCTTTGCTTCTCCAATTTTGGCTGCTCCAAAACATTCTGAAATTACTTCTAAGGCTACATGTTGAGAGGTGATTTGTACTCCCTCTCAACAACCAAGTCTCTAACCTCTGGTTTGCTCCTCAAAGCTTTGCATGCACTTGGTACCTCAAGTGCATATAGTTTCTTGACTCACGCACATTGTAATTGTCCTGCCATTACAAAATTTGCTAAAACATAGTTGATTTTAAATCAACGATATCTCCCTCATCTGAGCTCTGAATTGCTTTTCCATTTGGGTATTTTTTCACAAGGAATCTAAATTATATGTTATTTTTTTTTTTAAATTTACACCAAAATATTCAGATATTCTCTGCAAACTCGCCACCCAAAAAATTCATGCTCTAATACCATGTATAAAATCTAACCAACGAGATTCACTCTGATCATGTAATGTACTAGAACAAGATACTGAGTCCTTCCTACAATTTTCAGAAGAAAAACACGATAACACAATCACATATAAGTAAGAGAAATAAATTATCAATCAAGCTCCGAATTGCTTTTCCATTTGGGTATTAGATGCCCCACATTCCTCACTATAGGTGCATCAAAATTCCTCAACAGTGTGGGTGAATTTTTTTTTGTCCTTTATGGTTTCCAATTTCAATGTTTCTTGTTGCAAATTTCAACATTTCATAATTTGATGTGGCCTTCACGCAAAGACACCATTGGAATCACATGCCCAGATTCTCATGAGCAACCTGCCTTAAGCTCGATCTGCCATAAGAGAACCAAAAATATGCCATCCTACTTCCTAGCTTGACCTGACCATTAAGGCATGCAACATTCTTCTGAAACCTCACATGATGATCTTGTTATTGGATGATGATCATGACCTCCCTTTAGCAACCATTACTGGACCTACTTTAGGACTACATCTCTTTTTGCCCCCTTGATCAAATGAGATCCTTCTCACTTGATGTTCTTTCCTTCATCCTAAGGCCTCCTTAAATATTTTTTCCTAGACCTATTAGGAACCCTCTAGAACTTATTCATTTTATCCACTTAGACCTTAGGAAATATTGATTTTCCTTTTTAATTTTCTTTTAGATTTTGAACCCCATCTTGGGTCCAAAATCCCTTTTCTTGGCTTCTTTGCCCACAAATCCCTTTCTGACTAAACTCACAGAAATCCATCTCACTAAGCTTGTGGAGTACCTCCCAAGCTACAGAATTCAACAACATCATCTACTTGTAGTAACCATAACTTGGTGAAGCTCTTGCAGTCAAGTGAGGGCTTGGTTGGGTTCCCAAGTTGAAAATTAGGTAAGGCTAGTTGTAAGGGCATGATAGCCAGGGAGGGTTAGGGCATGCACATTAGGAATGAAAAGGAATGCTAACACATGCTGGACAATGTCAATGCATGATGAAGAGTTTTAGGGAGTGTTGGGGCATATCAAGAGATAAGTAGGTCAAAACACATGGAAAGGAATAGATAAGAGTGTGTGTGAGGGAGTGTGAGTGAATTCAAGTGTGCTAAGGATGCAGTGTGTTAGGAAAAGTTTAGAATATAATTTATAGGAGGCAAGCCTACGATTATTATACGGGGCTTGACATAGCAGCTTTAGACAAAGGGAAATCACTTTGTGCTAGGCACAACATTGTTTTTCCTTTAGCTATTTTTTTATATGATATGTGGCACACTTTGGCTACATGATCATGTTTTAAACTATTATAGGTAATTGCATATTATAAACTTTTGTGTATAAGTTTTGTGGCACTTGACTTGTGTCGCCTTATATCTTGTGTGCCTTGTGCATCTTGTGGTTCTTGCAAACTCTCAGTTAATTTTCTACTATTTATATGAACTGAATATACATGTGAAATATTTCCCATGTAAGCTATGTTGCTTAGTTGTTTTATTGTAATGGCTAGATCATGTGATCCTTGTCTTGGTAACTAGTCATGTGGGACAAGTTGACGTTGGACAGGAGTGGAATAATATGAGTTATAGGTATTTCTTAGGTGAACGATGAACAATCTGCTTGTAGTTGGTGCAATTGGTCAAGTTGTTGTAATTGAAGCAAGCCAATATTGCCACATGAACTACAATAGCCAAGGAATTGATTGGGTTCCAAAGTCATGAAAAAATGTAAAGGCTAGCTGTGAGGACATGAGTGCCAAGGCATGCTAGGGAATGCTAAGATGTGTCAAATAGTGCGAAGGCATGTCAAACATGCTAAGATGTGCCAAGCGATAAGGCATGCCAAGATATGCAAGGGTGTGTCAATGTGTGCCAGGGACATTCAAGGCAATAAAATGGAGAAACAAATTAAAACACAAGTAAATGAACACATAAGAGAGTTAATAAGTTATCAATTTACCTTTTCCAAGAGGGGCATGCTAGTCACACCAACACTAGGTACCAACAGGTGCCAAGTGCAAAGTCTTACTACATTCTAAGTGCCAGCTCTTCCTTTGTTGCTTCTCATCTACTTTCCAACAATTGATCTAAAATAATTTTAATAATATACCATGCTAAATTATACCAAGGCATGTCAACTTATTCCACACATGTTGAGACTTTCCAAGTGCCAATATGTGTCTCAGAGTGTTATGCATGCTATGAAGTGGAAGAGCATGTTGAAGAGTGATAAGGTGTTGTAGAGAGTTCTAATGCATGTTGAGGAGTGTTAAGGAGTACTACGACAAAAATTTAAGGGAGAAATAGGTAAAAAATCATGGAAGTTAATGAATACGAGGAATGTGTGCCAGGGACTAGTGTTAATGAGTGTTAATTGTCATGCCAAGGAGGGAGTGAAATGTATGATAAGGATTGGTAAGCCATGCTAGGGAATATCAAGGCATGTCAAGAAGTCTGAAAGTGTGCTTGGGAGTTCTAGGGTGTGCCAATTACATGCTCCAAATAGTGCCAATACATGACAGGTGTTATGGATGTGTAAGGTGCTAGGGTATGTCAATATGTGTCAGGAAGTTTCAAGGAAAAAAAAGGAAGAACCAATAAGAGGGTTAGTAAGTTGGGACTTTATCTTTTTCAAAAGGGGCATGCTAACCACACTAATAATATGTCCCAATAAATGCCTAATGGTAGTGTGTGCCAAGTGATAATGTATGTCAATGCATTCAACCAAGGTGTTCTAGGGCATGCACCTAGGGACTACATGCATGCCAACACATTCTACGAGAGTTCTATGTTGTGCTAGCACATGCCATCATGTGCTTGGGCGTCAGTGTCATGGCAAGATGTTCTAGGTACAAATATGTTCCAAGACATGCGAGGTTCTAATAAATGTTACTATGTGCCAAAGCATTAATTTAAGGTGTACCCGGATTGTTGAGGAGTATTAGGTATTTCTCATTAATAGAATTGATAATTTGATAGAGCTTGATTATGTATTAAATAATATATTTTCTACACACACTAGTGGAACTTTATCTAAAAGGAATTTTCTAGATAATAAACTTAATAGATATGAATCATGTGTTGAATCATAGGAAAACTCTATTTGACTAGTCATTACTTGAGGTAAATGATACACACTAATTACTTATTAAAAATTTGATTGACTCTGACCATTATGGCCTTGGACATATTATAAAACATACTCCACAATAATGGTATTAATCATTATCTTTTGACAAAGAATATATTAAAAAGAACATAACATCATCAAAAACTCATTGGAATGATCAATAGTGACAAACATTTTTTATCGTCACCAAAATTTATAACATAACATTGGTGAGGGTCATTAAAAGTTTGTCACTAGAAGTGTCACTAAAGACAAAATTAGTGACGGGCCTTTAACGACCCTCACCAAAAGTGTCATTGAAAATGGCTTTGGTGACAGACCTTAAAGGACCATCACTATATACAATTACAACGACGTTTTTTTAAGGATTTTCATCATATGTGACATTGGTGATGGATCTTAAAGGTCCGTCATGAGCATGACCCTCACCAATTTCCTTATTTACTGTAGCACAAAGAAGCATGGAATGGTAGGAGTTGTCATGTATACCATTTACGAATTTTTGGTTGTGTTTCTTATGCACATGTTCCTAAATAATTGAGAAATAAGTCAGATGATAGAAGTGATAAATGTATCTTTATTAGATATAGTGAAGAATCTAAAGCATATAAACTCTAGAATCCCATCACCAAGAAATATATTATTAGTAAAGATGCTGAATTCAAGAAAGAAGAAGCTTGGAATGGAAGCATAGATAAATTGGTTGCAGAGGGAGTTGTATTATCTCATGGAGATGATAATGAATATTACCAAGAGGTACAAGGTGGACAATCGATTCCATATACACCTCCTGCAAGCACTTCAACAAGCTAATCACCAATATTTAGTCCATTACAATGCAGAACACCAAGAAATCAGGAACATGGCGAACCATTAGGTTATGGAGGACAAAAAAGAACAGGGACGGAGGTGAGTAATGAATCTAATCCTACAATGTCTACATTAAAGGGGTCAGAAAACTAGAAGTTTAAAAGAATTGTATGAGAGAAATGATGAAATAGATCAAGACTTTTTGAATTTTGCATTACTTGCATATGATCGAGTAAATTTGATGAAGTCGCGAAAGAAAAAGTTTCGATAAATGCTATGGATGAAGAATTGATGCTATAGAAAGAAATAATACTTGGGAACTTGTATATTTTCCTGAAGGTAAGAATATTGTAGGTGTTAAATGGATTTACAAAACTAGAGTGAATGTTGAAGGTGAAATTGAAAAGCATAAAGCAAGACTTGTAGCTTATGGGTTCAGTCAACAACATTGTATTGATTATAATGAAACTTTTGCAACTATAACTAGACTTGACACAGTAAGAATGGTATTATCTATTGCTGCACAAAAAAATGGAAAATATATCAAATGGATGTTAAGTATGCATTTTTAATAGGTTTTTTGGAAGAAGAGGTTTATGTGAAAAAACCTCCTAGATATGAAATTGATGGTAAAGAAGATAAAGTTTACAAATTATAAAGTATTATATGGATTGAAACAAGAACCCTGAGTGTGGTACAATAGAATTTTTGAATATCTAAATAATAATGGATCCACCAAGAGTCCGAGTAAGCTAACTTTGTATACAAAAGTAAATGAGGAAGGTAAAATTTTGATAGTGTGCCTATATGTTGATGATTTTATTTTCACTAGATATTTCTCAATAGATGTTTTTAAGACAAGGATGAAAACTGAATTTAATATCACTGATTTAGGCCCATTGAAATATAATTCTGGTATTGAAGTAACTCAATATGAAGATGGTATTTTCATTTGTCAATCTAAGTATGCAAAGGATATATTGAAATGGTTCAAGATGGAAAATTGTAAGCTAGTTGTAACCCCAATTGCAATTGGTACAAAACTCAATAAGGATGATCAAGGCTAAAATATTGATCCAACCTTTTATAAGAAATTGGTTGGAAGTCTTATGTATTTGACTGCAACAAGGCCTGATATAAATTTTGCTGTAAGTTTCATTTCCAGATTCATGTAGTCTCCGAAGAGTACCAACTCGCTAGTTGGAAAAAGGATTTTAGGATATGTTGTTGGAACAAGAAACTATGGTATCTTGTATACATCTAATTTAGATTTTAAACTAACTGGATATATAGATAGCGACTTCGCAGGTAATATTGGTGACAGGGCGAGCACATAAGGATATGTGGTTAGTTTTGGTTCAGGTGCAATTTCATGGGCATTAGTGAAGCAATCCATTGTGACTCTATCATCAGCTGAAGCAGAGTATGTTGCAGTGATCACTACAACATGTCAAACTATGTGGATGAGAAGAATTTTGACTGAGTTGTTGCATGATCATAAAGAACCAAATAATTTTTTTGTGATAGTAAACAATCTATCATACATGCACACAATCAAAGTTTTATTGTTTACATATTTACAAATCAGTTGTTTGAAAATCAAAAGGAAAACATAAGAGTATGTATGATGTAACTACATTTTGATGTAATAACAAAGTTTTGTTCTTTTGCTTTTTGTGAAACCATTAAAAGTGCTTTTTGTGAAATAATTAAGAGTGAGAATGTAAGCGTAATTATTTCACTGCGTGCCCTCCTTCTACCGCTTCAACGCCTCACCTTCATGACTTTTTGAAACATCGAAGAGTCAACTATAAGTGAAATGGCAAACACAGCATGAGAACATAATATTTTAATTATTCTAACGGACAAATTTTTTTGTATAAATACCAATACTCAGCAAGAGTTCACCATTTCTGTTTGAAATTTCTATGTGTAAATAGGCAGCCATGCTGTTGGTTGATTTGTTTTTACTTTCATCTGTGCTCTTTGTTTCTTTGTTTCCTTTATATAAAATCTACAAAAATCAAAAGCTCAAGCACCAAGATGGTGGAATCGAGGAACCATTTCTTTCCTCAATGGTGAAAATCAAGTGTTTAAGGGTAATTTATAGTCACTAGGCACAAATCCTCTCGCTTTCCTAGCTGTGCACATGGAGTAATCACACGCTCAATCGTTGTATAAAACAAGATAACTTCCATTAGCCTGTTTTGTGGTAAATACTATCAGGTCAAATCTATACATCTTCTTTTTCATTGGGTGGAATAATTAAGGTGTGCCTCGTGTCATATATATTGTAAAAAAAAGGAAAGAAAAAACATGACCACGAGGCCCAAATCTAAAACCATACAATTTCATACTCTACTTTCCACTAAGATACATGTGGAATTGAAGAATCTCCATATCTGATTCTTTGGCAATTGGGTGGAATAATTTTCTGACGGTAAATGGTGAACGCTTCTTGTAATAATATAAACAACATTATATGGTTTGGTTAACATATTTTACTGATCGGCAAAGGAAGGGTCCTAGAAATTTTGAAAGGTTGCTGTGTGGTGTGCAGCTATAACTGAAGTAAGAAAGGTGATAGCGGAATATATGATGTGAACTGTAGAAATGATAGAGACACAGTGGGCCTCTGCATCATTAATAAAATACCTACGCAGCATGAAAAGACTGCGTACAGCTGAGATTGCAGTGGCATTTACATCATGGAAAATATATTTGGCGAATATCAAAGCATTGTTGCCAGTTATGACATGGATGTTTTCCACGCATGCCAATGGATTATAATGAGAGTCATTACTCCTTTTTCTTTCCCTTTTTTCCATGGTCAATTAGGTTGAACAACACGGGGAGGTTGGAAGTTCGATCGTTAACCAAATATGGAGCAGATGCAATAACATTATAAAACGAAGCTGGTTATCACACATTAGGTTACCATTGGCATCTGTAATCCACTTTGACACCATTTGTAATCCACTCTGACACCATTGGCTCATCTCCATGAATTGCGCTCCACGTAATTGATCTGGGACTTGCGTGCCAGATTTTTCTTGCTAAGAAGAAACAACTGCGTGATTTTTCCACTGATGTCAATGGCAACAGTTAGACCGTGTCGTGAAAAACCACCAGGTGGGTGCCAAAATCTTATCACCAACTCCCTGCATGAAATAGAAAGGCGAAAACTGTAAATGCTTGGACCTATTATATTACCACGTTGAACTCGCATTTAAGTAAATATGAAGTGCGTAACTATGAAGTGAGTAAATAAGAATTTTACTTTCTACCATTCCAGAATCGTATAACATATTATTAAAATTTCAAAATAACCCTGATATAATAAGCCATATTGACGACATCCGTATGTTGCACAATTGTTAATGGATGTAAGTAAAGTATAATTTATGATTCGATTAATGATATTGCATTGTAAGTGTTTAAATAGATAGTATAAAATGTGTAAAATGAGTTTTGGAATTTTCATTTAATTATTAATTAATATTCCCTGTATGTGAAGTATTTACTTTTCATAAAATATTTTAAATGAAATAGTAATAATTTTTAATTGCTTTCTATTTTTAATTAATTAGAAAAAAATATAATATTTAACAAATTATGATTTTTTAGGAATGTGGCATTGATAAACCATGGTGGTATTGATGTGTAACATTGTAGAAAATATTATTTATAACGTATTGCTCCATGATATTATAATCGTCTTGCCACCATGGTTGTCACCACCACTGTGGGTCTCACCCCGACCGTGCACCCCTCCACCTCGACTCACCACGCATTTACCACCACTGCACGACCCTTCACCCTGACACACCCCCATCCTGCTGACCCCACAAGCTCCTCTTTTTTCAACAAAACATCTCTGGACACTCCCCACCATCTTCCCACTATGACTAGATCATAAGTGACCAAGGCCTGAGCGTCCTCCCTTGCAGAATGAGAGGAAGGGGCAACGCAACACATTAGTGGCTTCATGACCTCCCGCAAATAGGGAGCACATTAAACAAGCACCAAACACATGATTCTCTTCAGCACTTGGAACTCCCCCCAAAATAGAATACCCAACAACACAGTAAAGCTAGATTCACTACCTTTATGATCCCCGCTGAAAATAGAGCGCCACCTAGGGGGAAGTGGTATTTTCAATCCCCGGGCAAGCTTACAGACAAAGTGTGCCCACCAATTATGACCGCAATGAGCCATAAGTGGACACTCCAAACCCCCTCGGTCCAAAACATAGTAATTGCACAGACTCTCTTGGTCCAAAAAAGAGTAATTTCATAAAGGAAAACATGTTCTCTCCAGCTACAATGAGGTTCCCCAGTCAGTGAAGCCACCACCCAGCGAATGAAAAGTTGAACCAATTACTAGAAAATCGTGAGAGTTTTACCTCCCGCTCGCTCCCAGGCTTGCCAAAAGCCACCAACAACCTGAATTCATAGACAAACAAACTCCAAGTCTCGGTCCAAATTAATTGCAAGCATACAAAATTCACGACCGACAAACCACCATCTCATGTGATTTATTCCCCTTCCAAACACTCATCCAAACTCCCAACGCCATAAGTGAGCGCAGAAGAAAATGCAACTACATGAGGCATTCATACTTAGGGGCTTTAATAGTCTCTCACCCTCGCAGGTTGCACCAGATTTACTCCTCATGCTCATGAAACATTATGGCAGTACTACTCTCGTACCGTCTTGAGATATGAGGGGACCAGTAAGGCCGACCCCCCCTCTATGACCAATTATGGTTAATCTTGTGGATTTGCCTCCACGTGCTCACGTGAACGTACCCCCATCGTGGATATTTATATTGTTAATATTGTTATATTGATAAATAATTAATTAAAATTATATAATTAATTAATGATGGTTAATCATGTGGAATTTCCTCCACATGCCGACACGAAGTGACCCCATCGTGGATATTTATATTATTTATATTATTATGTTAATAATAGTTAAATAAAAATTATAAAATAATAATATCATAATAATATATAAATTTTAATAATTAAATATATAAAATATTTTAAAAGAATTAATTTTTAAAAGAAAAAACATTAATAATAATAATAATTAATAATGTAATTTATTATCAATAATAAATAATAGTAAGTTTCTGTTGATAATTAATAATTATTGATATTATATTTTCAATATTTAATAAATGTATTAATATTAATCAAACATACATAAATTAAAAAAAATCAAAATAAATATAAAAATTAAATTCTATTATAATTATAGGAAAAATATACTTATAATAAAAAGTAAAGTAAAAGAAGAAAGCATAACAATGGTTGATGGTGGTCGAAAAAAGCCCTTTTTTTCATATTTTGATAGTCCTTGTCCCAATGTGGTAGAAACAAAATGTCAACCAATTTTACACATTATAACACCAATGACAACAACATGGAATTCACTGAAATTGAAACAAACAAACAAAAATATTATTGAGATATATTTTAGTTCTTGCAACAACAACAAATTTAACAATGAAATCCAACTTTTAACACTCCAAGTGAACACAATTATTTTTTGCTAGCCTCTTCTAAAACACACCCAGAGTGTTGATAGAAGAAATACCAATTCAAATCAATAGGATAATTATCACGATACTTCATGCTTTCCAGCCAGTCCCTTCTTGTTTTCCTCTGTGATTCTCTTTGGTGAAAACGATACAAACTTTGGACATCTCATTTCATTTCATTTCATGCAAGATAAAAATACACTCATCAAAAAAATTTGGATGGAAGCCATGTCTTCTATCAAGCCTTGTGTGAATCTATGAAACAAAATTTATGGTTTTTCAATAGCGTTAATCCCTAAAATGTAATACAAACCATCATTGTTCTCCATATCTACATTTCATTGAAAAAAAATATGATTGAAATTAGTACATACACAAACAAAAACATAAACAAAATCAAAAGTGTTGACATATGTTTTTGGTTCATTTGTGTTAAATCCATACAATATTTATTGGATATTAATATTAAAGTATTTAAAAAAAGGACAAAAAAATAAAAAATAGGTACAGTTTAACCAATCAAATAACAACATTGCCACAAAAATATTTTTTTATCCATGCAATTACTTCCAAACGGTCAATTTACTTACTTTAGAAATTAAAAAATCTATTCACATGAACAACAAGAAGGAAAAATAGCCTATCAACGTGCATATAAATAATTGCAAGAAAGAACAACAGTTATAGAGAACTAATCATATTTCTATGAAGGACATACGAAAACACTAAGCTCTACTCAAGAAAAATACCCTAAAAATGATATCGACTTCAATCATTCATCCTCCTTATTTCTAAGTGTAACATATCCATTGTCTTGAATTTTAGCATAATGTTGAAAAGAAAAATGCCGTGAAATATGCAAACCATCTATCAACTTCACTCTTGATATAGCTATAAACGTCAAACCCCGCCTCTCACTATCTCCAATATCTACACTAGCTCATTGCAAGGTCATACCTTTTGATTTATGAATTGTCAATGCCCATGCCATTTTCAATGGAATATGTATAAGATTAACCCTAACAACAAGAGCAACCAATGCAACATTTGGGCATTTATTATCAAAGGGAACACGAGAGTAATTTTCAAAAATAGTTGTAGTGAATTGTGGAAGTTACGGTGGCTTCGAACTAGGTGCATAGAAAATTTCTTCAATAAATCCAAGTGCACCTTAACCAACCCAAACTCAACCCAAAAATTACAGGTTAACATCAAACACCCTCCACGACATAGCAACACTTCATGCTCGAACACATCATCATCATTGTTACCAAATTCTATTCTTCTAGTGCATTCTGCAACACATCTAGCAATAAGACAATTTAATGATTTAAGCATCTTTCGATTGCGAAAATTGAAGATATTATTCATTGCAAACAAGTGAATAGAAGAATCAAATAATTTGTTTTCCTATTGATTCAAGAAACTATCAATATGCATCATAAGAAGATCCCATTGAGCAAGAAAAGGCTCCACATTTCTAATATTTGTTAAAATATTGTGAAGATATGCCTGTCTCAGATCATCTCCTTGTCGCCTATAAATTTTTTCTAAGGTAAAAATAATGTGGAAGCTTTCCCACAAAATTTTCTAGATTTTCTATCTGCATACAATGGTTTATCCTTGATAAGAGGCAATTGGCCAAGGTCACCCACAAGAATGACAGACCTACCACCAAAATGTGAATCTTTATTTTCATAAAAGGCTTCTTGCAAATGAGAATCTATGTGAAGTATTCTCTTTGGATCTATAAATCTCATATCATCAATCAATATACAACTGATATTCCTCATTCCTTCTGGAAATACTACCAGAGCCTCACCGAACAATTGTTTCATAAAATTTATAGGAATTTTTGAAGAAAAATGTATTGTTTTTCCATAAATGTTGAAATCATCTATAGTGGATGGAGAGAGAAATAAAAATGGACTTTTATCAGTCGTTGTTGAAGAATAAAGATCATGAGAAATACAGTGAATGAGTGAATAATTCCTAGTTCAAGAGGTACCTTGAATAATCATTTTCAAACTAGCATAATTCCCACCATTAACAAAGTGTCGAAAAACAATGTCAAAAGAAGACATTTGTTTTTCTAATAAACACGAAGGGGAAATTTTTTTCTCCCTAACTAAGCTCCCTTTAACAACAATCACATGTGGAGCATCTATTATAAATGGATCCCTTTTTCCAAAAAAATATTTGGGCCCTTTGGTTCTTGCCAATTGTAATGAATATCAAAGTCCCTTCTACCAAGATTTTGAAGGTTTGAAATGCTTACATTGCTTTTGTAAAAACTCTACTTACCAATTTTTTTTTCTATTTATAACACTAGATTGCTTTTCTGTCCTTTATTTAGTTTATTTCTGTCATCGTGTAACCACTTACAGAAATTCGTTAAAGGATTTTATTTCATTTTTTTGTATTTTTATTATGCCATAATTATAGTCATACCTCTTTATACCTTTGTAGACATTCATCCCTTTAATTTATTAAGAAAATCTCCTTATCTACATCGCATACTTATTTATAGTTCAATGTAAATTAATGTATACCTTTTTCATAGTTTCCCATACTATTATGACATTTATATTTAGAGTTCCCCACAACTCTTCAAAAATTCACATATGTTTTGACACTTTTAACTTTAATTAATATTAAAGTTTCCCTCTTATGATATATATATCCCTATATCGTAAATCTATTTATGATTGTTAACATACATTTGATTATATACTCTACCACATGTATCATTGTATATTTAAGTCTATCGAGCTCTTTCAAACTTGTATATATATGAAATAATTCCATTGAGGGTTTCATTCCTCATTACGTTTCCCCTTAATCCTTTTTGATATACTTTTACATAGTAATCTATCTTACTATTGTTTGAATGATTTCGTTTATTTATTTCCCACCAACCATTTGTATCTATGTTTAATTCATAAGACATATTTAATGGTTACGTCATGCACTAAGGTATTTTTACATTCCAATGTTTTAATTACCCTATCGTTATACCTACGCACTATACAAATTGCATTTGAACCTAAAGGTTAAAAGAGTATTTATGTCAGTCTTAACGTATGGGAAGATGAATATTCCATGATTTTGATTTTATTGTTTTATCCAGGGACATATCGTATATTTTATAGTTTTAAAGAAATAATATCTCCCTGTAATTAATTTGCGGCAGAACTTCACCGTAACCAATATATGGTCCCTCATTTCGATTTGTGAACCTATTCAATGGTAGTACATCCGACCTTGGTTTTCACATGGGAATATTAAATTTTTCAGCCAAATATATGGTCAATTCGGTTTTTGGTTAATGGTGAAGATTTCATCCATATTCCTTACAACATTTATGACTATGATTAGGATTTCATTTTTCTTTCCACCATTTTCACTCTACAAGGAAAAGACCCTCTAGCGGAGGTTATAAAGGAGGTTTTTAGTGTTATAAAATTGGCCAAAATTGTTAAAAAAACATATGCTACCAGATCCGTTTCTGGTAACGGAGGTTTTGGCGGAGATTTTAATGGAAATTGAACACAACTAAAAAAAATGGGGGGCCAGAGGTTATTACAGATGTTTTTCTGTTGGTGCTCTTATCAGGTTTGACAGCACTGGTGTGTATCGTTAGACAGCACACTGGGGCAGTCTAAGGGGAATTGACCGGGCCGTTAAGGAAAATAACAACATTGGGCCTGGTGTTGGGGATACAACGCACGAGGTTATTCTAATTGGTCTTGAGATTTTAGTGGTGCCCATAGGTCATATAAGCGCACCAGTGCGTGTATCCTTATGAGGCACTGATGCTCCATATCACATAAAGGAACCGAGATTTATAATTGGTATCGGTATTCGTGAATTTCACATGCATCTACAAATGCACCAGTACTTATAGATACATAAACTCCCCGGTGCACAGTATCACACAAGCACACCAATATTTATAACTGGAATCGGTATTAGTGCGGTGCCCATAGAAGCATAAACGCACCAGTGCGTATAGACACATAAACACACCGGGTTTCATTTTGTTTCTTTAGAAACATCCACCTATGACAGTCTAATTATTGTGATTGTTTTAAATTCATTATTCATCAAACTTCGACACATGTTATAACAATATTCATATTAATTACATTTTTATTAATGCATTTGAATGTGTTGTTTGGATTAATCTGTTATATCATATCAGAATTATTGAGGTTTTTTTAAATTCATTATTCATCAAAAGTCGGCACATATATATATAATCTTATAACAATATTCATATGAATTAATTTTTTATTAGTGCATTTGAGAATGACAATGGAGAACACAACAGAATAAATTAAAATATATATATATATATATATCTATATCTATATATATATATATATATATATATATATATATAATAAAATCTTTATCATACAAAATGGGACAATTATTCGCATCCCTTTGTCTTTCAATTGGGACACCATGTCCATTACATTAAAAAAAATGTCTGATTTCACAAAAATATTTCAAAAAATAAAACGCCTTGCTTTGATATCCAAATTACATAGTGATCATCATTCTTCACTTCAACTGTTGTCACTGCCAGAGCTACTTCCATGACTTAGGTTATTTTCAGGAATGTTGTGTTCACTAAGTTGATTGTTTTCTTCTTTTTCATTTTCCATCTACAAACATAAAAATAAAATGAAATGAGTGTATACATATTGGTGAGAATAATGAAAATTGCAATATTAAATAATATACATCAATGTAAATCGAAAAGAAAAACGGTGTACCATAGCAACAATTGAATCATAAATTATACACATTCTTTCAAAACCATGTACCTTGCCATCTTTCAAAATTTCATCTGTTGGTGCAGTTCCATACTTTGTTTCCTGCAAGTTTTATACCCCATAACAAATCATATATTTAATATAAAATATGTTTTTGTTCTATTAATTATATACGGAGCTAATTAAAACAAGATCGATAGATGCTTACAAATTCCACAATTAAATTCTAATATGCCAACATATACTCACAACCTATATTTAACCCAATTTCAATCAGTTCGTCTGATGATTCTTCTTTTTTTATTAGCACCTGTTTGAAGACATTCAATGATGATTTTTTTAAAACAACTTAAATAATACAAAAATGAAATCTAGTTAAGTTGTTATAATGAAGTAACAATTACTCACAAACTTAGAGATCAACCATTTTCTTCCTTGTCGTCTCGTTTTATGTGCCGAATGGGTTCCATTTTCTTTTCTTTTCTGTAAGAAAATTCGTGAAAATTAATATTTAATGCTAAATTGTTTATTTATTGTACATAATGATCGAAAAATTCAATGATTACATATTACATTTGAAGCACGTTGTTCTATTCGTTCCACTAGAACCCTCAAAATTTTGTAAAAGTTTTTCCCCCTTTTGTTAACTTCCAACACCACTCCAGATGAGCCAAGGAGCAATTCATTTTCATTTGCATGTTCTATTTTTTTCTTTTCTTAGAACAACGTTCCTTTTTTTAGTTGTTCGTCCCTGTAGAACATTAAACGGATGTAAATTAGTAGAGTGTTTGACATATGTTATCTGATAATTTTAAGTATAATTTTAATGATAATTAAAAAAAGAAACACATATTGGATCGATAGTATTGTTTCATTCACCTGATTCATCTTTTTGCAATTTTTCCATTAAAATTTTACGCTCTTTTGGTCGTAGATCAAAAATAATCATATCGAGCTTCGTCATGTTGTGGCTCTGCATGATACACATCAAACAATACATATTAGCTAAAGTTACATATGGTTAAAAAATAATATTTTTTATAAAGAATTTACAAAGAACTTGCCTTTTTGCTTTTATTGATGTGTTAATAGTATTTTTGTTACTTGATATCTTGTCAGTTATTTATTTATCAATTTGAAACATCTAGCATATAATTCATTAATATATTTATAAATAAATTCTCAACTTTTCAGTTAGAAAATAATCTCGAGACACCGGTGCGCCTTTCATGAAATCCGCACCGCCACTGGTGCGTGGATATATTAATAATGCACCGCCAAAATGTATAACACGTCGTACGGTGCGTTTGGTATTATAAATGCACTGAAAAAAAAGTGTAATAAACTTAACGGTGTGTGCGGTATTATAAACACACCACAAAAATGGTGTAATACACCATACGGTGCTTTCCTAGTTAAAGAAAGCACCGATGCCCTATTTCAGATTTGGTGAACGGATTAAAAAAAAAAAAAAATCATTTTTTTACGACACAGAACTTGTGCAGTGTGCTGTATTAATATAGAGCACCGGTGTGGTGGAGTATGCAGAGCGCACCGATAAAGAAAAATCCATTTTTTCAAAAATTCACGCAATTGCCGAATGGATTTGGATCCGACCATGCAAGTCGTCTCGTGGGTTGGACGTCAATCTAAAATGAAAAAAACCTAATTCTAAAATCACAGAAATGGGGAGAAGAAAAGGAAAGAAAAAACAAATAAAGGTTTCAGGGTAAAAAAGGATAAAACTACACGAAAAAATAAAAAATTGCAAAAAAAGTAAAAAAATAATTAAATTTAATCACGAAATGGTTTAAAATTCTATGATAAAGGACTTGAATCACCAGAGTTTTGGGTTCTGACTTTTTGAATACTTCTATTGGAACATATTTCGCCATCCACAGTGCCCTCTTGCTCTCTTGCTCCAAGTTTGTCTCCTGCAAAAATCTGACTGAAATTTTTTAGCAAATATAGTGAAATAATGAAAAGTCTTTATTATTTAAAGAATTATGTTATCAAATTAGATTTCGAAAATATTTTGCTGCCCATTTTTCAAATTGCCGCCTTTTTTTAACTTAAACAAAATAGAGTTGCGTTTTTTTATTTTCATTTATTCGTTTCCAGTGTGCATAAATGTGACGCATCGGGGCTTGTTAGGATAATAAGCCCACCGAACTTTTTAAAGTTTTTTTTTTGTATGTAAGATCATAAAAAATAATGATAATTATAAAGTACATGAATTTATTTTCATTATTTTCTAAACTTTATATATGTAAGATCATAATAAAATAATGATAATTATAAAGTACATGAATTCATTTTCATTATTTTCTAAACTTTATGTTACAAAAATTCGTATTATTCTAGATTTGTTATTTTACAATTATTTGCAAATTTACAAATTTAAATATTTTAATAAAATCATTTGACATTAATAAAATTAAAATTTTCACATTAATAGAAACAAAATTTTACAAATTAATATTTTACATACAATTACATTAATTAAAATTACAATTACAATTAGAATTAAAATTACAATTACAATTTTACATTAATTTCACATACATGAATTACGATTAGAATTAGAATTAGAATTTTAGTTTTACATACAATTACATTTACAATTTTACATATAATTACATTTAAAATTACAATTATAATTTTACAAATATTTTATAGACAATTCAATTAAAATTACAGTTACAAATACAATTACATTTACAATTTTACATAGAATTACATTTACAATTACAATTACAGTTTTACATAGAATTACATTTACAATTACAATTACAATTCAACAAATATTTTACATACAATTCAATTAAAATTTCAATTACAAATACAATTACAATTTGTGAAATCTACATACAATTTGAATTAGAATTACAATTTTACAATTTTTCATATATACAATTACAATCATTTCAAAATAAATTAAATATTACAATTAAAATTGAAATGTTACATTAATAAATATTTTACATACAGTTACACTTTAAATTACAATTAGCACAAATACAAATACAATTTTACATAGAATTAAAATTTAAATTACAATTACATTCGCGACATAATATTTAATAAATATCATGGTCATTTAATAATATTAAATTAATTAATAAACATCATCACGATCATGATAACCATCGTACAAACATCATATTCGACTAATAAACACATTCAATTAACATCAAATTAACATTATATATTAACATCATCACAACACAAACATGAAATATACATCTCAATATAATCTCAAATAACTCATGCGCCTATCACATATACACATCTATCTGCAAGGTAAACATTAAATGAACATATCTAACATGAATAACAATATGCGCCACATCATGATGATCATCAACATGAAAATTAAGTACAATTGCAACATGAACATAAAATACATGGACCATATATATATAGATATATATATATATATATATATATATATATAACTGAATAATGTTAAAAATATACAACTGTAATATAAATCATGTCATGGATCAGGTGTTGGTGGTAATATAACAACATCAATAACACTAGTAGAAGTGGATGTGGCCTGCTCAGTAAAGCTGGGTGCAGCGTCGATAGTCGATGGTTGACTAGCCTGCACATGGTCATGATGATCACTAGTACTGATGGATGCATCCGCTGGTGGTAGTACAACATGATCAATATGAGGCGCAGTAGTAGTGGAGGCGGCCTGCTTAGTCAATATTACTGCAGCCTCGGTGGTCGATGGTCCAGCCTGCTCATGATGATCATAACTAGTACTCATGATGGATGATGTAGGCTACTGACTAGACGTGGCTGATGGTCCAGCCTCATCTCCATGATGACTAGTGTCAGATGTTGGAAGTGGAGCCTCATGCTGATCATCAAGCATGCCGTGTGGTGAATGATCACGAGATGCATTTGAGTGGTTGCTGGCAGACTGTCCATCACGTGTCGTATCTTAACTACGCCTATAACTACGGACAATCCTCCTCAATCGCGTAATATCTATTGTAGCTCCTAAGACATGCCGCATCAGGTCGTACATGTCATGCGACATGCCTCTCCACTTCCGTATCAATCTATCTGTAACACCCCCAATTCATGTGTTTGAATTTCAAAGTCAGATATTTGAACTTTAATCCTAAGGGGAGTGGACCCCAAAGGATAAATATTTTGTGAATGTAATTAAATATTTAATTGAGGAAATGAATAAAATAATGTGGTGCAGATTGACCAAAATGAGATTTATGAGATCACTTGCTAAATCCATGAGGATGGATGAGGCAAATATTTCCCCACAATCTTTCAAAAATCCTTGAAAGAAATTAATTTTAAATTTAGATTTTTGAGGAAAAATATAAATTTCCCCAATGATGAGGAAAGTAGTTGGGAAGAGGTAAAAAGCTGGAAAAGTTAAGGAAAAGCATAAAACAGCTTTAAAGAATCCCTAAATTGGGAAGCCTAGGCAAACAGGAAGAAAAGCATCCTGAGATTCTAGACGCATAATTAGAAACATGCTTTGGGGAACAATAGCTTAAATAAGCTACTCTTGTACAGATTAGAGGTTGATCTGTTTCAAGGTGAAGATCTCAGCTCGGGGGTGAGTTCTGGGAGACAAAAGGACTCTAAGGTTGGGAGGTTGGTCAATTGCATGAGTGGTATGTCTCTACATTTATTTATGTTCTATTTCATATAGTATGAATTGGCTACATATAAAAATTTGACTGTATATTAGAAGATCAATTCTACATTTAACAGAATTGATCATAAGGAATTTACCCATGAAATTCTGTATAGTTGTAGAATTTAGAGCTGTGAGGTAGAATCCCACAGAGTCTCTAAACCAGTGATTGGTTTAAATATGAGGATACTTATTTTTTTTCACAGGAAAAATTTGTGAATTTGTTTTAATCTACTTCTATTTCCTAACATGATTCTAATATATTCATACATGAGAGAGAATTTGAATTTCCTGTATTATATTGGAAAATAGTAGGAAATGAATTGTAACTTACACTGTGCATGAGAGAACATATGGAGAGACTCTATAAACTGACCTCAGGGCCAGCATACCATTCACATGTAACCAGAAATTTAATGGTCAAGAAAGTTGTATGTAAGCAACACATGCTATAGCAGAGGAAAGCAACTGATAATTTACAAAAGAATGATCATAGACAGTTAACTTATGAAACCATTTTAATATCATAGCATAGAAAGTAAATACAAAAGAAAGTTGAGCAAATATCCAACTTGCATGTTCACCCCAGTCTGGCATATTGAATTATATGTATCCTAGCCTATCATGATAACCCAAATCAAGAGGGTAAATTTGTAGATTATAAATCCCAATGTCCTCTAAACATAAAGACAGAAATACAGATGCATTCATCCCTGTAGACAATTTGGATACATATTCTGTGCAAAGACATAACAAATTAATTCCTCAAATATCTGCATAGAACTAAGGTGTCATTCTGTTATAAATGACCATATCACTCTGGTTATCTAAATTTCCAAAACAAAAAAAAACAAGGCGTTTAGACTTTAGGGTCAGTTTAATAAACTGGAGGAAGAAATTGATAAAGTCATGACTCACAATAATACTATTGATTTCATTCAGATATTTAAATTTTACCATCACAGAAGCTATGTTCTCCTGGAATAGGAGACTTTATATTACAGTACATTATTCATTCTAATATCACCACAGTATGAATATAGTTAAAAAATTGTATGGCTTGAGAGTCTGGAGGCAATAAACTACACAGAATGATGAGTATGTGTATCTGTAATATATATAAAAAAATTAATTGCCAAAAGTTAAGTATAAATTTCAGCCAAGTCAAAAGGAGGAAAGAGAGGATACTGCTGGAACATACTCATAATAACAATAACCAAAATCAAAAGTGGGTCTTATGAAAACCCAGGAATGACTGATGTATATCTGGAAATATGGTACAAATTCGAAACAACCTTATAAGGTCCCATGAACAGAGCTCCATAAACATTTAGAGTGGGGATTTACTTATAGTGTTAAAATAATTACAATTTTATCATTACAATATTTAAATGTCGAAATATAAACCATATAACCAGTAGAGAAGAACGAATTCCTTCTGACAGAGTTCGGTTAATACCGACCTGCAAGGAGCACGAGTAAACAATTGTTAATGTTTAAGGGAGTCACGCATCTCTGCAAGTGCGAAGGAGAGCACGACGCTTACCTGCAAGAGATAAAACCCAAAATCAATGAAACGCTGAAGATAGAGAGTACGAATAACATGAATCCAGTCAAAACGATAACTGAGAAAGGTGTCGTACCTGGTAAGGGAGAAGCCCCTACTCCCTTAGAAATCTGCTACATTTAACCATGGATTTATCATGAATAAAGGGTTGCATTCAAGAATCGACTAAAAACGAGAAACCTCCAGAGAACGAACAAATAGAAATTTCTTTCTACGCCTGGTCAAACAACAAAATTACTAACCAGAGTGCTGAGGAGCGTAGAATCCTTACGGCGCTCGATTAATATACTCGTAACCAATTTCACTTGAGAAGAAGATTGGGCTACGAAGCCATGAGAGCCTGTGTAAAATCTTATTCCTGAGAAGGCGCACAAGAAATCTCAAAGGCTAGGTAAGAAACCCAAGCCAATCAAATTTCGGGAAAGGCGAAAGCACATTCTCTGCAAAACAACTAGAGCCATTCGTTATAAACATCCCAATATAGTCCAGTAGCAGAAAACGATAATCCAAAATCGTAGTACTGGCATGAAGAAAAGCATGAAGCTCTCAATCTGAGATGGCAGTCTGTGAAATAATAAAACTATAGAGAGAGAAATTTTACAAACTCTAGCAAAGGATCTTACCGACGGAATTTTTTAACGCACACGAGTAAGGTGAAGCCTGAAACGAATCACGCCCAACGTCCATGGCGTTGTCATTCACGGTCCAAAGATAAACCAAATGCAGGGGGAGTAAAAGAACCGTCGAGCAAATACCAAGCTCGATTTATAACAATATGCTATGAATCAAAACCACGAAACCCTAATAGCCAGATGCATCCGAGTCGTCCACCTGGAGAGATCCGCATGGTGAAGCCACGGATTGAGAAGTTAATAGGTAATGTACCCCCTCTGTTCAAAAATTAATATGACAAGCAACGAAATAAATGAGGATCGATCTGGCCATGTTGTGGAAAATCGCTTTGGGGAACGAGGTGGAATGAATCCAGTATTACGTGGAACCAACACCACGTGATCACAAAGGGAGCGAGACCATATATCACCCTTACGACGAGCGTTAAAACCTTATGGTAGCTCAGCGTGGAAGACAGATGGACGTCGTCATTCCAATTATCATTGTACAAAATTCTAACTTGGTAATTTCGTGGAGTTCAATTAAATATGCCAAATTCCCATAAATAATGATAAGACGGAAATGAAAATGAAGGACGAATGCCAGACTCGCATAGTTGGTAATTCAAATTTCGCCAAGGTTATATTTTTATTAACAAAGGATAAGAGCAAACGACCGCTTGGATTTGTATACGTCCATGGAATTTTATTAACATGGAATTCATGTAGAACCAATCAAATTCCCCTCTATATATAAGTCGATTTAGAATCCAAAGGTTATGATATAAAACGAATATTTAACATGAAAGTGGGGTGACAAAATAATGACATCAGGTTATGTTAGATATAATTATAATTAAAATAATTATAATTATTACAAATCAAGTAAATTGCAATATGGTAAGATAAAGTGGGGATATGAATAGAAATTGAAAAGTCATGATTGTGTTAACCTGCAACGTAATGACAGAATGCCTCATTAGCATTAACTGGAAACGATGCAACCAAATAGAATTTTTTTTTTTTTTGTAAATTGGGAGGTGTGACACTATCATCGCCCTGTATCTTTCTATAATGAGCGGGCCGGATGCCTGCATCTGAAATCAATCCACAGAGTTGGCTGCCCAACTCCATCCAGTATCTGGTCTCTGATCGACCACGCCTAGCAAAAGGCAGTACCGGTGCACCATGAGGCGCATGAGGATCAACACGTCTCTCTTCTGCACCACCAGCCTCATCCTGATCTGGCGCATTAGCCATATCTTGATCGTAATCATCAGGATCGACACCTGGATCATGTGGTGGATTCGACATCTCATCGCCATCAAAGACCCAATGTCTACAAAATATATACAAGTACACAACAATAATTAGAAAATTTCATTACATAATTTAATAAAAACAAGTTAAATAACATGTTAGAATAAATATAACTAAAACAATAATATTACCTCTATCATCTGGCAGCTCATCAGGAGTGAAGAGGACGTTGGGACACCGTCACCAATCTAGTCCAGCATAAGGACATGGGACCATAATGAAGGGATGCAGCTTGCCAACACTGGCTAGTAAGTCCAGTGAATCATGTGATATCCTCACTGGAAACATAGTGTCTCCGCTCTTGGGCATCATCTATCCCCACATGTGCATCTGGGCCTACAACATCGGCCTACGAGGCTG
This sequence comes from Pinus albicaulis, assembly GCA_034641835.2. Lineage (NCBI taxonomy): Eukaryota > Viridiplantae > Streptophyta > Pinopsida > Pinales > Pinaceae > Pinus > Pinus albicaulis. The sequence goes on along the minus strand of CM076573.1, from coordinate 984,053,325 downwards.
TCAAACAAAAATAGGTCTCATATTTGGAAACCTCTCAAAAAATAAACAAAACAACTCTAAAGCAAAAGGGAAGTTTACCCTCCCTTGTGCATGAGCACGACATCTATCTACCGCCGTACAAAACTGTCACAAAAGAATGGCAGACCACCTGACAAGTCATGGTTTCTGTACTAAAGAATCAACGTAATATAAAACCGAGCAACTAATGCGTTGCCCATCACTGGTGATATGTGAAATGATTGAAGCAATAATAGAGAGGCACTGCACGTCCTGTCTACCAAAAGCACCTATACATAACTAACCTCCAGGTACCTGAAACTCTAAAGGAGACAGTACATGTGTTCCAATGTATCTCTGGGAGTAAACTAACTCACTCCCTACTACACAACCAGGTGGCACGTCTGGGAATGAGGGAAAATCCACCCCTCTCTTTGATAGTCCTGTGATAAAATAAATTTCCTCCTTAGTGAGTGTGTACCACTGGTCAGGACCAACCTAAAAATCCCGTCGGTGGGCATTCCACCTGCCGATAAGATGTCTCAAAAGAACACTATGGGCCTTTAGGCCGGAAATAGCCTCCTCATAGAACTTGAGGAGGCCTATCTACTAAAGGATATCCTGGGTATCTGCAGTAATAAGGCGAGGGCATAAGTATTTCTCCCTCTCTCTCGCCTCCCATTGGTGAATCATGTCATACTATTCTGCTTGTTGTTGATGTTGTTGCTCCTGTTCTCTCTGAATCATTGCCATATTAAATAATTTTTTTTAATTAAAAAATAATGTATTTATAAATATACATATATAAATTTTTTTGAAAGAAAAACATATATACAAGTCAGTGCTCCATAAAAACAATCACACACCGGTGCCAATGTATTCTAATATTTTAGAACACTATCCTCAGGGCCATTAATTAAACAAACTGCACTGGATTCAGTGCCGATGTCTATTTTTCAAGTACCTCGGACTGTATATAATTCAGAATAGCGGTGCGTTGACTGAAATATACACCCTGACGCATATAGTTGTGTCAGCACACCGACTTCATTACAATGACATAGTTGACGGTGCAGTATTTTACCTGGCTGCACCGTTGACCCTCTCAGAATGCAAAATGCGGTGCGCTGACATAAACCAAGGTGGAAAATACAATCAACGCACCACACTGTGATTGCCGGGGTCAACGGTGTGTCTAGATAAATTAGCGCACTTCCTTTTTCTTTTTTATTTTTAATTTAAAATTATTCAGCACACCTTCTGGCCCCACCCCAGAAATGGTACGGTTACCGTTAGCATTGGTAGAGGTGCTGCCTGTAAATTTTACAGGTAGCACCACTACCGGTGCGATCTAAACAGCTCTAGCCCACCGCGCGATAATTTTTTTTTTTTTTTAATTGCTATTTTTAAGTTTATTTCAATATCTAATCCAGTAAAAGGCTTAATTATAGAAAAAATAGAAAAATAATTGTACATTTCATGGTCGAGGAGGCATATTGGCTGTAAAATTTGGAAAATAAAATTTGCCCACTGTTTTTCAAAATGCAAGCTGTAGATTGGTTGGGAGTGCAGAGCAACAGTGCGTGCAATGGCTGAAATGAGAGCACTGATGGTAGGGAGGCTCAATAATAATGAAATAGCATCGGGGCTTGAGAGCTATGGGGAACTGAGGAAAGTGAATAATGAATTTTTTTGGCCATAATTTTTTTTTTATTAACCTTGTTCCGATGTGCAGGGTTTTATAACTGCATCGGGGTGGTTAAATAAAACCACATCGGGCGGTACCAATTTTGGCGCGTTGTTTATAATGCGCCAGGGCATTGCCCTAATCGCGCACCAGGCTATTTCAGTTTCGGCAGGAAAATTGGATGACGCACTGGGGCGGCACAATGGTAAAGCACCGGTGCGTAATAGTCGCAAAGCACCAGTTTTTTGGCCTTAATTTTTTTTTTATATATATAACGCTATTCTAGTGCGTGTTGTTTCTGGCGCACCGGTGCTCTTAGAGAAGAATGCACCTGTTCGTTTATGTTTTGGTGCGGTGTTTTATGATGCACCAGTGTGGAAGAGTATTGACGCCTCAGTGCGTTAAAGTAATTGGATGCCCCGGCGGTGTGTACTTCTCACACTCTGTCCGGCGTGCCAATGTTCGGTGCGCACCGGTGCGTTCTATGGTATCATGCATACCGGTAATCGATAGCTCAAGAATAGTGGAAATAAGTGTGAAGAAATATCATCATATGACTTGCATAAACGACATATGTTGGGGTGATTCGTAAAATATCATGGATATTTATCATGAAGAAAATGTGTTGTTGTTCCATTCCCACCAGATATTGTTGTTTAGAATGCATGGGAAACCTTTATAATAATCTTCCATGATGTTGAGTAACTAAGTTTTAAAATTTTCTTCCAAGCTTAGATAGGACCGCGAGCCTATCATGTTCAAATTTTCAAGGCTGGTGGTGATGACCTACACTGTGTTGGGAAAAGAGAAAAATAAGTATGAAGAAATATCATCGTATGAACTGCATAAAGGATATATGTTGGGGTGAGTCATAAACTATCATTGATATTTCTCCTGAAAAAAATGTGTTGTTGTTCCAATCCCACCATATATTGCAGATTAGAATGCATGAGAAACCTTTATAATAATCTTCCATGATGTTGTGTAACTAAGTTTTGAAATTTTCTTCCAAGCGTAGATAGGACCACTAGCCTATCATGTTAAAATTTTCAAGGGTGGTGGTGATGACCTGCATCGTTTTTGGACAAGAGATAAATAAGCGTGAAGAAATATCATCATATGACTTGCATAAAGGATAGATATTGGGGTGATTCATAAACTATCATAGATATTTCTTGTGAAAATAATTTGTTGTTGTTCCCATCCCACTAGATATTGTTGATTAGAATGCATGGGAAACCTTTATAATAATCATCCATCATGTTGTGTAACTAAGTTTTTAATTTTTCTTCCAAGCTTAGATAGGACCACGAGCCTATCATGTTAAATTTTTCAAGGGTGGTGGTGATGACCTGTAATGCATTGCGATAACTAGAGATAAATGTGTGACTAAATATCATAATATGACTTACATAAAGGATATATGTTAGGGTGATTCGTAAACTATCATGGATATTCCACTAGATAGTTCATCATAACAGAACATATAAAACTATATTTAAAAATTAATGAATAAGAGTTTGTGACAGGAAGCATTAGTGAGTTTCGGTTGTGCTAACGAGGGAGTGACGTTAAGGTATGCTAGGTAGTGTTAAGGCATGCTAGTGACTAGGGAAACATGCCAAGATGTGCCAGGTGCCATGGCATGCCAATGCATGCCAGGGCATAGTGTTTGGGAGGGCCAAGGAAAAAAAAGGGAGTATCAACGAGTTCCAGGTGTGCTAAGGAGGGGATTTAAAGGTATGCAAGGTAGTACCAAGGAATTCTAGAGTGCTAGGGTGACATGCTAGGATGTGCCAAATGCTTGGGTGTGTCAATGCGTGCTAGGGAGTGCCATGGAAACACGAGGGAGAACTAGTTCAAAATGCATGATAATGAACGAATAAGAGTGTGTGATACGGATTGTCAGTGAGTTTCAGGTGTGATAAGGAGGGAGTACCAAGGTTATATGCTATGAAATTCCAAGGTATGCTAGAGTTCGAAGGCATGTCAGTGAGTGTTAGTGTGAAAAACCTTCTTCATTATATTACAAACTACAATACAACAGGCTAAAGCTCTTGTACCATGGATCGTGACCCTTTACAATCACACTGATACAAGGAATACAAATAGGGCATGGTGTGAATCCTTTGACAAACAATCTATCATGAACAAGACAACACTTGACCTACTTGTTGATGTTGGCCACACACAACCCTTTCAGTCCACAAGTTTAATGAGAGCACCATAGGTTTAATGTTTGGATAACAAGGGGCCACCCCCTTGTCCAACACTTTTGATGGGTCCCATTCATCATTATGGTACTCATGGACCCCATCATGCCTCCTAGAAGGCCCTAATACATCAGTTGACCTGTTATGTGGCTTATTATTCCATGTATGAGATAGTTTTGTGGGATTGTCACCAAAATTTAGGGTTACTTACATATTATTTTATGTTTAGGGGTTGATGTAGGCCCATAAGATAATTCTATTAACTCCTAATAAATGTATAAATAGGAGTTACTTGGATTCATTTGTATCATCACTTGACTTGGGATCTATCTATCTTTAGAGAACTTCAAATTTTTTCTTGGAGGACTATTTTGGATGATGGGTGCATTTTTGTGTATGGATTTGGGATAATTTTATCTTGGAGGTTTTTTTTTTGCAAATGTGAAGATGGTTGTATATACTTTGTAACATTGTGAGTGAAAATTTAACGATATTCTTCTTGTTGTTGCATACTATTGAATTTCATTGTAACTAGGGCTAATTGCTACATGATGGAAATGTGGAATTATGTGTCTATTTAGCTTATTTAATGTATGGGCCATTGTTCGATGAATGAAATGTCTTAGATATCACTTTATCTCAATAAAATTTCACCATTTGTATGAAGTATAAATGCTTGAAGGTCACTTTTTGTTTTCCTCTAACATTGGATGAAGTTGACTTGTTGGGCCTCCTTGATCAAGAAACCGAACTATTGTTCATTATTACCCCTGAATCCATATCCCAAAGTGAATTATGCACTAGTACCTAAAAAACGGTGATGATTCCCCCCCCCTTTATTCACAATTTTCCATTTTTTTCTATGTTTAGCCCCACTAGGTCACCTAGGGCATCAATTTCCGAAGAATCTACCCAAATGAAAACTTTGATCTCCTACAAGAAACTGAATTAGTGGGTCCCCTCACTCTCCTCATAATTTTCTCCAATTCTGACAATGGAATCTTCAAATACCTCAAACCCTAGCTCTAGGATCAAGTTTTGCATAGTGTTCCCAAGGCTAGAACCTAGTAGGATCAATTTTTCCCATCGAAGTAAAAAATATTTCCTGATAATTTCCCCTCACATTGTCCAGGATAGGAACATCATTGGTTGCTAAATGTCATCCCCGAACCTGGGCTAGGTCCACTTGGCCCCGTCTGGTCCCATTTGGTGTCAAAGGCCTTTCATTAAGGAAGATTTGGGAATCCAAGTTCCCAAAGGATTTTACGGATTGATAACTTCCTTCATAATTCTTATTCTTATCCCTCAACCATTCAATCCCCCTACTCTCTCCCTAGAAGATCAAGTCCCTTGCTTAAAAGGAAAGCATGTCCCACTCTTTATTCTATCTTAGGGAAAGGGTTTCTAGGGTCACTTCCCACCTATTAATTGACCTATAATACACAAGTGACTTCCTAAACTACTGAGACTCCTCCCATTGGTGAAACTCTATGAAGAGAAAGGAGCCTTAAATGTGGTGACAATGGGCTAAGCCTCCACCTATTCCCTTGTCCTAGTAGTTGCCCTCATAGGAACCCCTTTTAGGTCCACTACTAGTTTGAGTGGTAAAAAGTTGTTCAAAACTCCATTTGTGAAAAAATCTTTGGTACACCCAATTTTTCCATAATATGTCTCCACGATGAGAAGTCTACAGTTATGGAGGTTTCCCTTCCTCTCACTAATCCTCTACAATATAGTGAACTATGGCTAGTTGGTTGGCGCAATTGACTGCTACTGTAGTCCTTCAAAGTCTACACATCCGTAGGCCCTTTACACCTGCCCTTCTAGAAATATTGTTGTCCTTCACAAGTACAAGAGTTAGGGCTCTTCTTTGACAGTCACCTAACAACCCTCCAGCTATATTTCGACAACCACCAACCTGCCCAACCACCATAAATTATTTTTACTGATCTAGGGCTCACAATATTGTCTTCATCTAAGGCTCTTCAAATCTTCCACCTAACAAAGTTTTGTGTCCTCTCAAAATCATTGTTCTTGTGTATCTACAATTTGATATTTGTTGTCTAATCTATGAACAAATCTGAACTACTCCTCTTATCATCCGTCTAACAATATGTAGACTGAACTAGGGTCACAAATCAACCACTAACAGTCTATTGACTAATTTTTTATAGGTTTCATCAGATCTATATCTAAAACTCTATAGATAGTCCACCAACTCAACTCCTCTGCATGTCAATCCATTCTTCACATGGCACATTCCTTTTGCATGCTCAATCTTCTCCTCAGTTTTGACCCTCCTTTGGATTTGCTATCTCCACACATATTGAATCTGCAAACCATCTTCCAGATCTGGGGTCTATATTTTAGAAATAGACCTTGCTCTAAGGGTCACAACTGATCTTCTTCTACGCAAATTTTTCACATTCTTAAGGGCATACCTTATGAACTAAACATGCTAGAAAATTGTCCTAACTATGGTACTATACTTATGTACTTAAAATTTTTGTAGAAAAAACCCTATCCACCCATAGAAAAAACCACGACTCTTGCCACCATAAGGGACTTGACCTAGCTCATATGGATCTACAGATTTTGGGAATTTCTTTGATTGAATCTTGACATAAACTTCAGATCTCAATGTCGACCCTCAAACTAGGGTTATCTCAGTCAATATTACGCCCGCGTCTACTTCTGTTCTGGATCTAAATTAAAGTGCAGGCCCTCCTCCATTTATGTTTGTCTTTATAACCACCGCAAGACAAGATCGTATCGATGCTCTCTTCTATTTCATGTAGAAAATCTAACCACAGAGATTCAATCTGATCTTGTATTATACTAAAACAAGTTATTGAATCCTTCCTACAATTTGCGGAAACAAAACACGATTGCACAATCACATATAAGTAAGAGAAAGAAATTATCAATCGCACAAAAAATATGTATCTGGGGAATTTTTTTTTTCAAAACCAATCTATCTCTATTGTCTATTAAGTCAAGGAATTATGAAATAAAACAATGCTTAATCTCCCATGAGATTCTCCAACACTTTGCCAATTGTCTCCTACTAATCTAGGCAAAATCTGTCTAGTACTTAGCCAATTGTCAACCTTCCTTCAACCTACCTTGCTCACGCAATTAATTGGGAATTATCTCCCTATTAATTAGGAAAATCAACCTTGCTTGATAATGTAATCCATCATGGCATCCCAATGAATTTATAATTTTACATGGGAAATTTTGTATAAATACAAATGATAGTTATATTCCCTTTAAACTTTGTCTCAACCCAGTCTTCCTTAGAACTGATATGCATGCAACTATTAATGGTGAATTATCAATTATATGATTGATAAGTCATTTTTAATTAAATCTAGTTTAATTCAGTAGACCTCTCAGTAGCTCATCACTCATCTAGAACTAGTTAAACTAATTTTAACTCAATTAATTTAGTTAACTGATTCACACCTACACTCCACTAATGCATCAACTACAACTGGACCCCAAAAACATTAGAATCTATCTACATGCCTCATTTTAGAACCTCATGATCTAGAAATATGCAAGAACACAATAAAATAGAAAATTAAACACAAACACAGAGATGCAATAGGAATAACACTTCATTTCATTAATATCAAATACTAAAAAATGCTTACAAACATAATGGAAAACAAACTAGCTCGGGCGATGGTTGCTTATCTCTAAGAAGAGATGTGGCGGCTACATGCCTCTGAATTGTGTTACAATAAGGCTCAAGGGCCTTTTATTATTGAAAAATAAGAGAAAATCCTAACCCGAGGAGATGTAACACCAATATTTTATGGGCCTCGTTGAGGGTAGTTGGCCAAGAAATTTCCTGAGGTCATAACTTGGTCATATTATCTTCGTTTGATGCACATGATACCTCATCAGAAAGATATCTATGAGGAATAAAACTACTAATGTGATTTCTATGAAATCATTAAAACTTTCATGACCAAAAAATGTTTTTTGGGGCTGCAAAACTACTCCGGAAGTTTAGAACCCGAAAAACTAACAAAAATAGTAAACTATGCTATAATTAAGGAAATTGAAAAACTGAAAGAAACAATGGTGAGGGCCTAGGTGGAATAGGCAGGTGGCCACCAATATCCACCTCGATCACCTCTACTCAAATCACTTGGCCTAACTCAGTCATCATGACTTAGTTAACTGACCCAAGTTGTTATGAGATGAAATTACAATTTATTGTCCAATTTATTTAAGAGAAAAATAAATTATACACCTCACACTCCTCACTCCTTGTACATAAAAAATCCCCATCAGTGTGGCTGCATTTTTTTTTCCTTTATGGTTTCCAAGTTCACTGTTTCTTGTTGAAAATTTCAACACTCCCTCTCAACAAGAAAGGAATTCAATTTATCCTGGTCGGATACCTTTGGAATTTTGCATGCAACACTTATCTAGTGTCATTTTCACCTGCAAATCCTGAAACTAAATAGCCTCCGAAAAACTGAATCAATATAATTCATTTATCATGGGAGTCTTATAGCTTCTGCTAGCTACTGCACCGGTCTACTGGACTCTATGCATTGTTGCCTACTTTGATCTGTGCTCAAGTATCTGACATCTGTCACTTTGATTTCTTTCTTGCTGAAATCTTACTACATCAATCTAACTTGTCCTTCGTGCTACTATTGTACTATGAACTCCTCGTAGGTAGGTTTGATCCATGAGACACACGATCTCAATGTACCCTACCCAAATTTCTTATCTTGGGATTTTGTCTACACATCACCCCACCTTTCACTTGGAGGTATGGTTGCATATGCTCCCTCTACCCATCTAGATCGAAATTCCCCCCTCATGGAGGTCTCTACTTGAGTGAACAATTCCACTCGGTTTCGTCTTTGCTTCTCCAATTTTGGCTTCTTCACAACATTCTGAAACTACTTCTAAGGCCGCATGTTGAGAGGTGATTTGTACTCCCTCTCAACAACCAAGTCTCTAACCTCTGATTTGCCCCTCAAATATTTGCATGCACTTGGTACCTCAAGTGCATATATGTTCTTGACTCACACACATTGTAATTGTCCTGCCATTACAAAATTTGCTAAAACATAGTTGATTTTAAATCAACGATATCTCCCTCATCTGAGCTCTGAATTGCTTTTCCATTTGGGTATTTTTTCACAAGGAATCTAAATTATATGTTATTATTTCTTTTTAAATTTACACCAAAATATTCAGATATTCTCTGCAAACTCGCCACCCAAAAAATTCATGCTCTAATACCATGTATAAAATCTAACCAACGAGATTCACTCTGATCATGTAATGTACTAGAACAAGATAGTGAGTCCTTCCTACAATTTTCAGAAGAAAAACACGATAACACAATCACATATAAGTAAGAGAAATAAATTATCAATCACACAACACAAGATGTATCTGGGGAAAGCAAATTCTCAAAACCCCTCTATCTCTATTGTGTATTAAGTGAAGGAAACATGAAACATTTCAATGGTTAATCTCTCATGACATTCTCCATCACTCTACCAATTGTCTCCCACTGATCTAGGCAAACTCGGTTTAGTACTTAGGCAAGTCTTAGCCTTTCTTCATCCTGCCTTACTCATGCAATTCCTAGGGAATTAAATACTTATTAATTAGGAAAATTAGTCTTCCTTGATTGCGCAATCCATCATGGCATCCCAATCACTTTATAATTTCACATGGGAAATTTAGTATAAATACAATTGATATTTATGTTCCCTTTAACCTCTGTCTCAACTGGGTCTTCCTCGGAACTAATATGCATGGAGCTATTAATAGCGAATTATCAGTTATATAATTGATCACTCATTGTGAATTAAATCTAATTTAATTCACTGACCTACCTTTGTATAGCTCATCAATTAGTTATAACTATTTAAAATAATTTTTAACTCATTTAATTGTGTTAAATAATTAACACCTGCACCCCACTAATGCATCAACTACAACTCGACTCCAAAAATATTAGGTTAATAACTCTGCATGCCTCATCTTAGACCCTCAACTCATATTTTTTGAGCTAACTCAGTCATCATGACTTAGTTAACTGACACAAGTTGTTATGAGATGAAATTACATTCCTCACTGCAGGTGCATCAAAATTCCTCAACAGTGTGGGTGCATTTTTTTTTGTCCTTTATGGTTTCCAATTTCAATGTTTCTTGTTGCAAATTTCAACATTTCATAATTTGATGTGGCCTTCACGCAAAGACACCATTGGAATCACATGCCCAGATTCTCATCAGCAAACTGCCTTAAACTCGATATGCCATAAGAGAACCAAAATATGCCATCCTACTTCCTAGCTTGAACTGACCATTAAGGTATGCAACATTCTTCTGAAACCTCACATGATGATCTTGCTATTGGAGGATCATCATGGCCTCCCTTTAGCAACCGTTACTGTACCTACTTTAGGACTACATCTATCTTTGCCCCCTTGATCAAATGAGATCCTTCTCACTTGATGTTCTTTCCTTCATCCTAAGGCCTCCTTAAATATTTTTTCCTAGACCTATTAGGAACCCTCTAGAACTTATTCGTTTTATCCACTTAGACCTTAGGAAATATTGATTTTCCTTTTTAATTTTCTTTTAGATTTTGAACCCCATCTTGCGTCCAAAATCCCTTCTCTTGGCTTCTTTGCCCACAAATCATTTTCTGACTAAACTCACACAAACCCATATCACTAGGCTTATGGAGTACCTCCCAAGCTACAGAATTCAACAACATCATCTACTTGTAGTAACCATAACTTGGTGAAGCTCTTGCAGTCAAGCAAGGGCTTGGTTGGGTTCCCAATTTGAAAATTAAGTAAGGCTAGTTGTGAGGGCATGATAGCCAGGGAGGGCTAGGGCATGCACATTAGGAATGAAAAGGAATGCTAACACATGTTGGACAATGTCAATGCATGTTGAAGAGTTTTAGGGAGTGTCGGGGCATATCAAGGGATAAGTAGGTCAAAACACATGGAAAGGAACAGATAAGAGTGTGTGTGAGGGAGTGTGAGTGAATTCAAGTGTGCTAAGGATGCAGTGTGTTAGGAGAAGTTTAGAATATAATTTATAGGAGGCAAGCCTACGATTGTTATACGGGGCTCGACATAGCAGTTTTAGACAAAGGGAAATCACTTTGTGCTAGGCAAAACATTGTTTTTCCTTTAGCTATTTTTTTATATGATATGTGGCACACTTTGGCTACATGCTCATGTTTTAAACTATTATAGGTAATTGCATATTATAAACTTTTGTGTATAAGTTTTGGGGCACTCGTCTTGAGTCGCCTTATATCTTGTGTGCCTTGTGCATCTTGTGGTTCTTGCAAACTCTCAGTTAATGTTCTACTATTTATATGAACTGAATATACATGTGAAATATTTCCTATGTAAGCTATGTTTCTTAGTTTTTTTATGGTAATGGATATATCATGTGATCCTTGTCTTGGTAACTAGTCATGTGGGATAAGTTGACATTGGACATGAGTGGAATAATATGAGTTATAGGTATTTCTTAGGTGAATGATGCACAATATGCTTGTATTTGGTGCAATTGGTCAAGTTGTTGCAATTGAAGCAAGCCAATATTGCCACATGAACTGCAATAGCCAAGGAATTGATTGGGTTCCCAAGTCATGAAAAAATGTAAAGGCTAGCTGTGAGGACATGAGTGCCAAGGCATGCTAGGGAATGCTAAGATGTGTCAGATAGTGCGAAGGCATGTCAAACATGCTAAGATGTGCCAAGTGATAAGGCATGCCAAGATGTACAAGGGTGTGTCAATGTGTGTTCGGGACATTCAAGGCAAGAAAAGGGAGAAAAAAATTAAAACACAAGGAAATGAACACATAAGAGAGTTAATAAGCTATCAATTTACCTTTTCCAAGAGGGGCACGCTAGTCACACCAACACTAGGTACCAATAGGTGCCAAGTGCAAAGTCTTACTACGTCCTAAGTGCCAGCTCTTCCTTTGTTGCTTCTCATCTACTTTCCAACAATTGATCTAAAATAATTTTAATAATAAACCATGCTAAATTATACCAAGGAATGTCAACTTATTCCATACATGCTGATACTTTCCAAGTGCCAACACGTGCTAAGTGCCAATATATGTCTCAGAGTGTTATGCATGCTATGAAGTGGAAGAGAATGTTGAAGAATGATAATGTGTTCTAGAGAGTGATAATGCATGTTTAGGAGTGTTAAGGAGTACTACGACAAAAAATTAAGGGAGAAATAGGTAAAAAATCATGGAAGTTAATGAATACATGGAATGTGTGCCAGGGACTAGTGTTAATGAGTGCTAGTTGTCATGCCAAGGAGGGAGTGAAAGGGTATGATAAGGATTGGTAAGCCATGCTAGGGAATATCAAGGCATGTCAAGAAGTCTGAAAGTGTGCTTGGGAGTTCTAGGGTGTGCCAATTATATGTTCCAAATAGTGCCAATACATGACAGGTGCTATGGATGTGCAGGGTGCCAAGGTATGTCAATATGTGTCAGGAAGTTTCAAGGAAACAAAAGGAACAACCAATAAGAGGGTTAATAAGTTGGGACTTTATCTTTTTCAAAAAGGGCATGGTAACCACACTAATAATAGGCCCCAATAAATGCCTAGTGGCAGTGTGTGCCAAGTGATAATGTATGTCAATGCATTCAACCAAGGTGTTCTAGGGCATGCAACTAGGGACTACATGCATGCCAACACATTCTAGGAGAGTTCTATGTTGTGCTAGCACATGCCATCATGTGCTTGGGCATCAGTGTCATGGCAATATGTTCTAGGTACAAATATGTTCCAAGACATGCGAGGTTCTAATAAATGTTACTATGTGCCAAAGCATTAATTTAAGGTGTACCTGGATTGTTGAGGAGTATTAGGTATTTCTCATTAACAGAATTGATAATTTGATAGAGCTTGATTATGTATTAAATAATATATTTTCTACACACACTAGTGGGACTTTATCTAAAAGGAATTTTCTAGATAATAAACTTAATAGATATGAATCATGTGTTGACTCATAGGAAAACTCTATTCGACTAGTCATTACTTGAGGGAAATGATACACACTAATTACTTATTAAAAATTTGACTGACTCTGACCATTATGGCCTTGGAAATATTATAAAACATACTCCAAAATAATGGTATTAATCATTATCTTTTAACAAATAATATATTAACAAGAACATAACATCATCAAAAACTCATTGGAATGATCAATAGTGACAAACATTTTTTACCGTCACCAAAATTTATAACATAACATTGGTGAGGGTCATTAAAAGTTTGTCACTAGAAGTGTCACTAAAGACAAAATTAGTGACGGGCCTTTAACGACCCTCACCAAAAGTGTCATTGAAAATGGCTTTGGTGACATACCTTAAAGGACCATCACTATATACAATTACAACGACGTTTTTTTAAGGATTGTCATCATATGTGACATTGGTGATGGATCTTAAAGGTCCGTCACAAGCATGACCCTCACCAATTTCCTTATTTATTGTAGCACAAAGAAGCATGGAATGGTAGGAGTTGTCATGTATACCATTTAAGAATTTTTGGTTGTGTTTCTTATGCACATGTTCCTAAATAATTGAGAAATAAGTTAGATGATAAAAGTGATAAATGTATCTTTATTAGATATAGTGAAGAATCTAAAGCATATAAACTCTAGAATCCCATTACCAAGAAATATATTATTAGTAAAGATGCTGAATTCAAGAAAGAAGAAGCTTGCGATGTAAGCATAGATAAATTGGTTGCAGAGGGAGTTGTATTATCTCATGGAGATGATAATGAAGATGACCAAGAGGTACAAGGTGGACAATCGATTCCATATACACCTGCTGTAAGCACTTCAGCAAGCTAATCACCAATAGTTAGTCCATTACAATGCAGAACACCGAGAAATCAGGAACATGGTGAACCATCAGGTTATGGAGGACAAAAAAGAACAGGGACGGAGGTGAGTAATGAATCTAATCCTACAATGTCTACATTAAAGGGGTAAGAAAACTAGAAGTTTAAAAGAATTGTATGAGAGAAATGATGAAATAGATCAAGACTTTTCGAATTTTGCATTACTTGCATATGATCGAGTAAATTTGATGAAGTCGCGAAAGAAAAGGTTTCGATAAAAGCTATGGATGAAGAATTGATGCTATAGAAAGAAATAATACTTGGGAACTTGTATATTTTCCTCAAGGTAAGAATATTGTAGGTGTTAAATGGATTTACAAAACTAAAGTGAATGTTGAAGGTGAAATTGAAAAGCATAAAGCAAGACTTGTAGCTTAGGGGTTCAGTCAACAACATTGTATTGATTATAATGAAACTTTTGCAACTATAACTAGACTTGACACAGTAAGAATGGTATTAGCTATTTTTGCACAAAAAAATGGAAAATATATCAAAAGGATGTTAAGTATGCATTTTTAATAGGTCCTTTGGAAGAAGAGGTTTATGTGAAAAAACCTCCTAGATATGAAATTGATGGTAAAGAAGATAAAGTTTACAAATTATAAAGCATTATATGGATTGAAACAAGCACCCTGAGTGTGGTACAATAGAATTGATGAATATCTAAATAATAATGGATCCACCAAGAGTCTGAGTGAGCTAACTTTGTATACAAAAGTAAATGAGGAAGGTCAAATTTTGATTGTGTGCCTATATGTTGATGATTTTATTTTCACTAGAGATTTCCCAATAGATGTTTTTAAGACAAGGATGAAAACTGAATTTAATATGACTGATTTAGGCCCATTGAAATATAATTCTGGTATTGAAGTAACTCAATCTGAAGATGGTATTTTCATTTGTCAATCTAAGTATGCAAAGGATATATTGAAATGGTTCAAGATGGAAAATTGTAAGCTAGTTGTAACCCCAATTGCAATTGGTACAAAAATCAATAAGGATGATCAAGGCTAAAATATTGATCCAACCTTGTATAAGAAATTGGTTGGAAGTCTTATGTATTTGACTGGAACAAGGCCTGATATAATGTTTGCTGTAAGTTTCATTTCTAGATTCATGTAGTCTCTGAAGAGTACCCACTCGCTAGTTGGAAAAAGGATTTTAAGATATGTTGTTGGAACAAGAAACTATGCTATCTTGTATACATCTAATTTAGATTTTAAACTAACTGGATATATAGATAGCGACTTCGCAGGTAATATTGGTGACAGGACGAGAACATAAGGATATGTGGTTAGTTTTGGTTCAGGTGCAATTTCATGGGCATCAGTGAAGCAATCCATTGTGACTCTATCATCAGCTGAAGCAGAGTATGTTGCAGTGACCACTATAACATGTCAAACTATGTGGATGAGAAGAATTTTGACTGATTTGTTGCATGATCAGAAAGAACCAAATAATTTTGTTGTGATAGTAAACAATCTATCATACATGCACACAATCAAATTTTTATTTTTTACATATTTACAAATCAATTGTTTGAAAATCACAAGGAAAACATAAGAATATGTATGATGTAACTACATTTTGATGTAATAACAAAGTTTTGTTCTTTTGCTTTTTGTGAAACCATTAAAAGTGCTTTTTGTGAAATAATTAAGAGTGAGAATGTAAGCGTAATTATTTCACCGCGTGCCCTCCCTCTACCACTTCACCGCCTCACCTTCATGACTTTTTGAAACGTCGAAGAGTCAACCATAAGTGAAATGGCAAACACAGCATGAGAACATAATATTTTAATTATTCTAACGGACAATTTTTTTTGTATAAATACCAATACTCAGCAAGAGTTCAGCATTTCTGTTTGAAATTTCTATGTGTAAATAGGCAGCCATGCTGTTGGTTGATTTGTTTTTACTTTCATATGTGCTCTTTGTTTCTTTGTTTCCTTTATATAAAATCTACGAAAATCAAAAGCTCAAGCACCAAGATGGTGGAATCGAGGAACCATATCTTTCCTCGATTGTGAAAATCAAGTGTTTAAGGGTAATTTACAGTCACTAGGCACAAATCCTCTCACTTTCCTAGTTGTGCACACGGAGTAATCACATGCTCAGTCGTTGTATAAAACAAGATAACTTGCAATAGCCTGTTTTGTGGGAAATACTACCGGGTCAAATCTATACATCTTCTTTTTCATTGGGTGGAATAATTAAGGTGTGCCTCGTGTCATATATATTTTAAAAAAAGGAAAGAAAAAACATGACCACGAGGTCCAAATCTAAAACCATACAATTTCATACTCTACTTTCCACTAAGATACATGTGGAATTGAAGAATCTCCATATCTGATTCTTTGGAAATTGGGTGGAATAATTTCCTGATGGTTAATGATGAACGCTGCTTGTAATAATATAAATAGATTATATGGGTTGGTTAACATATTTTACTGATTGGCAAAGGAAGGGTCCTGGAAATTTTGAAAGGCTCCTGTGTGGTGTGCAACTATAACTGAAGTAAAAAAGGTGATAGCCGAATATATGATGTGAACTGTAGAAATGATAGAGACACAGTAGGCCTCCGCATCATTAATAAAATACCTATGAAGTGCGTAACTATAAAGTGAGTAAATAAGAATTTTACTTTCCGCCATTCCAGAATCGTATAATATATTATTAAAAGTTCAAAATAACCCTGATATAATAAGCCATATTGACGACATCCGTATGTTGCACAATTGTTAATGGATGTAAGTAAAGTATAATTTATGATTCCATTAATGATATTGCATTGTAAGTGTTTAATTAGATAGTATAAAATGTGTAAAATAAGTTTTGGAATTTTCATTTAATTATTAATTACTATTCCCTGTATGTGAAGTATTTACTTTTCATAAAATATTTTAAATGAAATAGTAATAATTTTTAATTTCTTTCTATTTTTAATTAATTAGAAAAAATATAATATTTAACAAATTATGATTTTTTAGAAATGTGGCATTGATAAACCATGGTATTGACGTGTAACATTGTAGAAAATATTATTTATAACTTATTGGTCCATGATATTATAATCGTCTTGCCACCATGGTTATCACCGCCCCTGTGGGTCTCACCCCGACCGTGCACCCCTCCACCTCGACTCACCACGCATTTACCACCACTGCGCGACCCTTCACCCTGACACACCCCCATCCTGCTGACCCCACAACCTCCTCTTGTTTCAGCAAAACCTCTCAGGACACTCCCCACCATCTTCCCATTGTGACTATATCATAAGTGAGCAAGGCTTGAGCATCCTCCCTTGCAGAAGGAGAGGAAGGGGAAACCCAACACATTAGTGGCTTCATGACCTCTCGCAAATAGGGAGCACATTAAACAAGCACCAAACACATGATTCTCCTCGCCACTTGGAACTCCCCCCAAAATAGAATACCCAACAACATAGTAAAGCTAGATTCACTACCTTTATGATCCCCGCTGGAAATAGATCGCCACCTAGGGGGTAGGTGGTATCTTCCATCCCCGGGCAAGCTTACAGACAAAGTGTACCCACCAATTATGACAGCAATGAGCCACAAGTGGACACTTCAAACCCCCTTGGTCCAAAACATAGTAATTGCACAGACCCTCTTGGTCCAAAATAGAGTAATTTCACAAAGGAAAACATTTTCTCTCCAGTTGTAATGAGGTTCCCCAGTCGGTGAAGCCACCACCCAATGAACGAAAAGTTGAACCAATTACTAGCAAATCGTGAGAGTTTTACCTCCCGCTCGCTCTCAGGCTTGCCAAAAGCCACCAACAACTTGAATTCATAGACAAACAAACTCCAAGTCTCGGTCCAAATTAATTGCAAGCATACAAAAATCACGACCGACAAACCACCATCTCATGCAATTTCTTCCCCTTGCAAACACTCGTCCAAACTCCCAACGCCATAAGTGAGCGTAGAAGAAAATGCAACTACATGAGGCATTCATACTTAGGGGCTTTAATAGTCTGTCACCCTCACGGGTTGCACCAAATTTACTCCTCAGATGCTCATGAAACATTATGGCAGTACTACTCTCGTACCGTCTTGAGATATGAGGGGACCAGTAAGGCTGACCCCCCCTCTGTGACCAATTATGGTTAATCTTGTTGATTTTCCTCCTCATGCCCACGTGAACTTACCCCCATCGTGGATATTTATATTGTTAATATTGTTATATTGATAAATAATTAATTAAAATTATACAATTAATTAATGATGGTTAATCATGTGGAATTTCCTCCACATGCTGACGCGAACTGACCCCATCGTGGATATTTATATTATTTATATTATTATATTAATAATAGTTAAATAAAAATTATAAAATAATAATATCATAATAATATATAAATTTTAATAATTAAATATATAAAATATTTTAAAAGAATTAATTTTTAAAAGAAAAAACATTAATAATAATAATAATTAATAATGTAATTTATTATTAATAATAATAAGTTTTTGTTGATAATTAAAAAAACATGATCAAATGTTGATAGTTAATGATTATTGATGTTATATTTTCAATATTTAATAAATGTATTAATATTAATCAAACATACATAAATTAAAAAAAATCAAAATAAATATAAAAATTAAATTCTATTATAATTATAGGAAAAATATATTTATAATAAAAAGTAAAGTAAAGGAAGAAAGCATAAATTTTCCCATGATCGATCATAATTAACAATCACTAACAATGGTTGATGGTGGTCGAAAAAAGCCCATTTTTTTCATATTCTAATAGTCCTTGTCGTAATGTGGTAAAAAAAAATGTCAACCAATTTTACACATTATAACACCAATAACAACAACATGGAATTCACTGAAATTGAAACAAAAAAAAAAATTATTATTGAGATATATTTTAGTTCTTGCAACAACAACAAATTCAACAACGAAATCCAACTTTTAACACTCCAAGTGAACACAATTATTTTTTTCCAGCCTCTTCTAAAACACACCCAGAGTGTTGATAGAAGAAATACCAATTCAAATCAATAGGATAATTATCACGATACTTCATGCTTTCCAGCCAGTCCCTTCTTGTTTTCCTCTGTGATTCTCTTTGGTGAAAATGATACAAACTTTGGACATCTCATTTCATTTCATTTCATGCAAGATAAAAATACACTCATCAAAAAAAATTGGATGAAAGCCATGTCTTCTATCAAGCCTTGTGTGAATCTATGAAACAAAATTTATGGTTTTTCAATAGCGTTAATCCCTAAAATGTAATACATACCATCATTGTTCTCCATATTTACATTTCATTGAAAAAAAATATGATTGAAATTAGTACATACACAAACAAAAACATAAACAAAATCAAAAGTGTTGACACATGTTTTTGCTTCATTTGTGTTAAATCCATAAAATATTTATTGGATATTAATATAAAAGTATTTAAAAAAAGGACAAAAAAATAAAAAATAGGTACAGTTTAACGAATCAAATAACAACATCGCCATAAAAATATTTTTTTATCCATGCAATTACTTCCAAACGGTCAATTTACTTACTTTAGAAATCAAAAAATCTATTCACATGAACAACAAGAAGGAAAAATAGCCTATCAATGTGCATATAAATAATTGCAATAAAGAACAACAGTTATAGAGAACTAATCATATTTTTATGAAAGACATGCGAAAACACTAAGCTCTACTCAAGAAAAATACCTTGAAAATGATATCGATTTCAATCATTCATCCTCCTTATTTCTAAGTGTAACATATCCATTGTCTTGAATTTTAGCATAATGTTGAAAAGAAAAAGGCCGTGAAATATGCAAACCATCTATCAACTTCACTCTTGATATAGCTATAAATGTCAAACCCCGCCTCTCACTATCTCCAATATCTACACTCGCTTATTGCAAGGTCATACCTTTTGATTTATGAATTGTCAATGCCCATGCCATTTTCAATGGAATATATCTAAGATTGACCCTAACAACAGGAGTAACCAGCGCAACATTTGGGTAGTTATTATCAAAGGGAACACGAAAGTAATTTTCAAAAATAGTTGTAGTGAATTGTGGAAGTTACGGTGGCTTCGAACTAGGTGCATAGAAAATTTCTTCAATATATCCAAGTGCACCTTAACCAACCCAAACTCAACCCAAAAATTACAGGTTAACATCAAACACTCTCCACGACATAGGAACACTTCATGCTCCAACACATCGTCATCATTGTTACCAAATTCTATTCTTCTAGTGCATTCTGCAACACATCTAGCAATAAGACAATTTAATGATTTAAGCATCTTCCGGTTGCGAAAATTGAAGATATTATTCATTGCAAACAAGTGAATAGAAGAATCAAATAATTTTTTTTCCTATTGATCCAAGAAACTATCAATATGTATCATAAGAAGATCCCATTGAGCAAGAAAAGGCTCCACAATTCTAATATTTGTTAAAATATTGTGAAAATATGCCTGTATCAGATCATCTCCTTATCCCCTATAAATTTTTTCTAAGGTAAAAATAATGAGGAAGCTTTCCCACAAAATTTTCTAGATGTTCTATCTGCATACAATGGTTTATCCTTGATAAGAGGCAGTTGGCCAAGGTCACCCACAAGAATGACAGACCTACCACCAAAATGTGAATCTTTATTTTCAGAAAAGGCTTCTTGCAAATGAGAATCTATGTGAAGTATTCTCTTTGGATCTATAAATCTCATATCATCAATCAATATACAACTGATATTCCTCATTCCTTCTGGAAATACTACGAGAGCCTCACCGAACAATTGTTTCATAAAATTTATATGAATTTTTTAAGCAAAATGTATTGTTTTTCCATAAATGTTAAAATCATCTATAGTGGATGGAGAGAGAAATAAAAATGGACTTTTATCAGTCGTTGTTGAAGAATAAAGATCATGAGAAATACAGTGAATGAGTGAATCATTCCTAGTTCAAGAGGTACCTTGAATAATCGTTTTCAAAATAACATAATTCCCACCATTAACAAAGTGTCGAAAAACAATGTCAAAAGAAGACATTTGTTTTTATAATAAACACGAAGGGGAAAAATTTTTCTCCCTAACTAAGCTCCCTTTAACAACAATCACATGTTGAGCATCTATTATAAAATGGATCCCTTTTTCCAAAAAAATATTTGGGCCCTTTGGTTCTTGCCAATTGTAATGAATATCAAAGTCCCTTCTACCAAGATTTTGAAGGTTTGAAATGCTTACATTGATTTTGTAAAAACTCTACTTACCAATTTTTTTTTCTATTTATAACACTAGATTGCTTTTCTGTCCTTTAATTAGTTTATTTCCGTGATCGTGTAACCTCTTACAAAAATTCGTTAAAGGATTTTATTTCATTTTTTTGTATTTTTATTATGCCATAATTATATTCATACCTCTTTATACCTTTGTAGACATTCATCCCTTTAATTTATTAAGAAATTCTCCTTATCTACATGGCATACTTATATATAGTTCAATGTATATTAATGTATACCTTTTTCATAGTTTCCCATACTATTATGACATTTATATTTAGAGTTCCCCACATCTCTTCAAAAATTCACATATGTTTTGACACCTTTAACTTTAATTAATATTAAAGTTTCCCTCTTATGATATATATATCCCTATATCGTAAATATATTTATGATTGTTAACATACATTTGATTACATACTCTACTGCATGTATCATTGTATATTTAAGTCTATCGAGCTCTTTCAAACTTGTATATATATGAAATAATTCCATTGAGGGTTTCATTCCTCATTACGTTTCCCCTTAACCCTTTTTCATATACTTTTACATACTAAACTATCTTACTATTGTTCAAATGATTTCGTTTATTTATTTCCCACTAACCATTTGTATCTATGTTTAATTCATAAGATATATTTAATGGTTACGTCATGCACTAAGGTATTTTCACATTCCAACGTTTTAATTAACTTACCACTAACCCTATCGTTAGACCTACCCACTATACAAATTGTAGTTGAACCTAAAGGTTACAAGAGTATTTATGTCAGTCTTAATGTATGGGAAAATGAATATTCCATGATTTTGATTTTATTTTTTTATTTGGAAATATCATATATTTTATAGTTTTAAATAAATAATATCTCCCTGTAATTAATTTGCGGCAGAACTTCACCGTAACCAATATATGGTCCCTCATTTCGATTTGTGAACTCATTCAATGGTAGTACATCCGACCTTGGTTTTCACATGGGCATATTAAGTTTTTTAGCCATATATATGGTCAATTCGGTTTTTGGTTAATGGTGAAGATTTCATCCATATTCCTTACAGCATTTATGACTATGATTAGGGTTTCATTTTTCTTTCCACCATGTTCACACTACATGGAAAAGACCCTCTAGCGGAGGTTATAAAGGAGGTTTTTAGTGTTATAAAATTGGCCAAAATTGTCAAAAAAACATATGCTACCACATTCGTTTCTGGTAACAGAGGTTTTGGCTGAGATTTTAACGGAAATTGAACACAACTAAAAAAAATGGGGGGCCAGAGGTTATTACAGATGTTTTTCTATTGGTGCTCTTATCAGGTTTGACCGCACTGGTGTGTATCGTTAGACAGCACACCGGGGCAGTCTAAGGGGAATCCACTGGGCCGTTAAGGAAAACAACAACATTGGGCCTGGTGTTGGTGATACAACGCATGAGGCTGTTCTAATTGGTCTTGGGATTTGAGTGGTGCCCATAGGTCATATAAGTGCACCGGTGCATGTATCTTTATGAGGCACCGGTGCTCCATATCACATAGAGGAACCGAGATTTATAATTGGTATTGGTATTCGTGCAGTGCACATGCATATAAAAATGCACCGGTAATTATAGATAACTCCCCAATGTGCAGTATCACACAAACACACCGATATTTATAACTGGAATCGGTATTAGTGCGGTGCCCATAGAAGCATAAATGCACCGGTGCGTATAGACACATAAACACACCGGGTTTCATTTTGTTTCTTTAGAAACATCCACCTATGACAGTCCAATTATTGTGATTGTTTTAAATTCATTATTCATCAAAAGTCGACACATATATATAATCTTATAACAATATTCATATGAATTATTTTTTTATTAGTGCATTTGAATGTGTTGTTTGATTAATTTGTTATATCATATCAGAATTATTGAGGTTTTTAAAATTCATTATTCATCAAAAGTCGACACATATATATAATCTTATAACAATATTCATATGAATTATTTTTTTATTAGTGCATTTGAGAATGACAATGGAGAACGCAACAGAATAAATTAAAATACATATTATGATTATATATATATATATATATATATATATATATATATATATATATATATATATATATATATATATCTAAGACAATGTTTATCATACAAAATGGGACAATTATTCGTATCCCTTTGTCTTTCAATTGGGACACTATGTCCATTACATTAAACAAAATGTCTGATTTCACAAACATATTTCAAAAAACAAAACGCCTTGCTTTGATATCCAAATTACATAGTGATCATCATTCTTTGCTTCAACTTTTGTCACTGCTAGAGCTACTTCCATGACTTGGGTTATTTTTCAGGAATGTTGTGTTCACGAGGTTGATTGTTTTCTTCTTCTTCATTTTCCATCTACAAACATAAAAATAAACTAAAATGAGTGTATATACATTGGTGAGAATAATGAAAGTTCCAATATTAAATAATATACATCAATGTAAATCGAAAAGAAAAATGGCGTAGCATAGCAACAATTGACTCATAAACTATACACATTCTTTCAAAACCATGTACCATGCCATCTTTCAAAATTTCAACTGTTGGTGCAATTCCATACTTTGTTTCCTGCAAGTTTTATACCCCAAAACAAATCATATATTTAATATAAAAGATGTTTTTGTTCTATTAATTATAGACGGAGCTAATTAAAACAAGATCGATAGATGCTTACAAATTCCATAATTAAATTCTAATATGCCAACATATACTCGTAACCCATATTTAACCTAATTTCAATTAATTTCTCTGATGATTCTTCTTTATATGTTAGCACCTGTTTGAAGACATTCAATGATGATTTTTGTAAAACAACTTAAAAAAAACAAAAATGAAATCTAGTTAAGTTGTTATAAGGAAGTAATAATTACTCACAAACTTAGAGATCAACCATTTTCTTCCTTGTCGTCTTGTTTTTTGTGCTGAATGGGTTCGATTTTATTTTCTTTTTTGCAATAAATTTCTTGAAAATTAATATTTAATCCTAAATTGTTTATTTATTGTACCTAATGATCGAAAAATTCAATGATCACATATTACATTTGAAGCATGCTGTTCTATTCGTTCGACTAGGACTCTCAAAATTTTGTAAAAGTTTTTCTCCCTTTTGTTAACTTCCAGCACCACTCTAGATGAACCAAGGAGAAATTCATTTTCATTTGCATGTTCTATTTTTTTCTTTTCTTAGAAAAACATTAATTTTTTGAGTTGTTGGTCCTTGTAGAACATTAAACATATGTGAATTAGTAGAGTGTTTGACACATGTTATCTAATAATTTTAAGTATATTATTAATGATATTTAAAAAAATAAACTCATATTGGATCGATAGTATTGTTTCATTCACCCGATTCATCTTTTCGCAATTTTTCCATTAAACTTTTACGCTCTTCTAGTTGTAAATAAAAAATAATCATATCGAGCTTCATCATTTTATGGCTCTACATGATACATAGTAAACAATACATATTAGCTAAAGTTACATATAGTTAAAAATAATATTTTTTATAAAGAATTTACAAAGAACTTTCCTTTTTTTCTTTTCTTGATGTGTTAAGAGTATTTTTGTTACTTGATATCTTTTCAGTCATTTCTTTATCAATATGAAACCTGTAGCATATCATTCATTAATATATTTATAAATAAATTCTGAACTTTTCAGTTAAAAAATCAATCTCAAGACACTGATGCACCTTTCATGAAATCTGCACCGCCGTCGGTGCGTGGATATATTAAGAACGCACCGCCAAACATTATAACATGTTGTACGGTGCGCTAGGTATTATAAATGCACCGCAAAGATAGTGTAATAAGCCTAACGATGCGTGAGATATTATAAACGCACTGCAAAAACACTGTAATACACCGTACGATGCTTTCCTAGTTAAAGAAAGCACCGGTGCCCTATTTTAGATTTGGCGCACGAATTTTAAAAAACGTTTTCAATTTTTTATGACAGAACTTGTGCGGTGCGCTGTAATAATACAGAGCACTGGTGTGGTGGAGTACGCAGGGCGCACTGATAAAGAAAAATCCATTTTTTCAAAAATTCATGCAATTGCTAAATGGATTGGGATCTGATTATGAAAGTCGTCCCCTGGGTTGGACGTCAATCTAAAATGAAAAACCCTAATTCTAAAATCATAGAAATAGGGAGAAGAAAGGCCAGAAACAAACAAATAAAGGGTTCAGGGTAAAAATGGATAAAATTGTAGGGAAAAAAAAAAACTGCAGAGAAAAAGTAAAAAAAAGAATTAAATTTAATCACGAAATGGTTTAAAATTCTATGATAAAGGACTTGAATCACCAGAGTTTTGGATTCTGATTGTCTGAATACTTCTATTGGAATGTATTTCGCCATCCACAGTGCCCTCGTGCTCTCTTGCTCCAAGTCTGTCTCCTGCAAAAATCTGACTGAATTTTTTTAACAAAAATAGTGAAATAATGAAAAGTGTTTAGTATTTAAAGAATTATTTTATCAAATTAGATTTTCAAAAATATTTTGCTACCCATTTTTCAAATTGCTGCTTTTTTTAACTTAAACAAAATAGAGTTGCATTTTTTTTATTTGCTTTTATTCGTTTTCGGTGCATGAAAATGTGACGCACCGGTGCATTGTATTAATACGACACACCGGGGCCTATTATGATGATAAGCGCACCGAAATTTAATTTAATTTTTTTTTTGTATGTAAGATCATAGTAAAATAATGATAATTATAAAGTACATGAATTTATTTTCATTATTTTCTAAACTTATTGTTACAAAAATTCATATTATTCTAGATTTGTTATTTTACAATTATTTGCAAATTTACAAATTTAAATATTTTAGTAAAATCATTTCACATTAATACAATTAAAATTTTTGCCTTAATAGAATTAACATTTTACATACAATTACATTAATTAAAATTACAATTACAATTACAATTTTACATTAATTTCACATACATGAATTACTATTAGAATTACAATTACTATTACAATTTTACATACAATTACATTTATAATTTTACATATAATTACATTTACATTTACAATTACAATTTTACAAATATTTTACAGAAAATTCAATTAAAATTACAGTTACAAATACAATTACATTTACAATTACAATTACAAGTTTACAAATATTTTACATACAATTCAATTAAAATTACAATTATAAATACAATTACAATTTGTGAAATTTACATACAATAGAATTATAATTACAATTTTACAAATTTTCATATATACAATTACAATCATTTCAGAATAAATTAAATATTACAATTACAATTACTTTTACATTAATAAATATTTTACATACAATTACACTTAAAATTACAATTAGTACAAATACAAATACAATTTTACAATTTTACATAGAATTAAAACTTAAATTACAATTACATTCATGACATAATATTTAATAAATATCATGGACATTTAATAATATTAAATTAATTAATAAACATCATCACGATCATGATAACCATTGTACAAACATCATATTTGACTAACAAACACATTCAATTAACATCAAATTAACATTATATATTAACATTATCACAACACAAACATCAAATATAATGTCAAATAACTCATGCACCTATCACATATGCACATTTATCTGTAAGCTAAACATTAAATGAGCATATCTAACCTGACTAACAATATGCGCCACATCATGATGATCATCAACATGAAAATTAAATACAACTGCAACATGAACATAAAATACATAGACCATATATATATATATATATATATATATATATAATGTTAAAAATATACAACTGTAATATAAATCATGTCATGGATCAAGCGCTGCTGGTAGTATAACAACATCAATAACACTAGTAGAAGTGGATGCGGCTTTCTCAGTAATGCTGGGTGTAGCCTCGACAGTCAAAGGTTGATTAGCCTGCTCATGATCATGTTGATCACTAGTACTGATGGATGCATCCGCCAGTGGTAGTACAACATGATCAATATGAGGCATAGTAGTAGTGGAGGCGGCCTGCTTAGTTAATAGTACTGCAACCTTGATGGTCGATGGTCTAGCCTGCTCATGATGATCGTGACTAGCACTCATGGTGGATGTTGCAGGCTGCTAACTGGACATGGCTGATGGTCCAGCCTCATCTCCATGATGACTAGTGTCAGATGCTGGTAGTGGAGCCTCATGCTGATAATCAAGCATGCCGCGTGGTGAATGATCACGAGATGCATCTGAGTGGTTGCTGGTAGACTGTCCATCACGTGTTGTAGCTTAACTACGCCTATAGCTACAGACAATCCTCCTCAATTGCGTAATAATTGTTGTAGCTCCTACGACATGCCGCATCATGCCATACATGTCATGCAGCATGCCTCTCCACTTCCGTATCAATCTATCATCGCCCTGTATCTTTCTATAATGAGTGAGCTGGATACCTGCATCTAAAATCAATCCACAGAGTTGGCTGCCCAACTCCATCCAGTATCTGGTCTCTGGTCGACCATGCCTAGCAAAAGGCGGTACCAGTGCACCATGAGGTGCATGAGGATCAACACGTCTCTCTTCCACACCATCGGCCTCATCTTGATCTGGCGCATTAGCCATCTCCTGATTGTAATCATCAGGATTGACACCTGGATCATGTGGTGGATTCGACATCTCATCGCCATCAAAAGACCCAATGTCTACAAAATATATACAAGTACACAACAATAATTAGAAAATTTCATTACATAATTTAATAAAAACAAGTTAAATAACATGTTAGAATAAATATAAATAAAACAATAATATTACCTGTATCATCTGGTAGCTCATGAGGAGTGAAGAGGATGTTGGGACACCGTCCCCAATCTAGTCCAACATAAGGACATGGGACCATAATGAAGGGATGCAACCTGCCAACGCTGGCTAGTAAGTCTAGCGAATCATGTGATATCCTCACTAGAAACATAGTGTCTCCCCTCTTGGGCATCATCTACCCCCACATGCGCATCCGGGCCTACAACATCGGCCTACGAGGCTGTCAAACAAAAATAGGTCTCATCTTTGGAAACCTCTCAAAAAATAAACAAAACAACTCTAAAGCAAAAGGGAAGTTGACCCTCCCTTGTGCATGAGCACGACATTTATCTACGGCCGTACAAAACTGTCACAAAAAAATGGCAGACCACCTGACAAGTCATGGTTTATGTACTAAAGAATCAACGTAATATAAAAGCGAGCAACTGATGCATTGCCCATCACTGATGATATGTGAAATGATTGAAGCGATAATAGAGAGGCACTGCACGTCCTGTCTACCAAAAGCACCTATACGTACCTGACCTCCAGGTACTTGAAACTCTAAAGGAGACAATACATGTTTTCTAATGTATCTCTGGGAGTAAACTAACTGACTCACTGCTACAGAACTAGGTGGCACATCTGGGAATGAGGGAAAATCCACCCCTCTCTTTGATAGTCCTGTAATAAAATAAATTTCCTCCTCAGTGAGTGTGTACCACTAGTCAGGAACAACCTGAAAAATCCTGTTGGTGGGCATTCCACCTGCCAATAAGATGTCTCAAAAGAACACTATGGGCCTTTAGGCCGGAAATAGCCTCCTCATAGAACTTGAGGAGGCCTACCTGCTTAAGGATCTCCTGGGTATCTGCAGTAATAGGGCGAGGGCATCAGTCTTTCTCCCCCTCTCTCGCCTCCCATTGGTGAATCATGTCATACTGTTCTGCTTGTTGTTGATGTTGTTGCTCCTGTTCTCTCTGAATCATTGCCATATTAAATAATTTTTTTTATTAAAACATAATGTATTTATAAATATACATATATAATTTTTTTTGAAAAAAAAACATACATACAAGTCGGTGCTCGAAAAACCAATCACACACCGGTGCCAATGTATTCTAATATTTTAGCACACTGTCCTCGGGGCCCTTAATTAAACAAACCGCACTGGATTCAGTGCCGATGTCTATTTTTCAAGCACCGCGGACTGTATATAATTCAGAATAGCGGTGCGCTGACTGAAATATACACCCCGACGCGTATAGTCGTGTAAGTGCACCGACTTCATGACAATGACATAGTTGACGGTGTGGTCTTTTACCCAGCTGCACTTTTGACCCTCTCGGAATGCAAAATGCGGTGCGCTGACATTAACCGGGGTGGAAAATATAGTCAACACACCACACTGTGATTGTCGGGGTCAATGGTGCGTCTAGATAAATGAGCGCACTGCCTTTTTCCTTTTTTATTTTTAATTTAAAATTATTCAGAACGCCTTCTAGCCCCACCCCGGAAATGATGCGGTTATCGTTAGCGTTGGTAGCGGTGCTGCCTGTAAATTTTACTGGTAGCGCTGCTACCGGTGCGATCCAAGCAGCTCTAGCGCACCGCGCGATAATTTTTTTTTTAGTTGTTATTTTTAAGTTTATTTCAATATCTAATCCGGCAAAAGGCTTAATTATATAAAAAATAAAAAAATACTTGTACATTTCGCGGTCGAGGAGGCATATTGGCTGTAAAATTTGGAAAATAAAATTTTCCAATTGTTTTTCAAAATGCAAGCTGTAGATTGGTTGGGAGTGCAGAGCAGCAGTGTGTGCAATGGGTGAAATGAGAGCACTGATGGCATGGAGGCTCAATAATAAGGAAATAGCACTAGGGCTTGAGAGCTCTGAAGCACTGAGGAAAGTGAATAATGAAGTTTGTTGGCCATAATTTTTTTTTTATTAACCCTAATCCGATGCGCAGGGTTTTATAATTGCATCGGGGCAGTTAAATAAAACCACATCGGGCGGTACTAATTTTGGCGCATTTTTTATAACGCGTCAGGGCATTACCCTAATCGCGCACTAGGCTGTTTCAGTTTCGGCAAGAAAATTTGATGACGCACCAGGGCGGCACAATGGTAAAGCAACTGTGCATAATAGTCGCAAAGCACCGGTTTTTTGGCCTTAATTTTTTTGATATATAATGCTATTCTAGTGCATGTTGTTTCTGGTGCACCGTTGCTCTTAGAGAAGAATGCACCGGTTCGTTTATGTTTTGGTGCGATGTTTTATGATGCACCGGCGCGGAAGAGTATTGACGCCCCGGTGCGTTAAAGTAATTGGACACCCCGGCGGTGTGTACTTCTCACACTCTATCCGGCGTGCCAATGTTTGGTGCGCACCGGTGCGTTCTATGGTATCATGCGTACCGGTAATTGATAGCTCAAGAATAGTGGAAAACTGAAAAATTTGGGTTTTTTTTGTTTAATTTAACCATTTACCGGTGCGCATTATTTATAGGTGCACAGGTACTATTTGCTATAAACTCACCAGTCTATTTGTGTTATGGCACATTTTTTTATGATGCACCGGTGCAGTTTCGGTCTACCGCACCGCGTGGTTTTGGTGTTGGCGTTGTGTTTTATAATGCATCGGCGTGAACGAGTTGTGAGGCACCGGTGCTATATTATATTATGATGCACTGGGCATGTGTGTACGGAGTGCACGGTGTCTGGAGTGTCAATGATTTTGGTCGCATTGGTGCGCTATTTTTTTGAAAGCACCGGGGCGAGTTTTAACGATAGGAGCACCGATAGGAAAACATTCGCAAAACCCTCTTCCTGCCAACCTCCTCTAGCAACCTCTACTAGAAACATATGTATGGGGTATTTTTCTTTGTGGTTCCTCAAAAACATCCGCTAGAGGGTCTTTCCTTGTAGTGTCATTTGGTGAAGTTCTTTGTGGAGGTTGCAATTCTAGTTGCATGTCATTCCTCTGATGCCGAGACTGGCTTTTAGTCGCCTACCTCTCATCACTACCATAATACCTTTCCTCAGTATCAACTCACGTAAGATAATGTCTGCATTTCCCTTCGTCTGAGAATTATTTGACATTTTTATGGTTTCCAGAATTCATTTGGAAGTTTTCCTCTCTTAATTTATTCAATATTAATATTGTGCATTCTGAGTTTACTAATTTGGTTTATTCATTTTTTGCACAGGTTTCGGCACTGTATAAATCTAGCTCACGAAACCACATCACAACCACACAAAGGTATTGTGCTTTTCTTCTATATACAGGTACTCTTTACCTTTAAATACAAGTTAATTTTTCTTGTTCTTACTGTGTTTTCTCTGTAGCCAGTATTTCAAATGATAGCATTTAATTGATACAAGATATCATGCTTGGTATTTTTGAGTTCTGCATTTTTAATGACAAAAATTATTCCACATTAGGTGGAGGAGTTCTATGTTGAGTTAATTATACTATTTTTCCCAACATTTTTACCTCTAAGTTGAGATTGAGTTGCGTTCTGGGTTTAAACGAATTGAGAAATTCAAACAGTTCTCATGGCCACTTCAATTTCCAATTCAAACCCTCATGCTATATTATATAAATTTCACTCAGTCGTTTTCCTTATGAGAATTCATATGTTTATTTTTCGTTCTCTGAATATAATTGAAGGGAAATTTTGTTTAATAATTTCTTACTTCCAGTTCTAGAATTCGATAGATTTATAGTTGAACTATTTCTTTTGTTTTGTCTATTCTTTCCTCTCTGTTTCATAATTTCAACCTTCATATTTTTACGATCTCAGATAACATGGATTTGGATTCTTTTAAACATGATTTTGATTTTTCATAACTGTCTCAACTCTAAGATGAATTCATCAATTTCATCTTTATTTAAACTCATACAGAGGTACCAAAGTATATTTCGATTTCCTTTTCGGAGATACGATTTACTATGTATGCATAATTTTGAATTCACTATGTGACTTTTGTCTGCACTCGAACTTGTTAATATTAATTTTAAGTTCTTTACGTTTAGTTTAACTTAACTACGTTGTTATTAAATGAATTTGAACTCGATTCCAACATTCCAATTTAATGGAATTTGCGGTATCTTTAATGTCTATAATTTCTTTATACTCTTCAGCTTCTGATAGTCACTTTGAGAACTAAATATGCTTGGTAATTGCATAAAGCCTGAGATATAAAATTTGATCTCTGTAATTACTTTTTAAGTTCAATTTCTCTTCAATTATCCCCTCTGTCTCTTTCATGCTTTAGCATTTCCTTATTTGTACAAACTCTCCAACATACAATTAAATCTTGAATGTATTGTAATAATTTCCATTATGAAATTAAACTTAATTTGATAACTTTTCCTCAGAATAATATGATCCTCTCTTGTACAGGAAAACCCTTCTTTTCCATATTTATTAAGATTCATAATTTTTTGTCATATACCGTGTATATGGTTTTAGCTGCATATCAGGTAATTAAATTTCTTATTCAGTACAATAATTAATAAGTCAGTTCCATATTTAAAGTTTATAATTCAATTTATTCCCCATTGTTATTTTTCTAAAATTTGATTATTCTTACTCTGTCCTACAGAGGAGGAACTCTAGTTCCTCATGCTTTTCTAAACAAGTAAACTTTATATTATTAATTACTATACAAGTAGTGTCACTTTTCCTACTTATGATATTTTCTCTATATCTAACACACACACACACACACACACACACAAACACACAGATATATATATATATATATATATATATATATATATATATATATATATGTATGTATGTATGTATGTATGTATGTATGTATATGTATATGTATATGTATATTTATATGTATATGTATATGTATATGTGGATTTTACACAGGTACTTAAACTTCACAAATTCTACGACAGTCACTTCATATTTCATTTCCAAATACTTGACTACTGGTTTCGTTTATCTACAATTCTGTCGTCAAAATGCAAAGATCTCACCCTTCTAGCTCTGACGATTTTTGTCATTTTAAGTGTTCACTTTGTTTGTAATTAAAGTTAATAAAACATGACTTTCATTCATATACCTTGGAATATTGTAACTTCTATTTTAATTCACTCTTGATATATTCTTTTATTCACCTCTATCATGGAGGTTTTACATACTCTGGATAGTTATGTACTTTCCTTTTAATATACATACTACATCTATATATATAGTCATTTCATGGTTCTTTTTCAAACACATGTTGTATCTAGATGTATGCATTTTGCCAAATTTAGGAATTTGTACAGTTTTATAACATCTCCGTTTCCCACAATTTTTTTTTCTATTTATAGTATACAACTTATCTACAAACCGTTTGTTGAATATTATTCGTCACTTTCCGATGAATATTATCTATCAACCTTTTTCGTCATGGTCTTTAATTCATTATACTTTTAAACCTTTTATGTTTTAAGAATAGATTCCTTTGGGGATAAAATCCCACTTTTATAATCTCATTGAGATCTTATAAATAAGGGTCCACTCATCTATTTTACCTTAAGGTAAAATAGAGTAATAATTTAATTCACCTTTAATTAATTATCAATTCACTCCGTTCTATGTGAATTAATTTCTACCCTTTTACAAGTCTAATTTTCCCTATCCACATAGACTTTATATTAGCCCTAAATAACAATTAGGACCATATTTATGTTCTATGATACTATATTATATCAACATAAGATAAATTTTGATTTAATGATCTTGTTCTAGTGTTAATCATCAACTCAACACTAGATCCTTAACCTCTAGCCTTACGAGGACACTAACCCAACTTTAGTTAGTACCTCATTAACTCAATCATCGTTTCTAGAATTACTCTATCGTGAATTCACATTTCTACTGTCAATTAGGGACTTTGCACAATGTGTGTACCTATATCCTCACTTCAGATATATTCACATCACTTTCCTTAAGAACAATAAAGTGAGTTCTCATTGATTATTATCACCCAAGATTTTCTCTATTTACTTAGCTTCAGAGCTATATCTTGGAATATATATATATATATTTTATAAATCGAGTAATTCTTTTTGGTCTAGAATATTCCCACAAGGTTCTAATATATTACCCATATTATTAAATCCTCCATACAAATTACCATGAGGCTTTCATATATCGAATTTCACTTTATTTTACCCAGGTTACTTCTAGTAAACCCATCATTGGTTTCACGGAATTGAAATTCCATGGCAAGTTTTTCCACGCCATTAAAGTTTTACCACATTCATTGTGTTTTTAATTTACCTTACTTCTTTCTTAAATACAGAGGCTGCTCATAGAACACGTCATCTGCGTTGTACTCACCGTGAGTTAATAGGGTTGATTTTTCACATCTGAAGTTTAATAAATCCATCTGCCTACTTGTAATTTCACTTTACCTATAATTTGTATTAATGTGGTTCATGAGGAATGTTTACTCCACATTTGTGTCTATATTCTTGTTCTAGACATGTCCACGTCACACCTCTTAATGATGCGATAATTCATGTAGGTAAGTACGTTATTGACACTCATTGAATTCTTACCTTATGTATTCTTTAGTGAGTTGGTGGTGATGATATCCACCTTACTATTTTAAGCCACATCATTCGTAGGCATTAACTAAATTCTAATACTCATGCTCTTTCGTATCCTATTTCAACAACCTTCTGTAGGTATTTTTTCTCGGGCCTTAAATCTATTAAATCGCCTGTACTTATTTCACATGGTGCATACTTGGTTGATTAACCCCTCAATACGTGGCTTTAATATATATTTATTACACTTGGATGGATACGATCCATTAGCATTAGGGTTTCTGGGAATTCTCTAAAAGTCTGCGGTTTTGATTTTTTTCTAAAACTGCTATCCCTCTTTGCTTTCGGTGAAGCAACCTCTCGTGCTTAGCCTTTTCTCAGCATCTTAGTTGACTATTAATACATTTTTCCAACCAAATTAATTCATTCCTATTGAAGGTGCAACTCCCTCTAGCAAAAATAACTTGAAGGTTCAGTAGTTCACACCAAGGGTAACCTCT
This sequence comes from Pinus albicaulis, assembly GCA_034641835.2. Lineage (NCBI taxonomy): Eukaryota > Viridiplantae > Streptophyta > Pinopsida > Pinales > Pinaceae > Pinus > Pinus albicaulis. The sequence goes on along the minus strand of CM076573.1, from coordinate 984,018,314 downwards.
TCATTTTTCCCAGGTAAAAGGTTGTGTTTTATTTGACATTTATGACATTAGACTCTAGTTTTTCTGCTTGTTTTTCCTAGTTCTAGTAGGTTTGTTTCGGCTATCAATGTTATAGGTTGATGGTTTTAGATTTTTCTGAGAGGTCGATCTCTCCATTCATGAATTTCTACGAACCGTGGCTCCAAGTGTTACGGTCAACTTATTCAAAGTCTAGTATTTTAATTTCTAGTTTTCTATTTAATTGTTGGCTTTGCGACTTACTATAACATATTATTCTCGACAGCCCTTACGTTATAATTATGCACCCTGCATGTTTCATAACCTCCTTCTTGACGAAATTAGGGAGTATGGTTGTTGGCCCAGATTTCTAATGAGACCTGTAAGGTCAACTCTCCTTTCCTTGGTTTTTAAATTGATTTCCCCTTTTTGGGTAGATTTTATACATGTATATATTCTCATTACCTTTATTGTGTAACTGTAGAGGAACATCCAAGAGGAATATTCAGTTTCTTTCTGACATGTAATTCGGTCTTCCTGGTTTTTGGCCTTTCTACCAATTATTACACGTGAACTATATACGTAATGTTCTATTATAATTTCGTTATGCAATTTCTCCTACACTTCGGTAGGAATTTATTCCATATGGCTTTGAATATATTTCCATCTGCCATTATTTCTTCCCTATAGTGGCGATGTTCATTAAAATTTGGGAAAGCATATTTCTATTTTACCGAACGTAGTTTCAGGAAATACTTCCCTTTTGTTCTTCCCCTAGGTCTGTTCTTCCTTTGTGAAATCAAAACAATAAAGTAATTAATATTATACAAATTCACTATAATATAATTCTACTCTTGTCTTTATTTCTGAGATACGTAGTGCTTGTAATTTCTTTTGTTGTAATTATATAGCGGTTTTAATTCACTATACTTATTAATTGTCTTATGGTTTGATGCAAGTCAGACAATTCCCTACCCCACGTAAGGTGATTTCCTTACTCCTTTCTAGTTTAAAATATATTTTATATTTGTATGTATGAATCAGAACTAATTCCTAATTTGCAATTATCTGTAGGTATTCTTTACTTCTAACCTGTATGGAATATTGTGGATAGTTTTGCCTCGTTCAAACCTAATAATGACCTTTTATATCTAGGTTGGTCCAGCAACCTACCTTGGAGATTTATGATATAATATATCAGCCTAGTTTAAATAGATATTATATATTTTTCTTTTTATAAAACATATTTCTTCAATTGTATAATTTAATTATCACGAGATGGATTTTGAATTGTGAAATTATTGAGATTTATATCCTAATTTTTTTTTAACTCAGTAATATATTTGCAGAACTTCATTCCGCATTAATGAATGTTTGATTATATCTCAGAATCGTAATTTTATTGCAGATTATATTTAAGCTTTTGTAATAATTGCTAGTTCTTCATTGCAACCTGTTACTTTACTATCTCCACTATAGCATTTTATTCTTCAATCTGTTACTGTCAATGACTTGGTTGAAAGTGTTATAGTTCATATGCATTGCTATACTTCTTTTAATAAAAATTTCATCTAAATTATTATGCAGTAACATTCATGGAAGTGATTAATTCCATTCTATTAATAAATTCTGAGTTTATTTTAGACACATATTTCAGCTTCCATATATTTTGCCTACGGCCTATATTACTTTGTACAGTCATGCTACAACATAGAAATTTACTTGATTTTTCTGTGTCAACATTAATTATCATACTTATTTATTTCTTTATAGTCTTATGATAGAATTTAGAGACTTGCAAAGTAATATTATGACAATATTGTTACTCATTAATGACTTTCTGAGAGTCCCCTAACCTTAGATCTAGACCTTCCGCAAGGTTTAGACCTTCTAAGAGTTGATACTCTTCATGTTCGTGTCTGTAAAACCATATGGAGAATTACTATATTTATGGCAGTATACTATGTTAAATGTACAGATTTCTCTTTAACTTATTTAACCAAATAAATTTACATATATATACATATATATCAACCATCTCCCTTCACCAATAAAATTTTAAAAATACTAAACTCTAAGTTAACATGAAATTAACTGGTACATACCACTTAAGGTACACTAGATTCCACCCAAACTTTGAGCTCTTTCTCCATAGCTCCACCCGAGTAGAGATCAAAATTCTTATCTATCCCGAATCTTGTTATTTAAGCTTGCTTCCCCCTCAACCTGTTTCCCTTAACTGCATCTAGTTAAATCAGGATGTTGCTTTCCTGTGTGCCTAGGATTTCCTTTTGTTTCTTCCATAAAAATACTTTAAAGCTAGATTTTCCTCTTTCTAGCTTTATTCCATCTATTCTCGGTAATTTCCTCTTTATTGAGGTAGTTTTTTTATATTTTTATCTCCAATCTAAATTGCTATATTTATTTCCTCCAAGGATTGTTTTGGAGACTGGGAAAGTTTTATGATCTTTATCCATCCTCACGGATTTTGATCCTTGATCTCTAATCATTATCTAGTACTTGCACCATTGATCCATTTTTCATTTTATTAATTTAAATCAATAAAATATATTCAAAATTAATAATTTCCTTGGGGTCCACTTGACCCTTAGAGTCTTTGGCCGCCTATTTTTAAAAGCATAAAATTAGAGACATTACATATTCCCCCTTTATAAAATAACACTGTCCTCGGTGTTATAAATTTTGATGTTGATTTCTCAACTTGGGATGAAGATTCCTCCTTAATATTATACTTTGGATCCTAGCAGTTTCTTCAGAGTTCAAGTACTTTCCCCTACCTTTACTCTACTCACTACTATACTTTGGATTTTGATTTTCTTCTTGCTTCAATATAAGAAGTATATTTGGAAGAATATTTTATTCCTGTTTCCACCTGTCCACAGTTCATATCAATTCATATGAGTATTATCATATATATATATATATATATATATATATATATATATATATATATATATATATATATATATATATATTGATAATAAATAATCATGATAATAATTTGAACTTTAATAGTTTTCAATAAGTTCACTTGTTAGCAAAACCCTTCAAGGTTTATAGTAGTTTAGTGCAATTTTAGCACAACTACTTATCCTTCCATGTAGTTCGGCGAGACTTCCTCCTCATGCACACATGGTGTTGTTTGACTTTCTTGGTGATTTCCCTAAGCGTCTTCTCACCTTGACTCCTTATATCGAAGTTGTACAATTCCCGTTACACTTAGCTTCACAAAAAAACACCTCTTAATTAGAAGCTCATAAATTCAAAACAAAAAATTTGTCATATGTAGTGGTTCTTCTGAAGGTTCTATCCATTTTTTCAGTTCCTACATGCACCCCATGTACTTAATATTTGACTAATTTTCTCAATCTGTTATGATAGTAATAAACCATGCTCACTTGCAACTTAACGCTTGTCTTTCTATAATAGAGTTTTCAAATTTCTCTTGAACTTTACCTTTTTAAGTGTATCAACCATTTTTCATCCTAAACTCCATATTAGTTCACAATTTCTATCTTGAATACTTTGACTATTCTTATTAGTAACTAGTTCTAGTCCAACTAGTTTCCAAATTTTTATCCCAACAACTTCCTATTTCCATTCTGGAATAGGGATAATATCCAAATTTTTTGGTCTGATAATTATGTTTCCTTATCTCTTAGTAACAGTTTCCACGTATAAATTTCATTACTCTTTCCTCCTACTAGGTCAAACATGTCATGTTTTAAATCTTTCATTTATGTTTAGCCACAAGTATGTCCTATCTAAGGACATCTATGATGTTTTTCTAAATTTTATGTTGTACTAGGGTCACATCATTAATGTACCCTCTATTTTTTTTGAAATTATCAATTACTCCTGATTTTAAATATCTATCAATATTTCAGTATATTGTAGTTTTTCTTAGAGATTTTTCCTGATATACTGCTGCACTCATTCTATTTGCCTCAATTATTCACAGTTATAAATTTCATTACTCAAATATTCTTCAGAATTTTAGGGACATTCCTCTTTAAAACATCTAAAATATCCTTCTTCTTTTCCAGTTTTTCAGTTTATTTCAAACTCATTAAGGAAAGAAAAACACCTATTTTGCTTAACATTTTTCATATTGTTGAAGAATTTATACTTCATCCTTAGGTGTTCTGGGATCAAAACCCCTTTTTAATTTGTAGGTAATTTCTCTACTTCATGTAGCATACATTTTAGCATCAACTCTAAGCCATACTCAGGATAATTTTCTTCAATCATATGCTATAATTGAGTAATAGTACTACTTATAATCCTTCTGCCCATACATTAGTACGACCGACCATTTCTTCGATTTGGTTAGAATCTAAAAACAAAAGTAGTTATTAGTTTAATTCTTTTAACTATTCAAGCTATATTAACATTTTTTTGATCTATTCGTTTTTCTCTCTCCTTGTTGCTTGTAGAGAAATTTTTCTATAGACTAAGAAAAAAATATTTTTTACCAATCTCTTATAATATTTTTCAATATTCATGGGTGAGACATAAAAAATTTATGATCAATTTATACTCACTTGAGTCTTTTCTCAGTCAACTATTCATCCTTTTTATGAATGTACTCAAATCAACCAATGAATCTAATTTTTATGAAAGTCCTTTTTGTTAAGTCTATCATGTCATTTATGTTTTCTAAATTTTGCAAGATTATACAACAATTCTGGGTTGTTATTTATTTTATGGTTTACTTGTTACATAAAGGATCAAAACATTATCCATCCAATCCTATAGAATTTCTACTTCATAAATTTTGTAGCTTGTTCTTTATACAACTCTTATTTTATTCTTAATTTATGATTACTTATTGACCCTCTGCCTTGAGTAGAGGATATTCTTTATTTCTCATCAGTTTATTTAGTTTTCAGTAACCTATACTTACTCTTAATGTTACAAATTTTATTTTGACCAAAATTACTCTAGGTTTTACATAGTCTCTATTCAGTAATTCTTTTATTGCTGTAGTTTTTTTCTCTTAAAATTTAGAATTTCTACTTCATAAATTTTGTAGCTTGTTCCTTATACAACTCTTTTTTTATTCTTAATTTATGATTAATTATTGACCCTCTGTCTTGAGTAGAGTATATTCTTTATTGCTCATCAGTTTATTTAGTTTTCAGTAACCTATACTTACTCTGAATGTTACAACTTTTCTTTTGACCAAAACTACACTGGGTTTTACATAGTCTCTATTCAGTAATTTTTTTATTGCTATAGTTTTTTTCTCTTAAAATTTTGGGTTACTCATCCTGTAGGGCTCTAGAGGCTGGAAGAACATATGTTTTTAACTTAATTTAACAATAAGCTTCCCTTTTAGGGGGATATATGAGGATTTTCCTCCAAAACTATCTCCTTACTCTCTTTGTTGACTGGGAAATTTTCTACCAACTTTTTTTTTTTTCTTTTCAGTTCGTTGTCTTAATTCTACAGCATACATTTTCCATCTTTTTCTTTCTTTTATTTTTTCTAACACTATATATTTTTTTCCATGACCATAGATACCCTGTATTGTTTATCTCTCAACAATTTAGCATGTCTTTTGTTTTTTTTATAATCAGCCCATTGCTATCAGCACAACATAGGAATTGAAAAATGAACCATTTAACTTTAACTAAGGCTCTTTATACCTGTTTACCTTTCAGTAATCTTGGGAAATGTTATATATCAATTTTGTACACATTTCCGGCTTGCTGGAATATTTTTTTTCTTTCTTTTGCAAAACTACATCTAAGTTCATCAACCAGAACAGGTTGTTTATTTCAATTGTCTCTAGCCTCTTTTATCCTACAACAAATTTTATACTTCTACTGATAGAATTTTGATAATTTTCAGTTATGTATAACTTTTTAGATCAAATTCTATTTCTAAAATTATTTAGTCCACGATAAGTGGTTCCATGTTCCTACCTTCCATTTTATTCTCATTTCTTGCTAATAAAAATTAACTTTATCCTACAATTAGTAATTTTCAGTATTATTAGTTTGCCAAATTCTGGAGACATAATCCCTCATTCCTCTCCTTATAGCTAGTAGGTAGGCAGTTTTTTAACATTATCCTACCCTTGCCTTTTATTTTGGTATATAAGGCAATTAGAAAAGCAGATTGGCGAGTTTGGTAACAACTCAGTTGTTCCAACCTAAGCTCCTAAAACACTCTGGCTTTGTTATTCTATGATCAATCATTCTGATGTTTATTACAATTTTTAATTTGAACATCTGTTCAAGTGACATTTTTTTTTGCACTTATTTTCCTATCACTACAAGGTAGCCTTACCTGGGATTTTTAATTAGCCAACCTGATTTTAAAATTACTTTCATATGCACAAATTGAACATACTTTCCTAGGCTTAGAAGCAAAGCTTTTGTATCTTCCTCCTTCTCTCCATCATTGGAGGGAGGCTTAAATTTTCAGAATTCACCCTGTAATTCCTTGTTCCTTCTAGACTGTGGTCTAAAGGTTTCATCCTCCTTAGACTCTTCTGAGTGGTTTTTCAATTGCATCATTTCTCTTTACATAAGATGCATCATAGCCATCAATGACACATGAGGATCTGATGGATTTTCTTCACCATCTAGATCCACATACAACTAATCCCATTTACTCATGGTTTGCAGCTGTATGGTTTTGCACTAATTCACTGTGCAGAAAAGTAAAAATTAGTGAAAAATTATTCTAATAAACAATTTACATCAACAAAAATTTTCTCTGATGTTAGCACACATTATGGCCCAGTGTTTTAACATGGGCTCTGATACCATTTGTAACATCTTCGTTTCGCACATTTTTTTTTTCTATTTATAGTATACATCTTATCTACACATCGTTTGTTAAATATTATTTGTCACTTTCCGAGGAATATTATCTGTCAACCTTTTTCATCATGGTCTTTACTTCACTATACTTTTAAACCTTTTATGTTTTAAGCATAGATACTTTTGGGGATAAAATCCCACTTTTATAATTTCATTGAGATCTTATACCTAAGGGTCCACTCATCTATTTTACCTGAAGGTAAAATAGAGTTATAATTTAATTCGCCTTGAACTAATTTCTATGTGAATTAATTTGTACCATTTTACAAGTCTAATTTTTGCTATCCACATAGACTTTATATTAGCCCTAAATAAAAATTAGGACTATATTTATGTTCCATGATACTATATTATATCAACATACGAGAACTTTCGATTTATTGATCTCGTTCTAGTGTTAATCATCAACTCAACACTAGATCCTTAATCTATAGCCTTATGAGGACACTACCCCAACTTTAGTGAGTACCTCATTAACTCGATCATCCTTTTTAGAATTACTTTATATTGAATTCGTATTACTACTGTCAATTAGGGACTTTTGCACCATGTTTGTACATATATACTCGCTTCAAATATATTCACATCACTTTCCTTAAGAACAATAAAGTGAGTTCTCATTGATTATTATCACCCAAGACTTTCTCTATTTATTTAGCTTCATAGCTATATCTTGGAATATATATATATATATATATATATATATATATATATATATATATATATATATATATATATATATATATATATATATATATATATATATATATATATATATATATATATATATATATATATATATATATATCGAGTAATTCTTTTTGGTTTACAATATTCCCACAGGGTTTTAATGTATTACCCATATTATTAAATCCTCCTTATGAATTACCATGAGGTTTTCATATATCGAATTTCACTTTATTTTACCCAAGTTACTTCTAGTAGACCTCTCATTGGTTTCAAAAAATTTAAATTCTATGGCAAGTGCTTCCACACCATTAAAGTTTTACCATGTTCCTTGCATTTTGAATTTACTTCAGTTCTTTCTTAAATACAGAGGCTCCTCATCAAACACGTCATCTGCGTTGTACTCACCATGAATTAATAGGGTTGATTGGTCACATCTGAAGTCTAATAACTCCATCTACCTACTTGTAATTTCACTTTACCTATAATTTGTATTACTGTGGTTCATGAGGAACTTTTACTCCGTGTTTGTGTCAATATTCTTATTCCAAACATGTCCACGTCACATCTCTTAATGATGAAATAATTCATGTAGGTAAGTAAATTATTGACATTCATAAAATCCTTACCTTATGTATTCTTTTAGTGAATTGGTGGTGATGATATCCACCTTATTATTTTAAGACACATCATTCGTAGGCATTAACTAAATTTTAATACTCATGCTCCTCTGTATCCTATTTCAAAAACCTTCTGTAGATATTTTTTCTCGGGCTTTAAATCTATTAAATTGCTCGTACTTGTTTCACATGGTGTGTACTTAGTCGATTAACCCCTCAATCAGTGGCTTTACTCCATATTTATTTCACTTGGACATATACGATCCATTCGCATTAGGGTTTCTGGGAATTCTCTAAAAGTCTGCGGTTTTGATTTTTTTAAAACTATTATCCCTCTTTTCTTTCGGTGGAGAAACCTCTCGGGCTCAACATTTTATCGAGATCTTAGTTAACTGTTACTACGTTGTTCCAACGAAATTAATTCATTCCTCTTGAAGGTGCAACTACCTCTGGCAATAATAACTTGAAGGTTCAGTAGTTCACACCGAGGGTAACCTCTTCATTTTTCCCAAGTAAGAGGTTGTATTTTATTTGACATTTATGACATTAGACTCTACTTTTTCTCCTTGTTTTTATTAGTTCTAGTAAGTTCGTTTCGACTAACAATGTTCTAGGTTGATGGTTTTAGATTTTCTGAGAGGTCAATCTCTCCATTCATGACTTTCTACGAACTGTGGCTCCAAGTGTTACCATGAACTTATTAAAAGTCTAGTATTTTAATTTCTGGTTTTCTATTTAATTGTTGGATTTGTGACTTAAATTAACACATTCTTTTTTATAGCCCTTACGTTATAAGAATGCACCCCTCCATGTTCCATAATGTCCTTCTTGATGGAATTAGGGAGTATCATTGTTGGCCCAGATTTCTAATGAGTCTCGTAAGGTCAATTCTCCTTTCCTTGGCTTTTGAAGGATTAATTTGTGAGAGACCATGGTTGCAATTTTAAATTCATTTCCCCTTTTTGGGTAAATTCCATACATGTATATATTCTCATTATGTTTATTATGTAACTGTAGAGGAAATTCCAAGAAGAAGCTTCAATTTCTTTCTGACCTATAATTTGGTCTCCCTAGTTGTTGGCCTTTCTACCAATTGTTAGAGGTGAACTATAAACATAATGTTTTGTTACAATTTTGTTATGCAATTTCTCCTACACTCTAGTAGGAATTTCTTCCATACGGCTTTTTTATATTTCCATCTGCCATTATTTCTTCCCTGTGGCGATGTTCAGTAAAATTTGGGAAAGCATATTTCTATTTTACTTAACATAATTTCAAGAAATATTTCCTTTTCATTCTTCCACTAGGGTTGTTCTTCCTTTGTGAAATCACAGTAATAAAATACTTAAAATTATATAAATTAACAATAATACAATTCTACTCTTGTCTTTCTTTCTGAGATACGTAGTGCTTGTGATTTATTTTGTTGAAATTATATAGTGGTTTTCATTCACTATACTAATTAATTTTCCTGTGGTTTGATGTAGGTCATACAATTCCCTACCTCACGTAAGGTGATTTCCTTACTCCTTCCTAGTTTAAAATCTCTTTTATATTTGTATGTACAAATCAGAACTAATTCGTAATTGGTAATTATATGCAGGTATTCTTTATTTCTAACCTGTATGGCATACTGTGGATAGTTTTGCCCCGTTCAAACCTAATACTGACCTTTTATCTCTAGGTTGGTCTAACACCCTACCCTCGAGAATTATAATATAATATATCAACCTAGTTTACAGATATATTATATAGTTTACTTTGTACAAAACAGAGTTCTCCAATTGTATAATTTAATTATCACGAGACGGATTTTGAACTGTGAAATTATTGACATTTATATCCTAACTTTTTTTGTAACTCAATAATATATTTGCAAAACTTCCTTATACATTAATGAATGGTTGATTATATCTCAGAATCATAATTTTATTGTATATTATATTTCAGTTTTTGTAATAATTTCTAGTTCTTCATTGCTACCTGTTACTATGCTATCTCCACTATATCATTTTATTCCTCAGTCTGTTACTGTCAATGATTTAGTTAAATGTGTTATTTTTCATATGCATTGTAATACTTATTTTAATAAAAATTCCATTTGAATTCTTATGCAGTAATGTTCATGGAAGTAATTAATTCCATTATAGTAATAAATTATGAGTTTATTTTAGACAGATATTTCAGTTTCCATATATTTTTCCTCGGTATTATATTACTTTGTATAGTCATGCTACAACATATAAATTTACTTGATTTTTCTGTTTAAACATTAATTATCGTACATATTTATTTCTCTGCTATAATATTATTATGATAGAATTTACAGACTTGCAAATTAATACTATGATATTATTGTTGCTTAGTAATGACTTTCTAAGAGTCACCTAACCTCAGATCTAAACCTTCCACAAATTTTAGACCTTCTGAGAGCTGGCACTCTTCAGGTTCTTGTCTCTACAACCATGTGAATAATTACTATATTTATGGTAGTATACTCTATTAAATGTACAAATTTCTCTTTAAATTATTTAACCAAATACATCTTGATATATATACATATATATCAACCATCTCCCTTCACTAGTAAAATTTTAACAATACTAAACTCTAAGTTAACATGAAATTAACTGGTACATACCACTTAAGGTAGACTAGATTCCACCCAACCTTTGAGCTCTTTATCCATATCTCCCCCCGAGCAGAGATCAAAATTATTCAACAATAGGCAACCTATTGTCTATCCTAAATCTTCTTATTTAAACTTTCTTTCCCATCAGCCTGTTTCCCTTAACTTCATCGAGTTAAATCAGGATGATGATTTCTTGTGTGTCTAGGCTTTTCTTTTGATTCTTCCACAAAAATACTTTAAAGTTAGCTTTTCCTCTTTCTATATTTATTCCACCTCTTCTTAGTAATTTCTTCTTTAACGAGGTAGCTTTTTTATATTTTTATCTCCAATCTAAATTACTATATTTAATTTGTTTCCCCCAAGGAATTTTTTGGAGGCTGAGAGAGTCTTATGATCCGTATCCATCCTCATGGATTTGGATCCTTGATATCTACTCATTATCTAGTCCTTACACCATTAATCCCTTGTTCATTTTATTAATTTAAATCAATAAAATATATTCATAATTAATAATTTCCTTGGGGTCCACTTGTCCCTTAGAGTCTTTGACTGCCTATTTTTAAAATAAGAAGATTAGGGACAATACAAGTTGGAATCTAAAGTAAGTTATTTGTACAGAATAGTAACTTCTTGATTTAATGGAATACATCAATTCAACTATATACATCTCTGTGTATTCTTTGTTTATAGAAATAACTATGTATTTCTACTGTCAATTCATATGTTTTTCTTAACACCTTTAGAATATTATTAAATCCTAATGATGTATTTTATATCTATAATATAGTAGCTAAGACCTAACAGTAGATTTAAACCCTTCTATTTAGGTTTAGAGATTTTGTATGCTGGTCAGTTAATTGTTCTATTCTGTGTAACTATACATAGAAGTTAACAATACTTTCTATAGTTGTTTTCTTGTTAAATACATGTAACATCCCTAGTTTTTATGATTTTATTAGACATTTGAAAAAGTAAAAATGGGTACAGTGGACCCCAACAGAAAAAAATTGTGTGCATTTATTTTATTATTTCAAGTTAATAAAATAAAATGGAAATTTATGTGCAAAGACTAGGTTATGATTAGAGATCTAGAAACTGAATTCATGAGGATGGATAAGGTTGTAAGACTTTCCTAGTCTTCCAAAAAACCTTGGAAGAAATAAAGTAATAAAAAGTTTCCCCAATAAAGAGGAAATTACTGGAAAGAGGTAGAATAAATCTAGAAAGCAAAAAAGCTAGATTTAAAGTAGCTTTTTGGAAGAAATAAAGGGAAAGCCTAGGCAGAGAAGAAAGAAGAATCTTGATTTAACTAGACGCAGTTAAGCGAAATAGACTAGATAAATAAAGCTTAAATAAGCTGATTTGAGATAGGAAAATGGTTTTCTATGGCTAGAGAAAAGGATCTCTGCTCGGGGGTGAGCTGTGGAGAAAGAGCTCTAAGGTTGGGAAGAACCTAGTCTACCTTAAGTGGTATGCAAAGTTAGTTTGATTTTTTTTAAATTATATCTTAGTTCTGATATGAATTTATAATAAATTAAAGTAGTTAGATCTGTATGAAATTATTCCTTTGATTATGTGTCTATGCTAAAGAAGTTAAACTAATTAGAAATAAATTTTGGGAGGTCTGTACATTGAACATATGTGCCTATAATAAAAAAAGTTGTTTTTTATTGTTGTACAGACATAACTCTATAGATGACCAACTCTCAGAATGTATAAGCCATTATAAGGTTTAAATAAGAAGTTAAGCACCTCATAGGAAACTGAGATTTCATTAACATAATTATTCTAGTACTATGTTACCAAACTGCACATTTCATTATGAAATAAATTCTAAGCATAAATGAATTTACATGAATGATAAATGTATACACAATATAGATAACATAACACTGCTTTGCACGATGAAAGAAATTCGGTATTGTAAAGTTAAATAAGATTCAGTACTTCTTAGATGATCCAACAATAAATATTATCATAGGACATAAAGTTTGAATAAAATAATTATTAATTTAAGATATTAAATTAATAATTATTATTCTAGAATATTTAATAAATTTTTGAGATACTTAGAAATAGAAATTTGTTATTAAAAATAGGACTCTAGAAAAGAGTCGTTTCCTAGGCTCTAAATTAGGAATAAAGTTAGTAGAATAGATAGGAGGTCATTTAATGTAAGTGGACACTTTTTATTTAATAAGTGATCCATAATTAGTGGAAGTTAGGACATTGAGCTTATAAATAGCTCATTGCAAGAGTGTTTTTGTTGTTCGGGTGTAAACTCTTGCATAATTCCAATGTAATTGTTTTTCCGATTAATAAAATTACGTGTCTGAGGAAACTTCGGCCATTATTGTGGTATTAGAGCTACGGTAATGCTGCAGTGGATGTGAGAAGGAGATTCCAGCTCTTCAAGTTCCTGGAAAATTCCATTGAATTCATCAACAAAAGAAATTGGTATGCAATCAATTAATTATTTTTTTTTGCAAAGAAATTTAATTGTGCTTTATTTCTGATTTTTTATTTTAATCTGAATATGCACCCATTTGAGCTTTAAGAGCTTTAATACGCTGAAAAATCCATCTAGATATCAATCAAGCCTGAAGCTTTTTTTAATTTTTTATTTGTATGGTGATATGAGCTATCACTGGCTAAATTTGTATGGTGAGATTCAATTTGTTATTTAAATTTTAATCTTCTACGGAGCTAAGCATCGAAACCCATCTGCTATCAGCTTAAGATCTCAAAGCACTAGAAGTAGTTTCATGTATTTTTCCAACATACTTTGAAAGAGTAATAAGATTACACGTCTGTGTATTCAATAAAAATTTTTGAAGAAACATACTGTTGTGTGAGAAATGATTAGAGCCAAGCCAAACTTGTGAACTGTAAAAGCCGACGGGGAAGGCCACTGCATGCGACCGTGGTCGATTTGTATCATAGATCAATTTCTGTAGATTTCAACGCTGTGTTTGAAACTGCGTCCAACAAGCTGCTAAAAGATAAGGAAGACAAGCGTCTCAAGTGCGGGTTGTTTGCAATTAATTCTTGTTTTTATTTCCTGGTATATTTTCCACGACCATGCCTGAAATTCAATGATTTTTACAAACACCATAGCCATGCAGAACAGTACCTCCTATAACGAGTATACTCACTATTTGCAATTAACTCAGTGGGGTAAGTAAGTTGTGTCAAGCAGGTAAGTTTGAAGCCGTCGAAGCCTTTCTTGACCGCATTGAATATAAAAATATTAATTGTAATGAAACTCCATTTAATGTTTTTATTCAACATTATGGGAAATCTGGTATGCTAGCGAAAACAATCGATATTTTTTTATAGAATTCTGAAGTTAAATTGCAGACAAACTACAAATTCATTCAATGTTCTTCTCAAAGTTTTGATCAGTGGAGTTCGGTTATCAGAGGCCCGACATTTATTTGAAAGCTGGTATGATTTGCGTTGAAAGCTGCTTAGATCCGAACCTGCTCGTGTAATAAGTAGAATTTTTTTACTTGAGAGCATTGTAATATTTTGTAATTGGAGTTATAAGGGAGAATTTTTTTTGTTTTGGAGAAACAAGAAGTGATATTGTAACTCAAAGTAATTTTAATTTGAGGGAGGACAACAATTGTTTACTAGATTTTGCAAGAGCGTCATTGTAAAAGTCAAATTTTGAAAGTTTCCTTGTAAATATTTAAGAAATTGACTAGAGCTAAGTGCAAAGCTCAGTCAGTTTTTCTCCTGTTTCAACGACTATACGAGGGTCAAGGCCAAGCCTCGATAGTTCCTTTTTTTTTGCGTCATGTGTTGCGTGTTGTGTTTCCCATCTTGATATTCTTTGAAGCTTGATTTGTGGTGTGAAGTTTAAACACTACAATGTCTAAGTTGATTAATTTCTTTTCTGATTCCAACAAACTTGAAGGCTCAAAATATTACAAAACATGGCAATGCCTCATCGAAAGCACTCTCGTTTATAATGAACTGTGGCATGATATTTGTGATGGAGATGTAAAGCCAAATAAACCTACAGATGCAGCTGCACTAGCAAAATGGGAAGTTAAAAATTCCAAAGCATTAGCTCTCATTAAATCTTCTGCCAATGATGAAATGTATGTCCATATCGAAAATGTTAAAGATGCATGGTCTTCTTTGAGAAATTTTAAAGAGTTGTTTGATACTCAACCTCAATCAAAAAGGATTGACCTACAATTAAAATTTTTGCATCAAAAATTTACTGAAGAAGGAGATATTGTTGAATACATCTCCAGACTTAAGAATATTAAGCAGGAAATTGTTAGTGATGGTTTTCAAGCAGTAGATGATAGTTTTATGGTCACAATTTTAATTGCTGGACTTCCTTCTTCCTACACACATTTTTTGGAAACTCTACAACTAACTGGAAAGTTAGAAAAGCTAAAGTTTGATGAGATCTGCGAAATGTTGACTCAACATGAGAAAAATTTTGGGAAGAAAAAGAAAGTTGGTGAAGATGTTTTTCTCATAGAGGCCAGTACAAGAAACTCCTCAGCTAACAATTCCAGAAACAAAGGAGAAGGTAATTTTAATCAAAATCAAGTAGCGCAAGGTCGTGGTCACAGTCAACATAGATGAAACAACTCCAACAGAGTCTCCAATTCAGGAAAAAACAATTCTCAAGGTAGAGGAAATAATCAAAACAGAGGATATCGGCAAGGCACAGGACAGAATCTAGGGAGAGGACAATCTCAAAACAGAGGACAAAGCAGAGGTCGAGGACAATCTCAAGGCAGAGGACAGTCTCAAGGAAAAGGTACCGATTTGAGTCAAATTGTTTGCAGGCGATGTAACTGAGTTGGTCATTATGCTACAGATTGTTGCACATCTATGAATAAAATTTCTAAGTTTCAATAGCCTTCAGCACAATTTTCAAATGATCAAGATCAAGATGATAATGAGTCAGAATATTTCTTGACTTCTTCACCATCATTCCAGCTTTCCTTCTATATTAAGAGTGATTATGAAGATGCTTGGATTTTTGATTTAGGAGCAACTCAGCACATGACCTGTAGACGAGATTTATTTTGGAATTTTCAAGAGTGCCATCTTAATTCCATATTTCTAGCAGATGATACAAAACATACGCCTTATGGAAAAGGTCCAGTTAAAGTTTTTCTCCCTGACATTGGAGAAAAATTGATTTCCAATGTGTGGTATGTACCCACCTTTAAGAAAAATTTGTTGTCTTTGGTCATGATTCAACAAGAATGACATCAAATAATTATGGAAGATGGATTAGTTAAGATTAATTCATTCAAACAGAACTTCCAAACAGTGAGGACAGGATATGAAGACGGAAAACTGTTAAGGATGAAAGGGACAGTTATTCCAAGGCATTCTGATTTTGCAGGGGCAGTTACTACAGGAATTTCACCTATAATATTATGGCATGTAAGATATGAAATTTTAATTTTGATAGTCTTTCTCAATTGCAGAAATAAGGGATGGTTAAAGGACTTCCAACTTTCAACAAGGAAAATGCTAAATGTGAAGCATGCATTTATGGCAAACAGAGTCGAGAAAGTTTTCCAACAAGTTCATGGTGCGCAAACAGGCTGCTGCAACTAGTTCACAGTGATGTGTGTGGTCCACTACAAACTTAATTAGGTGGTTTCAAATATTTCTTACTATTTATTGATGATTTCAGCCGAATGACTTAGGTTTATTTCTTGAAAAACAAGTCAGAAGCATTTGAGAAGTTTAAAATTTTTCGACAACTTGTTGAAAATTAAGCCAAAGTAAAGATAGGTACTCTCAGGACAAATAATGGGGGAGAATTCAATTCAAATGAATTCAAAACTTATTGTAGTGAAAATGGCATCAGAAGGCATCTTACAAATGTTTACACTCCACAGCAAAATGGAGTCGTAGAAAGGATGAATCACACATTGTTAGGCATGGCGAGATCCATGTTAACTTTCAAAGGGTTAAGTCCAACATATTGGGCAGAAGCTATGCATAGAGTTGTCTATCTAAGAAACAGATCTTCAACAGCTTCTTTAGACAGAATCACCCCTTATGAAGCTTAGTTTGGTTTCAAACCTAAAGTTAAACATCTTCGAGTTTTTGGATCCATCTATTATGCCTTAGTTTCGAAAGAAAAACAAACTAAGCTTGATTCAAGAAGTTTGAAATGCACAATGATTGGCTATTCAGATGAAAATAAAGGGTATCGTATTTTGACCAATGGAAAATTTATTGTAAGCAGGGATGTCATTTTTGATGAAACAGAAAGTAAGAGTGCCGAAGAAATCGAAAATCTTCTTCATAAGTTAGAAACTAAGGGCAATAAATGAAAAGGAAATATGAAAAGTCAACCAACTTCACCAAATTGGTATGAACTTGATTTTCCTTCCTCTAAAGATGAGTCATCATGTCCATCTACTTCAACAAAATCATCTGGGTCTTCTAGCAGTTCATCAGCATCTCCAAGCAGCAACAGTTCTTCTGACAGTGATTCTCCAAATTCACCACCTGAACGATGAACGTCAGTTTACATCAATCCCCTTTACAATGATGGGGACTTCTCATAATCTCAAACAAGTGAGCAACAAATTCCAAAATGGGCAGTTCAACTATTGAAAGATGTAAAGCCTGATGAAGAAAATAAAACAGGAACAATATAGAAACACATAAGTGAAGCAACTTCCACCTTGCTAGCACGTGATTTTACTAAACCTTCAACATAGAAAGAAGTAATAAAACATAAAGAATCGCAACAAGCCATGATTGATGAATATCGAGCAGTAATTGATAACCACACTTGGAAACTAGTTGATTTTCCTCCAAATGTTAAACCCATAGGATGCAAATGGGTTTATAGAGTTAAGTACAACCAAAATGGCGAACTTAAAAAGTATAAAGAAAGACTTGTTGCTAAAGTTTTTGCGCAGTAGGAAGGGATCGATTATGAGGAAATGTTTGCTCCTACCACTAAATGGAACACCATCCACCTCACACTTGCCTTAGTAGCTCAACAAGGGTGGAAAGTTCATCAGATGGATGTCAAAAGTGCTTTTCTCAACAGAGATTTACAGGAAGAAGTTTACATGACTCAACCACCAGGTTTTGAAATTGAGGGACAAGAACATAAAGTCTGCAAACTGATAAAGGCTTTATATGGGTTAAAAGAAGCTCCCTGAGCTTGGTATGCCAAAATGGATGAATACCTTCAGAAAGTTGGTTTTCATCACAGTGAATATGACGATACCTTGTATGTACGCCAACAAGGTAAAAATCTGGTGATTTTGATTATGAATGTCGATGATTTGATCATCATAGGCAAAAATGATTATCACATTGAACAGGTTAAAAAGGATTTACATGCAAGTTTTAAGATGAGATATTTGGGACTACTTCACTACTATCTTGGAGTTGAAGTATTCCAACGTCCACATCAGATCTTCATTTCCCAGAGTAAATATGCAGCAGAAATTCTTCAGCGATTTGGAATGCAAGATTGTAAGCCTGTCCTTACCCTATGGAACAAAACTTAAAAAACACTATTACCGATGAAATAGGTAACCTGACCTCAAAACGGGAACTCTAGCCCAAAAACACTCAAAAAACATAAAAAAACACCCCAAAAACAAAAAAAGTGTATTCCAGAACGCACTTGGTTTTTTTTTAAGGTTAAATTTCAACATTTTATAAAATTATGCTAAAAACAAAATTGTTTCTTGAAAAAAGGTTTGAAAAAACACCCTCAAAACAAAACCAGTTGATGCTGGAATAACAAAAAAAAAATTGTGTCATATTTTTGACATTTTTAAAAATAGAAATAACATTTTTTAATTTTTAAAATTCAAACATTAAAAGAAACCTAGAATTTAAGAAAAAAACTAAATTTAAAAAATAAAAACATTTTAAAGTTTAAAATTTAAAAATATATAGGAATAAAAAAATCAAAATAAAAACAAAATAAAAAATTTAATTCAAACATTAAAAAAAACCTAAAATTTAAGAAAAAAAATAAAAGATAAAAAAAAAAAAATTAAAGATTAAACTTTCAAAATATATAGAAATAAAAAAATGAAAAAAAAAATATATATATATAAAAAAAAAAGTTAAAAAAAGAAAGAAATGAAAAAAAAAAAATATAGAAATTAAATTTAAAAAAGAAAAAGAAAATATTTATTAAAAAAAAAAAAAATTTAAAGAAATATATTAAATTTTAATAAATTTAAAACTTAAAAAAAAAAAAAAAACATTATTGAAATTAAAAGTAAAAAAATGAAAAATTAATTAAAAATAAAAAATGAAAAATAAAATACAATAAAAATATTAAATTTAAAAAAATATATATATTAAAAATAAAAAAGATTTTAAAAAATAAATTAAATTTAAATTATATATATATATTATTAAATTACAAAAAAAATGTTTATATTAAAATAAAAAATTAAATTAAAAAAAATCTTAAATTTTAATAAATAAGTGAATAAACAAACAAATTTTGAAAAAAAAAAAAAAAAACCAACATTGTTAAAATAGAAAGTTAAAAAACTTTAAATACAATTACAATTGAAAAATTGAAAAAAATAAATTAAATAAAATATATAAAATAAAAAATAAAATAAAAAACAAATTAATTTGAAAATATTAAGTTTAATTAAAAAAAAATATAATTTTAAATACACAATTTTAATTGGAATAAAAAAAATATAAAATTTTTATGTAACTAAAAAAATAATAAAAAAAAAACAAAAATTAACAAAAAAATATTAAATTCAAATAAATAAATAAAAAATGCAAATTTACTGAATTTTAAAAAATTAAATGAAGAAACTAAATATAAAATTTAATAATTAAAAAAAATATATGAAAAAAAAATTACAAAATTTAATAAAAATTATTAACAAAATTTAGAAAAAAAAATTAAAAAACAAAAAAACAAAAAAATTAAAACAAAAAAAATTAAAACAAATTAAATTTCAAATATAAAAATTAAATTTAAAAAAAAAAATTTAAATTTTTTGAATTTAAAGAAAAAAATTAAAAAAAATCAAATTAAAAAAATGAATTTTTTGATCATGGTGGCGCCGCCAATCGGCCTCCCGCCCAGGTGGCAGTGGAGGCCGGTCGGTGGGCAGGAGGCCGATTCCAGGAATTGCGCCGAGGCCAATTCCCAGAATCGGCCTCCCGCGGCGGGATGGCGATTCCTGGAATCGGCCTCCCGTCGCGGGAGGGCGATTCCCGGAATCGGGCTCCCGAGGCAGGCGATTCCCAAAGTCGGCCTCCCACCGTGAGAGGGCGATTCCCAGAATCGGCCTAAGGGCGATTCTCAGAATCGGCCTAAGGGCGATTCCTAGAATCGGCCTCCCGTCGCGGGAGGGCGATTCCTCGTATCGGCCTCCCACTGCAGGAGGGCGATTCCTGGAATAGACCTCCCGCCGCGGGAGGGCGATTCTGGGAATCGACCACCCGTCGCGGGAGGCCAATTCTCGGAATCGCCCACCCGCCTAGCGGCCAGCCTCCACCACCACCTGGGCGGGAGGCCCATTGGCGGCGCCACCATGATAAAAAAATTCCTTTTTTTTAATTTTTTTTAATTTTTAATATATATTTTTTTTAATTTGATTTTTTTTTTAATTTTTTTTTTTAAATTCAAAAAATTTATTTATTTATTTATTTTTAATTCAAATTTTTTATTTTAAATTTTTTTTTTGTTTTTAAATTTAATATTTTAGATTAATTATTTTTTAAAATTTAAAATTTATTTATTAAATTTATCAAATTTTAATTAATTTTTTTTTTTTAATCTTTTAGTTTATTTAGTTTTTCATTTTTAAAATTTATAAATTGTTTCTTAAAAAAAAAATAGTAAATTTATGGACATTTGTTTTTTAATTATTTGCACGTGGTTTTTTTCATTTTTTTTTTTAAATGATTTTTTTTTTATTTTAATTTTTTTTTTCAATTTTAAATTTTGTTTTTTTTTTTAATTTGTTTTCTTTTTGTTAATTTTAAAATTTGTATTTTTTTTCTTCTTCTTATTATTTTTTTAATTTAAATTTTTAAATTTAATTTTTTTCTTTTTTGTATTTTATTTTTTTTATCTAAATTTTAATTTTGTAATTTAAATTATTTTTAAATTTTCTATTTTAACTTTTTTTTTTTAATTATATGGTTTTTTATAATAACTTAGAAAAAAATGTTTTTGATTTTTGATTTTTTTAAAATTTTTTGGTTAATTTTTGTTTTTTTTTCTTTAAATTATGTGTTTTTTTTTCAAATTTTGTCATTTCTTTTGATATAATTTTCGAATATTTTTGTTTTTTTTTGTTTTTTTATTTATTTTTCCTTAAAATTTTATTTTTACGAGTTAATTTTGTTTTTTTTATATTTTAATTGGTTTTTTTTATTGTTTATATATATATATATATACTTTTATCTAAGTTTTGTGTTTTATTACCAACATGAAATCACTACTCTAAAAAAAAAGGTTGATGCTGCATCAATATGTTTCAAAATTAGCATGAAAATCACCGCTCTAAAAAAAAAAAAGTTGATGCTGCATCAATATGTTTCAAAATTAGCATGAAAATCACTAACATTTTTAAAAAAATATTCATACTTCATAAATAAAAATATTAGAGTGTCAAAAATGTGCTGGAAAAAAAAAATGTGATTCTGCATCACCACTTTTCAAAATCAGGTGCTTTTTATGCTACCAGAAAAAAGTAGGTAACAGTGCGGTTACCTATTTCATCGGTAACATTGTTAAACTTTCAAAATTTGAAGGGGGGGAAAAGGTGGACAGCACTACTTACAGACAATTGATTGACAACTCGATTTATTTGAAAACCACTCATACTGATCTATCTTATGTTGTCAATATTCTTTCACATTTTATGCAGGAACCACTAGACAGCCATTGGAATGCAGCCAAAAGATTTCTTCGATATATCCGAGGAACAAAAGATTTTGGTCTTCTTTAAAAAAAAAGAATAATTTTTTTTTACTTAGTGGATTTTCAGATGCTCACTTTTCTAGTAGTATTGATGATAGGGCATCGACCTCAGGTTACTTAATGAACATGGGGTCAGCTGCAGTTTCCTGGAGTTGCAAGAAGCAAAATATAGTGGCCACTTCTTCAGCAGAAGTAGAGTACATTTCAGCATGGGAAGCAACATGTGAGATTGTTTGGTTACGTCAATTTTTACAGGACTTAGGAGTTCCTCCAGCATAAGCTACTTTGTTATTCATCGGCAATCAGTCAGCAATAAATCTTGCCAAGAATCCAAGTTTTCATTCAAAGATGAAGCATGTGGACACCAAGTATCATCATATCAGATCTCTCATTGCAAAGGACATCATCAAGCTAGTGTATTGCCCTTCAGAAGATCAGACCTCCGACATTTTCACGAAACCTCTTGGCAGAATAAAATTTACTAAGTTCAGGGATGAACTTGGTATCTGTTGTAATGTATCTTTAGATCATAGGGGGGAATGTTAGATGATCCAAAAATAAATATTATCATAGGATATAAAGTTTGAATAAAATAATTATTAATTTAAGATACTAAATTAATAATTATTATTCTAGAATATTTAATAAATTTTTGAGATACTTAGAAATAGAAATTTGTTATTAAAAATAGGACTCTAGAAAAGAGTCGTTTCCTAGGCTCTAAGTTAGGAATAAAGTTAGTAGAATAGATAGGAGGTCATTTAATGTAAGTGGACACTTGTTATTTAATAAGTGATCCATAATTAGTGGAAGTTATGACATTGAGCTTATAAATAGCTCATTGCAAGAGTGTTTTTTTTTGTTTGGGCATAAACTCTTGCATAATTCCAATGTAATTGTTTTTCTGATTAATAAAATTACGTGTCTGAGGACACTTCGGCCATTAGTACTATATAGAGAAATATAAATCATGAATTATAACTTATTAGATAGAATAATATGTCCATGTATATGTTTAGAATATGTTGTTACACTAGCACTGAAAGTGAATTTATACTTAGAAAGAGCATATTCTCTGGGAATTATAATAGTAATATGATTTAAGAGAAGTAATTTCTAGAGTATTTGGTCAAATAAATAGACATAGAACATTAAAGTAAATTTTTTACATGGTAGTACTAATCTAATGAAGTATTCCTTAACTGCTCATTTCAAAACAATAAAAGAATTGATTCTGGTTTATATACAATAATGCAAGAAAGCTATAAAAGATGTTAAACTGAATAAAAAAAATATTCATTGAAAATAAAGCAGTTATACATTAGGTACTCAAACAATGTAATGTCCCTCAACTTTCACATACGCCAAAATTTGTTTTTCATAAGGTGGTCCCTCTGAGACTAAACTCTACTTTCATTTTAAGGTTATCATTTTCTTTGGATTTAAGAAACCCAATTCTGATCATGTAGCTAATACATATGTGTTCAGGACCACCTTTTCCATTTTTAAATTTAATACACTGTCATTTTACCTCATTTATATGTTTGATCTATTCCCCATTGAATATATATACATTCCAATAGAGTGAAACATATAAAAGTTTTTGTATAAACCTAAATCCTTACTTCTTTTTCATAAATATATATCCACCATATATATATATACTCCACTATAGAATTACTAAAATCTCTAGCATCTACATATAAAACATCCACTCTATACATATACGTATTAACCGCCCCCACATAAAATCCCCCATATATAAATGATGATTTTTATTCCATTGGTGATTCTATTCAATTTAAATTTATTATCAAAGCTCCCACTTCTATGATTTATACACTTGGAAATATATTATACTGACCCAATGAATCTTTACATAGGTGTTGGATTACCTTACTATCGTGTTAGTTTATGATTTGCGTGATATGGATTATACCCTACGTACTTTATCGTATATGGGTTTGATGGTTTCGTAATTCCTACACTGAGATATTTGTGTCAATTACATCGCATTGATCATACTCTGCTCATCGTACACTTGTATTCGAGCGATGTATTTATTCGTATCTTCTAACTTTGAGTTAAAATGTATTTTATAGCCCTATTCGTTTACGGCTCTGAATGCGTATTAAATTTCTGGTGGTACTTGTACGTCTGAATTTTATTGAATTTCGACTGAAATGAAATCATCAAGATCATTGTTGATCCATATGAGAGTTTACAGATTTGCGCCACTTTTATGACTCGATTTCATTAGGGTTCTCGTCTTTGATTTCTATAAGGGTTGAACCATAACCCTTGTTCGCTTTT
Organism: Pinus albicaulis; assembly: GCA_034641835.2. NCBI lineage: Eukaryota > Viridiplantae > Streptophyta > Pinopsida > Pinales > Pinaceae > Pinus > Pinus albicaulis. Next base: position 983,994,260 of record CM076573.1, on the reverse strand, counting down.
CTATTCGACCTTATGTTCCTACACTCCTCCTTTGCTCGTGCTCGCATTGATATATCTTCTCGCTCTCTGAGATTAATGGTGCACTATGCCAGCTTCGTAGCACTCCCTTGGAAATACACAGAGGTAACTTACAATTCTCAATGTTTTGATCTTGATAGTATGGAAATGTAGTATTTAATTGGGTCAATACGATTTTATATTTATATTATCAAATTTATACCTTCGCCATGATCCTTCTCCTCGTTATAAATTTTAGATTGAGGGTCTAAATGGGATTTACGTTACTCGTATTCATTCTATGCGGGGTTTTACCTCTCATTTTTCCACAAATCTATTGTCATATTACAGAAGTTGTGGTATCGTTGTATAGTTTTATAGTAGTTTTTATTGCCTATTTTGTAGAAGCTCATCAGTCCATTTCATATTTGAAAATTCTCGTCTCTCAGAACCCACTGACCAATACTGATTATTGCCTCCTCTAATTTGTGGAAATTTTTTTTATGCGTCTTCCTTTTAATATGAGGCAGGGTTTTCGTCCTCAGTTGTCTTCAACTCCCCACTAGTTCTGCGATGACTAAGAACTTTAAGAATGAACCCTTATCAGAGTCCGGGAAATCTTTCTAGGTACAATTTTGTTTTTCTTTTATGCGCATAGAGAATTCGCCTTTCATAATTTCCTGCTTTAGGTAATTAGGGTCTATTGATGTTGCCGCAACCTTATAATCTAATCCAGGGTTTAATATGTTTTCACCCCAGATTTCTGCCTTCGAAATTGTTCATTGACCAGGTAATAAAATTATGTTTCACATAGATTCAAAATCACTCAGTCCTCTAAATAAGATTTCTCCTTCATTCGCTTTCATGTTTTTATTTATATTTACAATAACTAACATCTTGAAATTCATATGATGTCATTCATCTACAGGTAATTATTTTCTACTTACTTCGTCTGGGTACTTCCCGAGAGCTCTTTGCCTATTTCGTTGAAGAATTGGTAACACCATTCTCTTTGATACAGGTCGGTACTCACGAGATACTTCAGCTACTTATTAACACGTTGCCTTTGCAACAACTTATTTAGCATTGGACTTATATCATTCCAGGGATGATATCATTGACTCCAAGGAGATTCATACCATTGTCGCTATACTTTCTTCTGATTTTTATTTACACCGGACATTTACAGACCTTGACTTGGTTTTATTTTGCCCATCTCAGGACGATATAATTTCCTCCATACTGTTATTATTTTTCTAGCTGATAATGTTTCCTATATCTTAAATTCATCTTTGAGCCTTCTCTATGTGAGAAATTTTATTCAATGGTTCGTGATCTTTCATAGTTGAAAGTTAAACTCCTCGATATTGATGGTGTTTTGTGTTATATATACTGTCAGCTATACTTGTGATTATTTAATCTATTTCTGTTTATTCCATATAGAGTCTGGGCCAAGAAAATTTTTTTTCATATGCCACAAGATTTTTGAACCATTCAGAATTTTCATATGTTTCAATGAAATAAGTGAGAACTTTCTCACGTTTAGTAATTGTAATCACTAGTACAAAATTAAATTTTCAATAACATGTTGTCTTCTTAATTATAAGCTTTTAAATGTTACATAACCATTTTCTACAATGCTTTATTCATTCCTTTTTAGTAATGATATAACTCCAGATCTTTAGAATACTATGATGACAATGAATTTAGAAGGTTTTGGTACTCATCTCGTTAGACTTTTATTTAATATTTTTTTTTTTTTTGAATAGAGTTTGTGTAACTATATTTGGTTCTCTTGTCTAACATACCATGTTAATCGATACTGTTATCGCCTATGTATAATAAGCCTTTGATTTCAGTATAGATAAATGTGTAATGTACTAAATATACCTGTTTTTAAATTTTGAATTAGTTTAACTCTGCTGCTAAACATAGAGGTATATCTGTAACATACTCAGGTTTTGCCAATTTACTGAATTCAATATCCTGTAACTAGTGATTCATGGTATTTGTACCAATTGTATACTCTATGTTTTCTGCCTATTTGATTTATTGCAAATTTCAATTAAATATACTTTGTGTCTAGTTTCCTTCCTCTATGATGCATGTAAGGGTACTAGGCTTCCTTCTTCTATAATTCGAATTTAATTCGTAATACAGAAGCAGATTAAAGTTAAACTTTAAGTCATCTTTGGGAACTATGTGTTCTTAGATTTAAACCAGTTATGGTTTAGAGATTATGATGAATTCCTTCCCATAAATGTGATTTCTACAACTATACAGAAATTTGAAGACTAAATTCTTATGATATTTCTGTTAAATGTATGAGATATATTCACCCATTCACTACAACATAAAATTTATACCTACACCTTATAACAGAAAAATGTAACTAAACTGTGCATACCAGTTAATCAGACGACCAATCCACCCAACCTTAGAATTCATTTATCTCCAGAATTCACCCCCAAGATGAGATCCCTCCTAGAACAGATGAACCTCTAATCTGTTCAGGAATAGCTTATTTAAGCTGTTGCTCCCCAAAGCCTGTTTCTAATTCTGCGTCTAGAATATCAGGATGCTTTTCTTCCTGTTTTCCTAGGCTTCCGTATTTAGGGAATTTTAAAGCTGTTTTTTTCTTTTCCCAGCTTTTCCATCTTTGTAACTCTTCCCAAATACTTTCCTCATCATTGGGGAATTTAGATTTTTCCTCAAAAATATAAATTAGAAATAATTTCTTTCAAGGATTTTTGAAAGATTGTGGGGAAAGTATTTGCGTTTATCCATCCTCATGGATTTAGCAAGTGATCTCATAATTCTCATTTTGGTGAATCTACACAAAATTATTTTATTCATTTTCTCAATTTAAATATTTAATTACATCCACAAATACTTGTCCTTTGGGGTCCACTCCCCTTACGATTAAATTTCAAATGTCTAGTTTTTGAAATTCAACCACATAAACTAGGGGTGTTACATATTCCCCCTCTGAAAGCAAACACCGTCCTCGGTGTTGGTATTTAACTACTAGAGTTCATTTTAAAAAATAAATGGATATGTTTGAATCATTTCCGATTCTCTTTCCTAGGTAGCTTCTTTAGCAGTAAAGTGCTTCCACTGCACCTTTACTCTTGCTACCGTCTGATTCCTCAATTCAATTTCTCTCCACTCCAATATTTGAAGTCGTTCGGGAAGGAACTCCCCTTCTGGCTCCACCTGTACCACATTCCAATCAACTCTGTGAAAATAATCATGTACATATCTTTTTAATAATGAAACATGAAACACATCATGAACTCTAACATGGGGTGGTAAGGCCAGCTTGTAAGCCACTGGTCCCACCCTTTCTAATACTTCAAAAGAACCACAATATCTAGGAGCTAGTTTTGCACAACTTCCAGCATAAAGTGTGCTCTTTTTTGGTTTAATACGCAAGTACACATGCTCCCCCACTTTGAATTCTCGATGTGTCCTTTCTTATCAGCATAGTTTTTCTGGCGATCTTGTGTTGTCTTGATGTTTCTTTGTATTTGTTTAACAATTCTTTCCATCACTTGTAAAGCGTCTGGTCCCAAAATTAGCTTATCTTTAGGTTGGCTCCAACTTAAAGGAGTATGACATTTCCTTCCATAGAGTGCCTCAAACGGACTCATCTTGATGGAGGATTGGTAGCTATTATTATAGGCAAATTTAGCTAAATGCAAGTAGTCTTCCCATTTTGATGGCCTATCCATCACATACATTCTCAACATATCCTCCAAAATCTGATTAGTTCTCTCTGTCTGACCGTCGGTCTAAGGGTGATAGACAGTACTAAAATTCAAGTTAGTACCCATACCTCCAAATAGAACTTTCCAAATTTTTTTTGTGAACTTAGCATTTCTGTCTGAAATAATCACTTTTGGGACCCCATGGAGCCTTACTACCTGCTTCAGGAACACATTCGCTACTTGGACTATTCCGAAAGTAGATTTCACTGGTACGAAGTGTGCAGCTTTTGTTAAAGTGTCTACTACTACCATCACTGAATTGTGTTGGTATTTGGTTTTGGGTAATCCTGTTATGAAATCCATGGAAACTGTGTCCCATTTCCATTTTGCAATCGGCAAAGGGTTTAAAAGAGCAGCAGGATGCTGATGCTCAACTTTAACTAGTTGAAATTCCATGCATCTAGCTAAATATTCTGCTACATCTCTTTTCATTCCTGGCCAAAACAACTTATTTTTCAAAGCTGTTAACATTTTTTGATATCCAGGATGCCCTGCATATGGCTGTTTGTGATATTCATCTAGAATCTCTCTTTTCAAGGACTCCACATTTGGAATATATAATCTATTTTTATAACAGATTAGTCCTTCTTGGTTTTGAGTGTAATCAACCATCTCCTTCTTTAGTATTTTTACTTGTAGTGTTTCATAATTTGGATCCTGGTCTGTTGCCTTTTTCCCTAAATCTTCTAAATCAAATTGGGCACTACTTCCAATGCTGTTTATATTTTGACAAGCATTTCTGCTCAAGGAATCAACAATTTTATTTTTTTTTCCTCTGATATGTTTTATGTCCATATCAAATTCACTCAAAAAAGACAACCATCTGGCTTGTCTAGCATTCAAATCAGTTTGGGAAAAGAAATATTTCAGACTAATATGATCAGTCATCAATGTAAATTTTTTTCCAAGGAGATAGTGTCGCCACATCTTCAAGGCATGAATAACAACAGCTAACTCCAAATCATAGGCACTATATTTCTATTCATGTATCTTCAGTTTCCTAGATTCATATGCAAAAATTGAATTTTCCTACAAAAGGACTCCTCCCAACCCCTCTCTACAGGCATCTGTACATACAACAAATTCCTTATCACGATCTGGAATCTTCAAGATAGGGGCTGTAGTGAGTTTCAGCTTTAATTGTTCAAATTTTTTTTGGCACTTTTCAGTCCACTGAAATTTGACACCCTTCCTTTGCAGTGAGGTTATGGGGTATGCTATGGCAGAAAATCTCTCCACAAATCTGCGATAATAACCTGCAATCCCCATAAACGATCTCACTGCTGAAACATCAGTTGGCACGGGCCATTCTCTAATAGCTTTTATCTTTTCAGGATCAACAGCCAACCCTTGTTCAGAAATAATATGACCCAAGTATTGGATCTTATCCTTATAGAATTCACATTTACTGAATTTGGCATATAACTGGTTTTCTTTCAAAGTTTGCAATACTATCCTTAAGTTCTCTTGGTGCTCCTCCTCACTTTTGGAATAAACGAAAATAGCGTCTATGAACACAAGTACGAACTTATCCAAGTACTTACTTAACACACTGTTCATTAGGCACATAAAGGTGGCAGGGGCATTTTTCAAACCAAAAGGTAGGACTACAAATTCGTAGTGACCATACCTGGTTCGAAAGGTTGTTTTTCTGATGTCTTCTTCTTTAATTCTGAGCTGGTGATAACCAGTCCTTAAGTCAATCTTCGAAAATACTAAATCTCCTCTAACTTGGTCAAAAATATCATCAATTCTGGGTAAAGGGTATCTATTTTTAATGGTCAACTCATTCAGGTTACGATAATCAATGCACATCCTAAAGGTTCCATCCTTATTTTTCACAAATAGAACCATTTCTCCCCAAGGAGACACACTCGGTCGGATATAGCCCTTATCCAGCAATTCCTGTAATTGCATTTTTAGTTCCATGAGTTTGAGGGGACTCATTCGATAAGGGGCTTGCGAAACAGGTGTTTCTCCCGGCACCAAATCGATTGAAAAGTCAATCTCTCTTTCGGGAGGAAGATGAGGAATCTCATCTAGAAAAAATTCCTTAAACTCCCTTACTACTGGCAAAGTATCCAACATATTTTCTTCAGTTTTCTGTTCTATCTCTTCTACATGTATTGCATAGACTTGGTATCCTTTCCTAGTTGTTCGTTTTAATTGCAGTGCTGATATTTGTCTTACAGAGATAGGTTTTGGTTTTCCATTGAGAATAAAAGGTTTCCCTTCTTCATCTACACAATGCAGGGTCTTATCCCAACAGTTCATCACGGCCTTCTTCTTTTCCAGCCAGTCCATTCCTATCAGCAAGTCATATGAACCTAATGGAAAAATGTTTAAGTTTACCTCTGTTTGAAAATCATATAATTTGATTGCTTTTTGAGGTAGCCTATGAGTTACTTTCCTCTTGGTTCCAGTGGCTAACTGGACCAGCCAAGACTGCTGAAATTTTTCAGTTTTGAGTTTACATTTTTCTACAATTTTTGGACCAATGTAACTCAAAGAAGCATCCGGATCAATCAAAACAGTAACAGATTGGTCAGAAATCTTACCCTCCATTTCAACCATGGTAGCTTGGTGTTCTGCTTGCCAGTTCTCTAGGGCTGCACTGATCATGGGTATATTTCGTGCTATGTCATTTACTGTGGTAGCTTCTCGATCTGTCATAATCATTTGAATGTTTCAGTGGGGACAATCCCTCAAAATATGGGGTTCTCCACATCCCCATCATTTCAAAGTTTCTCTCACTTTGACTGTGCCTTCCTTTTTATTTCCTTCATCTAGTTGTTTGGAACCAATTTGAGACTGAGTTGTTTGGCTTTCTTTTGGTTTATTAAACTTTTTCCTCTAATGATCCCTGCCAAAGTTCTTCAAGTAAGCTGGTTTCTGTTTCTTTCCTTTAAACTCACCCTTGTTTACCCAGTTTTTTCCATGCTCACCTTTTCCTTTAAACTGCTGGTAGCACAATCTAGCTTTTCTAACAGCTTCATCCATTGTTTTTGGGTTATCAAAATCGATCTTCTCTTTGTATACAACAGGCAAATAGTTCATAAACCTTTGTACCTTTTCTTTCTCTTCCCTAATGTAAGGGACATATCTCAACATATTTGTAAAGTTAGTGAAAAAATCATCAATAGTAATTTGTCCCAGTCTAAGCTCATGAAATTCCTTTGCTTTATCATCATAGTAACGTTCATTTAAGTTGCAATTTTTGAACTTAACCTGGAAGTCTTCCCAGGTAACTGTCTTTTCATCAATGGCATGAACCATTTTCGTCTCCTCCCACCACAAGGTAGCCTTACCTTGTAGCTGGTAAAAAACTAATCTCGCCTTCAGATTGCTTTCATATCCATAGACCTGGAAATACTTAATCATGTTCAGCAACCAAGCTTCAACATCTTCCTCCTTCTCCCCATCATAGGAAGGAGGTTTGATCTTTTGGAATTCCCCTTGTAATTCCTTTTTCTGTTTATACTGATGCCTAATACCATCATCATCCTCAGACTCATCAGTCTTCCTCTTTCCTAAACCCTCACCTTCTTGGCTGTTCCGCGAAGTTAGTCCTCTGATGAGCTTTTCCTGCTCCTCACTGGCTAATGACAATCTGTCATTCTGGCTTCTTATTTCATCCATTTCTCATTGCAAACTGTGCAACATAGCCATCACCGAAGCGTTGGGATCTGGTGTAGTATCTTCATCACGCAGATCGACATAAATTTCATCATTTCCAGCCATTGAGATTGTTTGTCTCCGCCACACTGTACACTAAACAACATAGATCAGTAAAAATAAAAAATTTATGAATAACAATTACAATGTGCACATAACAATAGTGAGCACAACAACAACAGCCCACTGTTATGTAACAAAAGCTCTGATACCATTTGTAATGTCCCTCAACTTTCACATACGCCAATTTTTTTTTCATAAGGTTGTCCCTCTGAGACTAAACTCTACTTTCATTTTAAGGTTATCATTTTCTTTGGATTTAAGAAACCCAATTCTGATCATGTAACTGATACATATGTGTTCAGGACCACCTTTTCCATTTTTAAATTTAATACACTATCATTTTACCTCATTTATATGTTTGATCTATTCCCCATTGAATATATATACATTCCAATAGAGTGAAACATATAAAAGTTTTTTGTATAAACCTAAATCCTTACTTCTTTTTCATAAATATATATCCACCATATATATATATACTCCACTATAGAATTACTAAAATCTCCAGCATCTACATATATAACATCCACTCTATACATATACGTATTAACCACCCCCACATAAAATCCCCCATATATAAATGATGATTTTTATTCCATTGGTGATTCTATTCAATTTAAATTTATTATCGAAGTTCCCACTTCTATGATTTATACACTTGGCAATATATTATACTCACCCAACGAATATTTACATACGCGTTGGATTACCTTACTGTTGTGTTAGTTTATGACTTGCGTGATATGGAGTATACCCTACGTACTTTATCGTTTATGGGTTTGATGGTTTCGTAATTCCTACGCTGAGATATTTATGTCAATTACATCGCATTGATCATACTCTGCTCATCGTACACTTGTATTCGAGCTAAAGATTTATTCGTATCTTCTAACTTTGAGTTAAAATGTATTTTATAGCCCTATTCATTTACGGCTCTGCATGCGTATTAAATTTCTGGTGGTATTTGTACATCTGACTTTTATTGAATTTCGACTGAAATGAAATCGTCAAGATCATTGTTGATCCATATGAGAGTTTACAGATTTGTGCCACTTGTATGACTCGATTTCATTAGGGTTCTCGTCTTTGATTTCTATAAGGGTTGAACCATAACCCTTGTTCGCTTTTATATTCGGCCTTATGTTCCTACACTACTCCTTTGCTCGTTCTCGCGTTGATGTCTCTACTCGCTTTCTGAGATTAACGGTGCACTACGCCAGCTTCGTAGCACTCCCTTGGCAATACACAGAGGTAACTTACAATTCTCAACGTTTTGATCTTGATAGTATGGAAATGTAGTATTTAATTAGGTCAATACAATTTTATATTTATATTATCAAATTTAGACCTTCGCCATGATCCTTCTCCTCATTATAAATTTTAGAGTGAAGGTCTGAATGGGATTTACGTTACTGGTATTCGTTCTATGAGGGGTTTTACCTCTCATTTGTCCACAACTCTATTGTCATATTGCAGAAGTTGTGGTATCGTTGTATAGTTCTATAGTAGTTTTTATTGCCTATTCTGTAGACGCTCCTCAGTTCATTTCATATTTTAAAATTCTCGTCTCTCAGAACCCACTAACCAATACTGATTATTTCCTCCTCTAATTTGTGGAAATTTTGTTTACGAGTCTTCCTTTTAATATGAGGCAGGGTTTTCGTCCTCAGTTGTCTTCGACTCCTCACTAGTTCTGTGATGAATAAGAACTTTAAGAATGAACCCTTATTAGAAACCAGGAAATCTATCTAGGTACGATTTTGTTTTTCTTTTATGCGCATAGAGAATTCACCTTTCATAATTTCCTGCTTTAGGTAATTAGGGTCTATTGATGTTGCTGCAACCTTATAATCTAATTCAGGGTTTCATATGTTTTCACCCCAAATTTCTGCCTTCAAAGTCGTTCATTGAACAGGTAATAAAATTGTGTTTTACATAGATTCAAAATCACTCAGTCCTCTAAATAAGATTTCTCTCCTTCATTCGCTTTCATGTTTTATTTATTTTTACAATCACTAAAATCTTGAAATTCATATGATGTCATTCATCTACAGGTAATTATTTGCTACTTACTTCGTCTGGGTACATCCCGAGAGCTCTTTGCCTATTTCGTTGAAGAATTGGTAACACCATTCTCTTTGATACATGTCGGTACTCACGAGATACTTCAGCTGCTTATTAACATGTTGCCTCTACAACGACTTATTTAGAATTTGACTTATATCAGTCCAGGGATGATATAATTGACTCCAAGGAGATTCATACCATTGTCGCTATACTTTCTCTTGATTTTTATTTACACCGGACATTTACAAACCTTGACTTGGGTTTATTTTGCCCATATCAGGACGATATAATGTCCTCCATACTGTTATTATTTTTCTAGTTGATAATGTTTCATATATGTTAACTTCAGCTTTGAGCCTTCTATATGTGAGAAGTTTTATTCAATGGTTCATGATCTTTCATAGTTGAAAGTTAAACTCCTTGATACTGATGGTGTTTTGTGTTATATATACTGTCAACTATACTGGTGATTCTTTTAATCTATTTCTGTTGATTCCATATAGTATCTGGGCCAAGAATTTTTTTTTTCATTTGCGACAAGATTTTTGAACCATTCAGAATTTTCATATGTTTCGATGAAATAAGTGAGAACTTTCTCACGTTTAGTAATTGTAATCACTAGTACAGAATTAAATTTCCAGTAACATATTGTCTTCTTAATTATTAGCTTTTAAATGTTACATAACCATTTTGTGCAATTCTTTTTTCATTCCTTTTTAGTACCAGTATAACTCTAGATCTTGAGAATACTATGATGACAATGAATCTAGAAGGTTTTGGTACTCATCTCGTTATACTTTTATTTAATATTTTTTTTTTTTTTACTAGAGTTTGTGTAACTATATTTGGTTCTCTTGTCTAACATGCCATGTTAATCAGTATTGTTATCGCTTATGTATAATAAGCCTTTGATTTCAGTATAGATAACTGTGTAATGTACTAAATATACCTTTTTTTAGATTTGGAATTAGTTTAACTCTGCTGCTAAACATAGAGGTATATCTGTAACATACTTAGGTTTTTCCAATTTACTGAATTCAGTATCCTGTAACTAGTGATTCATGGTATTTGTACCAATTGTATACTCTATGTTTTCTGCCTATTTGATTTACTGCAAATTTCAATTAAATATACTTTGTGTCTAGTTTCCTTCCTCTATGATGTATGTAAGGGTACTAGGCTTCCTTCTTCTATAATTCGAATTTAATTCATAATATAGAAGCAGATTAAAGTTAAACCTTAATTCATCTTTGGGAACTATGTATTCTCAGAATTAAACCAGTTATGGTTTAGAGATTCTGATGAATTCCTTCCCATAGATGTGATTTCTACAACTATACAGAAATTTGAAGACTAAATTCTTCTGATATTTCTGTTAAATGTATGAGATATAATCACCCATTCACTACAACATAAAATTTATACCTACACCTTATAACAGAAAAATGTAACTAAACTGTCCATACCACTTAATCAGATGACCAATCCACCCAGCTTTAGAATTCGTTTATCTCCATAATTCACCCCCGAGCTTGTCACGTCTCTCGCTACCCAATAATTTTTTTTTCTTTTCTTTTTGAAATTCATCTAATTTATAACTTATTAACTTCTTTACCTATACCTTTTCAGTTCATGAATTCTCCTATTTTATTACACCAAGTACACAAGGTAACATATTAACCAAATGTTTTTTTTTTGATATTTTTATTTTTGTCATCCAACGTATTCTCCTGAATTTACTTCAGTTATGAAAAGCGTACCTCCATTATCACTTTTCCCCTACCTGTGCATTTCCTTATATATGGTGCTTCCCTTTTTCAAAAAATAATAACATACATAATTACTTTTCCCTATCATTAAGGTCGATCGACTTAACAAGCCGATGGGTGCATTCATCGTTGGCAGGAATCTACCTCTTATGGAAATATGGGTTCGATTTTCCCTCATGGTAATGCATTTTCAAAGTTCAGATTTGTGACTTGATACACAATGGGAATCATACGTATGACTCTGTCCCATCCATATTCGTGTGTATATAAATATATTTGTGATCGTTCGGCTGACTGACCACAACTGTCAATTAAATCAAGCCGTCGATTTACTAGTACCTAAGTTAATGCTAGGGTTTTTCGTTTTACTTTTCGCCTACTATAGGATGGAGACTCGGCTCGAGCATAGCCGGATGGCTCAGACTCCATCGATCCACAAGATGACACGAGAGTACTGGCTACCGTTGATGCACTTCAATCTTAATTGCTCGACCCTCGGGTGAGACGCCTCCACCGGTCACTCTGCTGAATTAACTCTATCGACCTGTTTGTTGAAATTTCTTGTGGTACATGGCTACTGTCAACAGCGTGGAGTTTTATTTGTTTATACATCTCATGAGTATTGGATGCGATGTATGCAGAGGTTTTCAGAGTTCATAGGGATTCATTCGAACTGCCTGGCTGACAAATGGACGGTGATGGCATTTGAGCATTCTTAAGATTTACCCGGAAATGGGTTACATAAGTTCGGGGTCATTCCAAACCCTTCTCAGCTCTGGCGCCTATGGATGGGGGTTTTTCCTGTGTTGGACTTCACAGCCACTATCGGTCAGGTAAATCAACTCTTCAGGTATGATATCCAAGGATTCGTTATCCTCTGCTTCTGGTATCTTTTCCAGGTTCTGTGGTTGCATTTTGCGATTCGGTTAAGTTAAATGTTGATTCGAGCAAGAGAATTAGATAGTATTGACAATATAGATGTTTAGACCACTGATTTAGTGTATGACTAATGTATTATGCCAGACTTCTGTCTTGCCCGACTATACCGGACTGCCATCAACATAGGGAAAGTGCGGTAGGTAACCGTATTCTATTTCGAAGTTTTCCCTCTATTCATTTCGTGTCATCCTTGTCTGGTTTCTGATAATATGGTTCGAACCTCTGTTAATTTCTTTCGACTTTTTTATTTCCAGAGCTACGATGCGGAAGGGTAGGTGACCCAACAAGAATGACGGAACCCACTTAGTTACCCGGTTCCTTTGCGCAGATTTTCTTGTGTTCGGAGGTGGCAAGGTAAGGGTTTATAGCTCCTTGACTCGCTTCATTCTTGACTGTATACGATTGTCTATTGGTGATCGCCATATTTCTTCGTGCAGGAAGCAAAGGGGATTCTGGGGTTGAGTTTGGCGATTGTGCTAGAACTTGCTACGCTGAGATTCTCGGCATGAGCGAGCCAAATCGACTCAGTCGTGAATTTTCCCTTAGCTCTTCAATTTCCCGTCAAGGGTTCCTACCGTGATGTTATAGTTTTGTTTTCCGTTAATAACTATGGGTAGCTGGCCTATACATTGGTCCTGTATTTAAATTGTGGTCAGTATAGCGTGCTAATGGCAATAACTCCATTAGTCATTTTACAATCATTCTGGATCTACTCGTCATATTTGGTTTTGCTAAGGGGGATTGAGACCATTTACACACTTTTATATTTCCTGCATTTTCATGATAACTGTCCAGCTTAATGCATTCTATTTCTCTCGTTCTACCATTTTATTTATGTATATATATATACTCTCAACTCTATGTTAAATTTTTGGGCTCACCACCTATGAACTTAAGTATTTCTTCAGTCGTGTACAGTTGGGGTGAATCGACTTTTCTCACTGTGTGGTTTCTACTTTTATTCCTATGGCTCGATTTTTCGATATATTGTGCACTCCTCGAACAATATAAATTTTTAATGTTAATTTCCAGTTCAGTAGGGAATACGATGTCAGTTACGTTTTTTTTTATTTACCATTGTATGCCCTGTGTTCGCAACCACTGTAACTAGTATAGCGCTGTTTATGCATTTATCTACACAATTTACGTTGGATGTTACGACCACTACGGGAATCCTGGCATGACCTTTTTCATGATACTTGAATTCTCTGGGAACCGTCTAACTCGCATCAACGCGATTCGTTAGTTATAATGAGATGTCATGCGTTACGATTGACTTGTTTCGTTTTTATATCTGTGTGTTTATATGAGAACCGGACTTTGCAGGGATTGGCAGAGTACCATAACTGCTTCAAGTGTTTTCTTCGAATCTTCTTGAGATTAAAACCAACTGTTATAACAGATTTGTATAGTGAGATGGCCATTCATCTACCAATAAGTTCTGTACTTCTAGATGGTATCTTAAGCAGAATATTGATATTGGAAATGTGGTTCTTAAGTAACAGAATGTTGATTTCTTATCCTGTATGGGCATCCTGTGCAATTGGCGTTTTCAATATTTTGTTTTGTTTTTTTTTTTTTTTTTTTTCTAGGACTAATCTCACTGGAAGCAGATTAAAGTCACATTTGAAATATTGAATAATAACCCTGTATCACAGGATTTAGCAGGAGCAGATCCACATATTTAACCTAATTCGGGCCTATTTTTAATATCACCAGATTTAATCCTTCTTTGGGATTAGAGATTCTGGTGAATATGAATCCTCCTAGATGGTGCATACCACTATGTGGAAATGTATGGATTTACCTCCAGTTTATTTCTACTAAAGGTAAGTACGTGCACTGTTATTTAAAAACACCAGATAATTTATTTATGTATACAATAGAGCTTTCCTTACAAATCAAAGATAGGTTACTACTACATTTGAGGCCATAATATTTTTGCATACTAGATCCAACTTGCAATAATTGGAAATATAAAATGGAAATTTTTCTGCTAGTAGCAATTCGTGCTGATGGTTGCATACAACAGTTCAAGAGTAGATTAAAGTTTGATATTCAGTGAAGGCTATGCACTTCAAAGTTAAACCATCTATGGGTTTACAGTTTCTATGGCTTTTATTCTATAGGTTTTTCTTTTTCAAACAACCATACAGAATTAAGAAAATAGTTGTAATAGGATTAACTCTGTTAATGTAGTTTTCTCTTCTTTTTTTTCACTATCTCATTAATATTTATATGTAGCCAATTCATACTAGAAAAAGTAAACACAATCATAACTTCAGAGACATACCACTCATGCAAGTGACCAACCTCCCAGCCTTAGAATTCTTCTCTCTCCACAATTCACCCCCGAGCTGAGACCACCTCCACTATAGATCAACCCCTGATCTGTTTAGGAGCAGCTTATTTAAGCTAATAGTTCCCCAAAGCCGGTTTCTAATTCTGCATCCAGAATAGCAGGATGCTTTTCTTCCTGTTTGCCTAGGCTTCCCAATTTGGGATTCTTTAAAGCTGTTTTATGCTTTCCCTCAGCTTTTCTAGCTTTTTACCTCTTCCCAACTTCTTTCCTCATCATTGGGGGAAATTTAGATTCTTCCTCAAATCTAAATTAGAATTAATTCCTTGCAAGGATTTTTGAAGGATTGTGGGGAATAGTTGCCTTATCCATCCTCATGGATTTAGCAATTGGTCTCAAATCTCATTTTTGGTCAACATGCACACCAGTATTTTATTCATTTCCTCAATTTGAATATTAAATTACATTCACCATCTATTTATCCTTTGGGGTCCACTCCCCTTAGGATTAAAGTTCAATTGTCTAACTTTGAAATTTCAACACATAAATTCGGGGTGTTACAGAGCCGAGATCCCTCCTAGAACAGATCAACCTCTAATCTGTTTAGGAATAGCTTATTTAAGCTGTTGCTCCCCAAAGCTTGTTTCTAATTCTGCGTCTAGAATATCAGGATGATTTTCTTCCTGTTTGCCTAGGATTCCCTATTTAGGGACTTTTAAAGTTGCTTTCTGCTTTTCCCAGCTTTTCCAACTTTGTACCTCTTCCCAACTACTTTCCTCATCATTGGGGAATTTAGATTTTTCCTCAAAAATCTAAATTAGAAATAATTTCTTTCAGGGATTTTTGAAAGATTGTGGGGAAAGTATTTGCCTTTATCCATCCTCGTGAATTTAGCAAGTGATCTCATAATTCTTATTTTGGTCAATCTGCACAAAATTATTTTATTCATTTTCTCACTTTAAATATTTAATTACATCCACAAATACTTGTCCTTTGGGGTCCACTCCCCTTAGGATTAAAGTTAAAATTTCTAGTTTTTGGAATTCAACCACATAAACTAGGGGTGTTACAAACAATCTTAAGGGATCAATCCATATGGTACATATTTATGAATATTTCAATATGTAAAATTATATAGTTTAAACAAGAACTGGTTATAAAACATTTTATACATAGGACACTTTGTTCATTTAGGGAAAGATTAAAGGCTATTTGAAAAAGCTTATGCAGGGACTACATATGATAATAACCATATGTATATGGACTCACCTGGATAATAAGATTCCAAGTGTCAAAAACTAGTAACCAGGAATAGTGGAATTATACCAAGTCCGAATTGCAACTGATGTATCGACATACTTGCACATGGACGAAGTTGGATGTCAGAGTCTAAGAAGTAATAATTGATATATATATATATATATATATATATATATATATATATATATATATATATATATATATATATATATATATATATATATATGAGGCAGAATGTAAATACCCAAGAAATTAGTTAAATACCTTATGAAAGGGCATAACCACGTTATACCTATATTCAAGAAATAGGCGAAATTAGTATCTGTACTAGACATAAAAACTTGATTAACTATTTTTAAGATTTTGGTGACAAAAAGGAAATATATAGGAAATTTATAATGTGCATAAGTAAGTATAATAAGATAATATCCTTAGGTAATCACACTGAGAAATGTTGTGAAGTGTAACAGAGAGGAAATATCAACATGAATAACTAGAATAAAATATTAAAAAGAGAATCTCCTTGTAAGAGAAGAAAAAACGAAGGATCTCAGATGAGAAACATAGTAAGAATTTTTAAGCGAATATTAAAGAAAAAATAGTCTAATTTAGTATTCGGTTGGAAGAAAAAAAACTGAGATTTATGTTATTGAAAGTCTAAGACATCCTAGAAATCAACTGTATACATAAAAATTGATAATTAATTAACTTACCAATCATGAAATCGAAAATAGAAGGAATCATCAAGGAGCAACAGGAAGTTGGCTAGCCATTCCTGCATTTCAACCAAACACAGTGAGAATATATGTTGGTAAATGGAAATGTCATATCAATATAAGTAAACAACAAAATAAATAAAATAGGAAAACGACATTTCCTTCTTATAAATTAACGTAGGTAGGAATTGTTTTGAAGAATATATAAAGCGTATATCCATCAAAACTCTAGGTATTGGAACGAAATAAACGTGAAATAAAACAAAAATGGAAGCTCTGTGAGCTAATAACAAATTAAATTGTAAAAATAAAAACAGGCAGAGTGATAGTAGGATAGAACAATGTCTAATCCTTTTCATAGTCATATTGGAATGGATACAGTCCATTCATTTTCAAAACATCCACAAAATGAAACAAAAGGGTTCAAAGAAACTGAAGTTGGACACGTAGGAAGATGCCATATCCAGAAGGAATATGATCTTTATTAGCTATATATCAATTAAGAACTAAACATGCATACTCATTCGACCTGGAAAAAGAGATGAATAAAATTCAGAAGAAACTAAACTAATAAATTCTAGAGTGAAACTTAAACTCATTCCGTGATAATAAATGGGAGAAAAAAGGTATAGGACGAAGACAATTACCTGGATAAATGAAGAAGGCAGTCTCAGAGTGTAACGTAGAGCCTCTTCAGTACACGAACACCATTCATTTGAACCGTAGACCATACAATTTGCAGAAATAAAGATGGAGAAATTGAATGGAAAATGACTTAGCGCAGAAGGCATCTGCCAGAACCATCAAGTGAAAATGAACCACAGTCCAAACCAGGACCATTTATGGAACCAACAAACACTAACCAAGAATTGATCTGAAGTGTACATGTGCCAAAGATCGGGGATGGGATGAGTTTTTATACGGCTCAAGGGTTCCATCCAAGACCCATGTGATCTAGTACGTTGAAATAAATACAACCATATCTCGACGTATCAACATTACAGTGGTTCTATGTTCAATCCATACGATTTATTACTAGCATATTTAAACAAACAAACTAATCCAACCTCAAAATTCCAACAATATTGACTCAAGTATTAATGGCTAATATATTTGAAACTAGAATCAAAATCTCTAAGGCACATTGTGTAAATGTATGGTGAGGAGAAACCCATCGTTAAGCCACATTGGTTAGGTGGAATCCATATAGGTAGATTTAATACACATCTTCAATAAGGTTTAAAATTGTGAGTTAAGTCTAAGGTTAGAAAGACAAATGTAGTGTGTGTAGGGAAATTATGTATGAAAAATTTCACATATGTATAAGAGGACGATATGTATATTTTGACTGACAGGTTATAAAGGGCTTAGCCCTAAGTGAAAATGGAAGTTTAAGTATGACTATTTTAAAATTAACCAAGCCATTTAGTTCCATGAATGAAATGAGTATAGGATGAAGAGTGGAATAGTCATTCATGATATCTAATGATATTACAATTATTCTAAGGTGGATTAAATTACATCTCGATCCTATACATTGATGTCATAGTTTATAAGGTCAAGCTAAGATGAAATTATGGATTAAGGAGTGATAGTTGGCTAAAGAGAATGGCCTGTAAATGTCAAACAAATGATAACACCACCTGTGACGGTGAGTATAAGCCTATATCGGTTAATTAAATTTAGTTAGATGTATCTAAATATATATGTGGAAAAGGTATGGTAATACCATTATTATTGTGAGAGGGTAAATGAAAGTCACCTAATGACTATTGCAGAAAAATTAAGTTGACGATATGTAAGAGGAATAAGTGTAAGAAAGGTAGTGGTTAAAGTTAAATAGGAACATTATATTCATAAGTGAAAAGAGGAAAATGGTAACTAACCTTCTACCAATTTGAATACTTTCATAAGCCCTAAATGAATAAATAATGATATAATGTAGAAAAGTAAATTGATAGTGACAGAAATATTTCGGAATGCGATGAATGAAAATCTAACCATAAAAATAAGTTAGAGATAGTGCTATAATTAGAAAAAAAAATTGAAATGAGAGGTGTTACAAATGGTATCAGAGCCCATGTTAAAAACATAATGTGTGCTCACACCAGAGAATTTATGTTGCTATAAATTTTTGTTAAATTTAATTTTCACTAATGTTTAATTTTATGTATAGTGAAACAATGTTGAAACATATAGCTGCAAACCATGAGTGAAGGGGATGAGTCATATGTGGATATGGGTGGTAGAGAAAATCTAGCAAATCCAAATGCTCCATTTACAGCTATGATGCATCGAATACAAAGAGAAAATATGCAACTGAAAACCCACAATGAAAGGTTATCTTTATCGAGTGAAGAGTATGACAGGTTAATAAGAGAATTGACCTCCCGGAACAATCACGAAGGTGAAGGTTCTGGAAAAAGGAGAAGGGAAACTCTAAATCACTCAGAAGAGTCTAAGGAAGTTGATGCCTCTAGACAACAGTCTAGGAAGAATAAGGAATTACAAGGTGAATTCCGGAAAATGAAGCCTCCCTACTATGATGGAGAGAAGGAGGAAGGTGCAGAAGCTTGGCTTGTAAACATGATAAAGTAATTTCAGGTTTATGAATATGAAAGTAACTTGAGATCCAGGCTGGCTATCTATCAATTACAAGGAAAGGCTACCCTGTGGTGGGAAGAAACTAAGATGGTTCATGTCATAGACAAAAAAATTGTCACTTGGGAATATTTCCAAATTAAATTCAAATGCAGATACCTGAATGAATGCTATTATGATGATAAAGAAAAGAGTTTCGTCAACTTAGTTTGGGACAGCTAATCATTTATGAGTTTGTAACCAAATTCACCAACTTGCTTTGCTATGTACCTTATATAAGGGAAGAGAAGGCAAAGGTAGAATCTTCTTAAATTTCCTACCTACAATATACAAGGATCAGATGTAATTTGATAATATCAAGACCATGGATGAAGTGGTGTGCAAAGCGAGATTGTGTTACCATCAATTCAAAGGCAGAAATTAGCAAACAAAGAACTAGAAGATCAAGGATAAAGGTCACACTAGTGGGAAAAGAACAAACCCAGCTTACCTAAAGAAATTTGGGAGAAATCACGAAAGGAAGAAGTTCACAAAAAATGGATAAAATCACCCATATTAATCACAAACAGGGTCCAAACAGATGAATGGAAACAATAAGAGAGAAGGAACGATTAAAATGAGAGAACCTCTAAAGTGATGGGGTTGTGGAGAACCTCATTTACTGAGAGATTGTCCACACAGAAACATTGAGACCATACAAGTGATGAGAGAAGAAACTACTACAAATTATGTGGCAAAAAACATCCCCAAAATTAGGGATGCCTTGGAAGATCGTCAAGCGAAACACCGGTCCACTATGGTTGGAGTAGAAGGTATGATTTTTGAACAACCTATTTATGTTTTAATAGATCAAAGTGCATCTTTAAGTTATATAAGTCCTCAAATGGTAGAAAAATGAAAATTAAAGTCAGAGAAATTTCAACATTCATGGCTTGTTCAGTAAGTTATTGGGACAAAAAGGAAAGTAACACATAAATTACCCTAGACAGTTATAAATTTGAATGGGTACAAAACTGAACTGAATTTGAATATTCCACCTTTAGGGTCCTATGATGTGTTAGTCGGAATGGACTAGTTAGAAAAACAGAAAACCATCTTAAATTTTTTAGAAAAAACCAGTCACTGCATAAATAGTGAGGGAAAACCTGTTCTTATGAAATGAAAACCAAAACCCATATCTGTGAGACAAATTTCATCACTTCAATTGAAAGTAATTGCAAGGAAAGGTTGCCAAGTGTATTCTGTGCATGTAGAAGAACCAGGAAAACAACTTGAAGATGATCCTTTAGAAAAATTACCAGTCATCAGGGAGTTCAAGGATGCGTTTCCAGATGAAATTCCTAACCTACCCCCTAAAAGATCAATTGACTTCTCAATTGACTTAGCACCAAGAGCAACAATAGTTTCTAGAGCCCCATATAGAATGCATACCCCAGAATTGATGGAGTTGAAGATGAAACTACAAGAGTTGCTAGATAGAGGTTACATAAGACCAAGTGTATCCCGATGGGGAGCACCTGTACTACTTGTGAAAAAGAAAGATGGTACTTTCAAAATGTGCCTAGATTATCGTCAATTGAATAAACTGAAAATCAAGAACAGATATCCTCTACCTAGGATAGATGATCTGTTTGATCAAGTTAGAGGAGCAACAGTATTTTTGAAAATTGATCTAAGGACACGCTACCATCAATTGAGAATTAAATATGGAGACATAAATAAAACTGCTTTTAGAACCAGATATGGACACTATGAGTTTGTGGTCCTACCTTTGGGTTGACAAATGCAGCTGCTACGTTTATGTGCTTAATGAACATTGTCTTAAATAAGTACTTGGACCAATTTGTGTTGGTATTTATTGATGACATTTTGATTTATTCTAAGAACGAATCTAAGCATAAACAACATCTTAGAATTATTTCACAAACACTCAAAGAAAACAAGTTGTATGCTAAGTTTAGGAAATGTGGATTTTTGAAAGATAACATTTAGTACTTGGGTCATATAATTTCAGAAAAGGGATTAGCAGTAGACCCAGAAAAGATACAAGTGATAAGGGAGTGGCCTATACCTACTGATCTGTCTTTTGTAATATCCTTCATGGGAATTGTAGGATACTATAGGAGATTTGTAGAGAGATTTTCAGCCTTAGCCTACCCTATTATATCTCTACATAGAAAAGGAGTTAAGCTTGAATGGACTGAAAAATGTCAACATAGCTTTGATCAGTTAAAACTGAAACTTACAATGACACCTATTTTAAAGATTTTTGATCCAAAATAGGAATTTATTGTATGCACAAATGCTTTTGGAGAGGGATCAGGGGGAGTGCTACTACAAAAAAAATTAGTTATAGCATATGAATCAAGGAAACTCAAGAAACATGAACAAAACTATAGTGTTTATGATTTAGAACTAGCTACTGTAATACATGCTTTAAAGATGTGGAGACATTACCTTTTAGGGAAAAAGTTTATATTGATGATAGATCACATTAGTTTAAAGTATTTTTTCACACAAACTGATTTGAATGCTAGGCAAGCTAGATGGTTGTCCTTCCTTAGTGAGTTTGAAATGGAGATCAAACATACTAAGGGGAAGGAAAACATGATTGTAGATGCATTAAGCAGAAATTTTTTACAAAGTGTGAGTAAAGTTCGAAGTAGTGGTAGCATTGATATTGAAGGATTAAAACCAGAAGTGATGGAACAAGATCAAAACTATGAAAAACTACAGGCATAAATTTTGAAAAACGAGATGAAAGGGTATACAAAAAACCAGAGGGGATTGATTTGTTATAAGAAAGGATTATACATTCCCAATGTGGACTCCTTAAAGAGATAAATTCTGGATGAGTACCATAAGAGACCCTATGTGGGATACCCCGGATATTAGAAATTAATTTCGGCCTTAAAGAACCTGTTCTGACCTGGTATGAAAAAGGACATGGAAAATTACTTGGCTAGATGTATAGAATGTCAGCAGGTGAAGGTAGAGCATCAGCATCGAGCTGGATTGTTGAATCCCTCACCTATTCTAGAGTGGAAATGGGAGACTTTTTCCATGGATTTTATTACTAGTTTACCAAGGACTAAATATCAACACAACTCTATCATGGTAGTATTTGATACTTTGACCAAGGCTGCAAACTTTATGCTAGTAAAATCTACCTTTGGCACAACTCAAGTAGCTAATGTATTTATGAAAGAGAGTGTAAAATTGCATGGTATTCCTAAGATGATCATATCATATAGAGATGCAAAGTCTACTGCAGCATTTTGGATTTGTATGTTTGAGAGAATGGGTACAAAATTAAAATTTAGTACTGCATACCATCCCCAAACTGATAGCCAAACTAGAATAACAAAACAAATTTTAGAAGACATGTTGAGAATGTATGTTATGGACAGACGAACAAAGTGGTACGACTTTCTACACTTAGCAGAGTTTTCCTACAACAATATCTACCAAGCTTCAATCAAGATGAGTTCTTTTGAAGAACTTTATGGTAGAAAGTTCTATGCACCTCTAATATGGAGTCAACCAGAGGATAAGTTAATACTTGGGCTTGATGCTTTGCAGGAAATGGAAAGAAATGTAAGGAAAATTTAGCAAAATTTCAAAACATCACAAGACAGGAAGAAAAGTTATGGAGACAAAAAGAGAATTCATAGAGAATTCAATGTGGGTGATCATGTTTACCTAAGGATTAAGCCAAAAAAGAGTACTTTGCACACTGGTAGCTGTGCGAAACTAGCTCCACGCTATTGTGGACCTTTTTAAGTACTGGAATGAGTTGGACTAGTTTCATATAAGTTGGCTTTACCTAGTCGCATTAAGGTTCACGATGTATTTCATTTTTCATTATTAAAAAAATATGTTCATGATCCTACTCATGTTATTGATTAGAATGTGATATAAGTGGAACCATAAGGGGAATTCCTTCCAGATCCACTTCAAATCTTGGCACGGAAAGAAATTGAGCTTTGAAAAAGGACAGTGACCAGGGTGAAAGTGCATTGGAAACAGTTTGCACCCAAAGAGGCTACCTGTGAGTGAGAGGAATATATGAAGGAAAAATACCCATCATTGTTTGAATAGTGAATTTTATTTTTTGTCTTTACAACACCGAGGGCAGTGTTCTGATTTTAGAGGGGGAATATGTAACATCCCCAGTTCCTATGCTTTTATTAGACATTTGAACAAGTCCAAAAGGGTATGGTGGACCCCAATGGAAAAAAATTGTGTGGATTTATTTTATTATTTCAAGTTAATAAAATAAAATGGAAATTTATGTGCAAATACTAGGTTATGATTATAGATCTAGAAACCAAATCCATGAGGATGGATAAGGTTGTAACTTTCCTAGTCTTCCAAAAATCCTTCAAAGAAATAAAGTAAATACTAAATTTATATTGGACATAAAAATCTGAAAAGTTGCCCCAGTAAAGAGGAAATTATTGGGAAGAAGTAGAATAAATCTAGAAAGCAGAAAATCTAGCTTTAAAGTACCTTTATGGAAGAAACAAAGGAAAAGCCTAAGCACATAGGAAAGCAGCATCCTGATTTAACTGGCCGCAGTTAAGGGAAGTATGCTGGGGAAAGAAAGGTTAAATAAGCTGATTTAAGATGGAAAAAGGGTTATATATGGCTGGAGAAAAGGATCTTTGCTCGGGGGTGAGCTGTGGAGAAAGAGATCTAAGGTTTGGAGGAACCTAGTCCCCCTTAAGTGGTATTCATAGTTAATTTGATTTGTTTTAAGTTATATCTTAGTTCTGGTATGAATTTCTGATAAAGTAAAGTAGTTAGATATATATGAAATTCTACCTTTGAGTATGTGTTTATGCTGAAGAAGTTAAATGAATTAGAAATAAATTTTGGGAGGTTTGTACATTGAACCGATGTGACTATAATAAAACAGTTTGTTCTGTATTATTGTACAGACATAACTCTGTAGACGACCAACTCTCAGAATGACTAAGCCAGCATAAGGTTTAGATCTGAGGTTAGGTACCTCATAGTAAACTGACATTTCATTAACATAATTATTTTAGTATTATGTTACCAAACTGCACATTTCATTATCGAAAAAATTCTAAGAAAAAATGAATTTAAATGAACGATAAATGTATACACAATATAGATAACATAATACTTCTTTGTACAGTGAAATAAATTCGGTAATGTAAAGTTAAATAAGATTTGGTACTATATAGAGAAAGATAAATGATGAATTAGAGCTTATTAGACAGAATAGTATGTCCATGTATATGTTTAGAATGTGTTATTACACTAGAGTTGAAAGTGAAATTACACTTAGAAAGAGCATATTCTTTGGGAATTATAATAGTAATATGATTTAAGAGAAACAATTTGTAGAGTATTCGGTCAAATAAATATACATAGAACATTAAAGTAAAATTTGTACATGGTAGTACTAATTTGAGGAAGTATTCCTTCACTCATGATTTCTAAAGAATAAAAGAATTAATTATGGTTTATATACAATAATACATGAAAGCTATAAATGACGTTAAACTGAATAAAAATAATATTCATTGAAAATAAAGAAGTTATATAGTAGGTACTCAAACAATCTTAAGGGATCAGTCCATATGGTACATCTTTATGAATATTTCAATTTGTAAAATTATACAGTTTAAACAAGAACTAGTTATAAAATAGTTTATAAAGCGGACACTCTGTTCCTTTAGGGAAAGATTAAAGGCTATCCGAAAAAAATTATGCAGGGGCTGCATATGAGAATAATCATATGTATCTCGACCCACCTGGATAATAATATTCCAAGTGTTAGAAACCAGTAACAACGAACAGTGGAATTATACCAATTCTGAATTGCAAGTCGATACTTGCACATGGACGAAGTTGGATGTCAGAGTCTGAGAAGTAATAATTGAAATAAATTATATATATATATATATATATATATATATATATATATATATATATATATATATGTATGTATGTATGTATATATATATATATATATATATATATATATATATATATATATATATATATGAGGCAGAATGTAAATACCCAAGAAATTAGTTAAATACATTATGAAAGGACGTAACCATGTTATACCTATATTCAAGAAATAGGCGAAATTAGTATTCATACTGGACATAAAAGCTTGAATAACTATTTTTAAGATTTTGGTGACAGAAAGGAAACATATAAGAAATTTCTAATACACATAAGTAACAATGTGGAAATATGAACATGAATAACTTGAATAAAATATTAAAAAGAGAATCTCCTTGTAAGAGAAGCGAAAATGAAAGAAACCCAGTAAGAAATTTTAAGAGAATAGTACAGAAAGATAAATCTGATTTAGTATTCGGTTGGAAGAAAAAAAACTGAGATTTCTGTTATTGAAAGTCTAGGACATCCTAGAAATAAACCGTATACACAAAAATGAATAACTCATTAACTTACAAATCGTGAAATCGACAATCGCAGGAATCATCAAGGAGCAGCAGGAATTTAGCTATTCATTCCTGCATTTCAACCAAATGCAGTGAGAAGGTATGTTGTTAAATGGAAATGTCATATCAATAGCAGTAAGCAAAAAAATAAATAAAATTGGAAAACTACATTTCCTCCTTATAAATTAAAGCAGGTAGGAATTGTTCTGAAGAATCCCTAAAGTGTATATCCCTTGAAACTTTGGGTATTGGAACAAAATAAAAGAGAACTAAAACAAAAATGGAAGCTCTGTGAGCTAATAAAAAATTAAAATCATAAAAAATGAAAGAGGCAGAGTTTCAGTAGGACAAAACATCATCTAATCCTTTTCGTATTCATATTGGAATGGCTACAATCCATTCATTTTAAAAACATCCACAAAATGAAACAAAATGGTTCAAAGCAACTAAAGTTGGATGTGTAGGAAGACGCGATATCTAGAAGGAAGATTATCTTTATTACCTAGATATTGATTAATAACTAAACATGAATAATCATTCGACCTGGCATAAGACATTAATAAAATTCAGAAGAAAATAATCTAAAAGGTTCTAGAGAGAATATAAAACTCATTCCCTAACACTAAAGAGGAGAAAAACACTATAGGATGAAGACAATTACCTGGAGAAACGAAGAAGGCAATCTCAGAGTGTCACATAGAGCCTCTTCAGCACACCACCACCATTCATTTTGACAAAAGCCCATACAATTTGCAGAAATAAAGATGGATATATTGAATGAAAGGTGACACGGTGTGGAAGGCATCCTCCAGAACCAACAAGTGAAAATGAACCATAGTCCAAACCAGGACCATTTATGGAACCAGCAAACCCTAACCGGGAATTTATCTGAAGCATACATGTATCAAAGATCGGGGATGGGATGAGTTTTCTCGTGGCTCAAGGGTCCCATACAACACCCATGTGATCTAGTAAATTGAAATAAATACAACCATATCCCGACATATCAATGTTACAGTGGCTCTATGCCCAATGCATATTATTTAGTACTAGAATATTGAAACAAAGGAAATTATCCAACCTCAAAAGTCCAACAAGATTTAAATACTGACTCAAGTATTAATGGCTAAGATCTTTAAAATCAGAATCGAAATCCATATGGCACGTTGCGTAAATTTACAGTGAGTAATAACCCCTCATTAAACCACGTTGGATAGGTGGAATCCACGTAGGTACATTTAATACACTCCTTCAATAAGGTTTAAATCTGTGAGTTAAGTCTAAGGTTGGAAAGACAAATGTAGTGTGTGTATGAAAATTATGCATCACAGAGTGAACATACGTATAAGAGGATGATAATTAGATTTTGACGGACAAGTTATAAAGGGTTTAACCATAAGGGAAAATGGAAGTTTAAGTAAGAGTATTTTAAAATTAACCAAGCCCTTTAGTTCCATGAATCAAATGAGTATAGGATGAAGAGTGCAATAGTGATTTGTGATATCTAATGACATTATAATTAGTCTAAGGTGGATTTTATTACATCTTGATCCTATACATTGATTTCATACTTGATAAGATCAAGTTAAAATGGAATTATGGGTTAAGGAGTGATAGTTGGTTAAAGGCAATCTCCTGTAAATTTCAAACAAATGATAATACAAACCATTTAGGTGAGTACAAACCTATATGGGTTAATTAAATTTAGCTAGATGTATTTAAATATATATGTGGAAAGGGTATGATAATACCATTATTATTGTGAGAGGGTAAATGAAATTCACCTAATGACAATTAAAAAAAATTAAGTTGAGGATATGTAAGAGGAATAAGTGTAAGAAAGGTAGCAGTTAAAGTTAAATAGGAACATTATATTCATAAGTGAAAAAAGGAAAATTATAACTGACCCTGTGGAAATTTGAATACTGTCATAACCTGTAAATGAATAAACAATGATATAATGCAGCAAAGTAAATTGTTAGTGACAGAAATATGTCTGAATCCGACGAATGAAAATATAACCATAACAATAAGTTAGAGATAGCGCTATAATTAGAAAAAAAATAAAATCAAAATGGAGGTGTTACAATACATATGACACTTTATTCCCAAATAATAGAATAACTCTTCACATATATTTATAATCCAAGATACACACTTTTCATCTAAACTCATAACTAAACCACATTAAATCTTACTCAATCACCATCATAATAAAAAAATCATAAGACTTAATTTAATAATTGTCCATACGAATTCTGGTAAAGACTATTTGCCACCCAACCTTGAACTTTCTTCCACAACGCCCCCTGAGCATAGACCAATTCCTCAAAAGTGTAGAC
Source organism: Pinus albicaulis (assembly GCA_034641835.2). NCBI lineage: Eukaryota > Viridiplantae > Streptophyta > Pinopsida > Pinales > Pinaceae > Pinus > Pinus albicaulis. The sequence continues at coordinate 983,966,310 of CM076573.1, read as the reverse complement.
AACCTCTTTTCTACCTAGGAATAACTTATTTATTCTTTCTTTCCCTCAACATGTTTCCATAACTTCGTCTAGTTAAGTTATGATGTTGTTTACCTTTACCATAGGCTTAACTTTTGTATTTTCCAAAAAAGCTCTTTGAAACTAGATTTGTCCTCTTTCTAGTTTTATTTCACCTCTTTTGATTAACTTTCCACTTTACTGAGGCATCTATTAGATTGTTATCTCCAATCTAATATATTTATTTTATTTTATTTTCTCTAAGGGTTTTTGGAGATTTCAGGAAAAACTTTGGATTTACTTCCATCCTCATGGACTTGAAATCCTGGTCTCCAATTTACTCTAGAATTTGCACAATAATTAAATTTCCACATTTATTAAATTTAAAAATAATATGTCCACATATAGTTTTCCTTCAGGTCCACCTAACTTTTAGGATTTGTAATTGTCGAAATAAAAGTAGAAAATAGGCATATTACATATTCCCCCTCTAAAACAAAACAATGTCATTGGTGTTGAAAATATATCAGTCACTTTTCAAACAGTGATGGAAATTTCTCTTTCATCTCATATTCTTGCTCCCAAGTAGCTTCCTCAGGTGTAAAGTGCCTCCACTGCACTTTAACCCTAGCTACGATTCTATTCTCGAGTTCGATTTGTTCCCGTGCCTATATACAAAGGCGCTCTGGAAGAAATTACCCTTCGATTTCCACCCGTATTACAGTCCAATAAATTACATGAGTAGGGTAATTTATACACTTTTTCTATAAGGAAACATGAAAAACATTTTGAACCTTAATGTGACTAGGTAAAGCCAATTTGTGAGCTACTGGCCCCACTATTTATAAAACTTGAAACAGTCCATAGTAGCGTGGTGTTAAATTAGCACAAATACTAGCATATAATGTATTTTTGGAAGGCTTAATCCTCAAATAAACATGATCTCCCAATTTTAATTCTCTATGAATTCTCTTTTTGCCTGCATAGCTCTTTTGCCGATATTGAGCTGTTTTAATATTTTGTTGAGTCTTCTTCATCGTTCTTTCCATTTCCTGTAATGCATTTGGTCTAAGAATAAACTTATCTTCTGGTTGAATCCAATTGAGCGAAATATGGTATTTTCTTCCATACAAGTATTCAAAAGGACTCATCTTAATAGAAGCTTGATAACTATTATTATATAAAAATTCTGCCAGATGTAGAAAATCCTCCAATCTTGTAAGTCTATCCATCACATACATGCACAACATGTATTATAAAATATGATTAGTTATCTTAGTTTTCCCATCTGTTTGAGGATGGTAAGAAGTACTAAAGTTCAATTTGGGACCCATTCCTCCAAACTGAGTTTTCCAGAAGGTTGAAGTAAATTTTGCATCTTTGTCATATATGATGTTTTTTGGAATTCCATGTAATTTGACAATTTATTTCATGAACACATTCGCTACTTGAGCTGTGCCAAAGTAAATTGTACCGGTAAAAAATGTGTTTCCTTAGTTAAACTGTCTACAACCACCATTATAGAGTCATGTTGCTACCTGGTTCCAGGCAATCCAGTAATGAAATCTATGGAAACCTCTTCCCACTTCCATTCTAGAATAGGGAGAGGATTTAGTAGTCCTGCTAGATGTTGATATTACAATTTTAATTTTTGACATTCTAAACACCTTGCTAGATAATTAGCCACATATTTTTTCATACCTGGCTAGAACATGTTCTTCCTCAAAGCTAAAATAAGTTTTTTATAACTAGGATTACCTGCATAGGGTATTTTATGATAGTCATGTAAATTTTTTTTTTAAAGATGTTTTTTAGAAAATTAAATATTACAGAGAAATGCAACACATACAATATGTGGAAAATACAAGCAAAAAAAACACATAAAACCAGAGAGACACAGATATACATGGTTTACCCAGTTTGGGCTACGTCCACCTCGAACAACCAATCCTTCCTTTCTATTATCCAACAAAAAATGAAGAGACAAAACCTACAACAGATCTATTTTAATATCCTCTGTTCTCTCTCACAGTCTCCCTATCTGTTTGTCGCTCAGAGAATACACACATAATACACAGTCACAATACAATACCCTCATATATACAAGGGGGTTGCCTTCTAGGGAAAAAAACCCTAAACTAAACATAACTTATACCTTCAGATCATCTGCCTATGAATGGCCCAGATTTACTAGAAATTACTATACTTTTAGAAGGAAATTTTACATTTGTTTTGAGCTTCGGGGGCGCTGCCCCTGAAACCCCCACCAGGGGAGGGGCTCCGAAAAGCGCTGCCGCCCCCCCTAGACCCCCCACGGCAGTGATTAATTACGAGTGGCGTTGCCGCCCCTTTTAAGGTACATGGGTCCAAAACTGTGATACAAAGTAAACAAGATAATTAGGCTCCACACCCAACTATCTCCCACTTGGAGACCGATTGTAGCAACTCCACCGCTGCTTCATTTGCTGGACAATGACTCCTCTTTGGACATGGTTGTTCCTCATCTTCATCATCATCCTTGAAGATCAATTGAAACTGAGCACATTCTCAGTTTCTCCCTAGTTACAACTTTTGTTAGCATATTTACAAGATTCTGGCTAGTGTGTATCTTTTCCAGCTTCAACTCTCCATCTTCCAATACTGACCGTATGAAATGGTACTTGAGATGTATGTGATTAGTCTTGGAATGAAATGTTGAGTTCTTTGCAAGATGAATGGCACTTTGGCTATCACTTTATAACATGCCCATATCATGCTTCTTACCCAATTCATCCATAAACCTTTGTAACCAAATTATTTCTTTACTAGCCTCTGTAGCAGCAACATACTTTGCTTCTGATGTTGAAAGTGCAACAACACTTTGGATTTTTGAAACCCAACTAATAGCTGTTCCACCTACAGTAAATACATATCCTGTAGTGCTCCTCCTGTTATCTCTATCACCTGCCATATTTGCATTAACATATCCCTGTAGAGCAATGTTTGAACCACCAAAGCATAATGCTTGATTTGTGGTACCTCTCAAATATCTGAGAATCCATTTTACTGCTATCCAATGTTCTTTTCCTGGATTATTCATGTACCTTCTTACAAATCCCACTGCATGTGCAATATCAGGCCTTGTGCAGACCATTGCATACATTAAGCTTCCAACTGCTGATGCATATGGAACTTTAGACATATAATCCATGTCTTCTTGGGTCTTGGGGCACATCTCCTTACGAATTTTGAAATGGCTAGCAAAAGGTGTACTAACTGGTTTTTCATTCTGCATATTAAATCTTTTCAACACCTTTTCTATGTATTCATTCTAAGACAGTGTTAATTTGCGATTTTTCCTATCTCTAGCTATCCTCATACCAAGGATTTGTTTTGGAGCTCCCAAATCCTTCATTGCAAATGAATTTGCCAATTTTCTTTTGAGCACATTTATTTCTTGCATGTTAGACCCTACAACAAGCATGTCATATACATACAATAACAATATAATATAGCTGCCATCATTTTTCCTTTTCAGATAAAGAAAATGATCAGAGTGACATCTAGTATAACCTTGTTCAGACATAAACTTTTCAAATTTTAGATACAACTGCCTTGGAGCATGTTTTAAGCCATACAAGCTCTTCTTTAGCCTACACACTAATTTTCTTTCCCTTTGACCTCATATCTTTCTGGTTGCTCCATATAGATCTCTTCCTCCAGATCTCCATGGAGAAATGGTGTCTTCACATCTAACTGTTCAAGATGTAAATCTTCCGCTACTACAAGACTTAAAATAGTTCCGATTGAAGTCATTTTAACAACAAGAGAAAATATTTCATAAAAATAAATACCTTTCTTCTGTGCAAACCCCTTCACCACAAGTCTAGCTTTGTGCCTCTATTTTCCTCCATATTCTTCCTTCAGCCTGTAAACACATTTATTCTGCAATGCAGTTTTACCTGCAAGCAACCTTACTAAGTCCCAAGTCTGGTTATGCATTAATGAGTCCATCTCTTCTTCCATGGCTAGCTCCCACTTCTCCCTGCTTTCAACCTGCATTTCTTCTTCATAACATTCAGGTTCACCAGAATCAGTCAACAATAAATAATATAATGAAGGATAGTATCGTTCAGGGGGTCTACTTATCCTGGTAGATCTTCTAACACCACTTTCAGGTGTTTGAGGTGCCTGTTGCTGTTGTGGTGGTTGTTGCTACTGTGGTTGTTGATTATTATTATTTTCAAGCACCTTTACTTTTTCAGTTATCTCATCAAGAACCTTGTATTCCTTGCTTTCTTTTTCATGTTTCTTTTCCTACAACTGATTCTTATACAAGACCTTTTCATTGAATATTACATCTATGCTCCTAATGATTTTGTGATTTTCATAATCATATAAGCGATATCCAAAAACATTAACACCATATCCAATAAAGGTACATTTATTTGATTTTGCCTCAAGCTTTGTTCTATTTTCTTTATTAATATGGATAAAGGCCTCACAGCCAAAATGCTTTAAAAAAGAGTAGTTTACCTTTTTACCTGTCCATGCTTCCTCTGGAATACCACCATCCAAAGAACTTGAAGGCCCTCTATTTATTAGATAAACAGCAGTATCTACAGCATCTGCCCAAAATTGTAAAGGCAATCCTACATGGAATCTCATGCACCTTGCACACTCCATGATTGTTCTGTTCATTCTTTCTGACACACCATTTTCTTGTGGTGTTCTTGGAACTGTCTTCTCTCTGTGAATTCCATGCTCTGAACAATACCTATCAAACTCTTTGCTGCAATATTCACCTCCATTTTCTGATCTAAGACACTTCAACTTCTTTCCTGTCTCAATCTCAACCAAAGCTTTCCATTTCTTGAAAATATCAAATACATCAGATTTATTCTGAATACAATAAATCCATGTTTTTATAGTTGCATCATCAATAAAAGTAACATAATAACGAGAGCCACCAAGAGATGATACCTGAGCAGGTCCCCATACATCTGTATGCACAAGCTCCAATTTTTCGCTCTTCTTTTCTTTCCCAACTCTGAGAAATCTGACTCTCTTTTGTTTTCCATAAATGCAATTTTCACAAAAATCCAAATCAACATTCTTCAAACCTGGCAACAAATTTCTTGATTGAAGAATCTTCATTCCCTTCTCACTCATGTGTCCGAGCCTATGATGCCATAATGCTGCATCTGCTCCTTTGGAAGTTAAAGCATTAACATAGTTAGAAATACCATTGCATAAATACAATGTACCAACCTTTTCACCTTTTGCTATTACCAGCGCTCCTTTGGTGACCTTCCAAGTTTTATCTGTGAAAGTTGTCACACAACCTTCATTGCCTAACTGCCCTATTGAAATCAGATTTTTCTTCAGATCTGGAACATGCCTTACCTCCTTTAGTAGCCATTGGTTTCCATTCTGTTGTTTTACAATAACTTTACCCATTCCAACAATTTTACAAGGTTTATCATCACCCAAACGAACTTGTCCAAAATCTCCTTGAACATAGTCATGAAAATATTTCTTATCAGGTGTGGCATGGAATGAAGCCCCTGAATCTAAAACCCAATAATCAGTAACATTTTCGAAAGAAATAATCAAAGCATCTTGTAACACATCACCTATCACATTTGCTTCATGATTGTTTTCTTGTTGTGCATCTCCTTATTTTCCCTTCCAAGATCTACAATATTTCTTTAGGTGTCCTCTCTTTCCACATTTCCAGCACACTATCCCCGATCTGGACTTGGATATGCCTTTCCTTGATTTACTGCGATAACCCGAGCTCTTTCCTCTTTCCATTATTCTTCCCCTAGACTCTGCACTCAAATAATTATCCGATGGCCCACCATAGCTTCTCCATCGCATTTCCTCGCTAAGGATAGCACTGAAAACATCATCAAACTTTAAAGTACTAGATCCAGAGACAGAGTTACTAATGGCCATAACTAAACCATTCGAGCTTTCTGGCAATGAGCACAGAAATAAAAGAGCCCTAAATTCATCATCAAAGTTTACCCCTACAGAACTTAACTGACTCGTAACTCTATTAAAATCATTTAAATGGTCTGCAACATATCCACCTTCCTACATCTTCATATTAAATAATTGTTTCATAAGAAATACCTTGTTTGAGGCTGACGTTTTTTCATATAGTTTCACCAACGTCTGCATCAAACCCTTTGTTGTTGTTTCCTTCGAAATATTGAAGGCGACTGACACCGCAAGGCACAACCGTACTGTTACAAGTGCCTTTCTATCAATAATGTTCCATTCCGCGTCTGTCATGGCCACCAGATTCTTTGTTTTTCTGCTCAATGGTAGGTACAAATATTTTTGATACAGATAATATTCCATCTGCATCTTCCACAACGGGAAGTTTTAACGGTTAAATTTCTCGACCCTAAATTTACCATCTTCTGCCATTGCTCCCACTCGAACCAGGAACCCTTCTTTCTTGCGAGTTTATCAGCCAAATAGACCTTCGGCTCTGATACCAGTTGTTAGAAAATTAAATATTACAGAGCAATGCAACACATAAAATATACGGAAAATACAAGCACACAAAACACATAAAACCAAAGAGACACAGATATACGTCGTTCCCCTAGTTTGGGCTACGTCCACCCCGAACAACCAGTCCTTCCTTTCTATTATCCAGCAAAAAATGAAGAGACAAAACCTATAGCAGATCCGCTGTAATATCCTCTGTTCTCTCTCACAGTCTCCCTATTTGTTTCTCGCTCTAAGAATACAGACATAATACACAGTCGCAATAAAATACCCTCATATATACAAGGGGGTTGCCTTCTAGGGCAAAACAACCTAAACTAAACATAACTTCTACAGTCAGATCATCCATAATGAACGGCCCATATTGACTAGAAATTTCTATACTTTTACAAGGCAATTTTACATCTGTTTTTAGCTCCGGGGGCGCTGCCCCCCCTTGGACCCCCCATGGCAGTGATTAATTATGGGCACCGTTGCCGCCCCTTTTAAGGTACAGGGGTCCAAAACTGTGATACAAAGTAACCAAGATAATCAGGCTCCACACCCAACAGATGTCACATTAGGAATATACAATATTTGTTTATAATAAATCAATCCTTTCTGGGTTTTAATATATCCCACAACTTCAGTTTTCTGCAATTTCTCCTACAATTTTACATACTCCTGATCTTGCATCAACACTTCATGAATATGTTCTTCTATGTCAAATTTCACACTAATTCTCGCATTGGTCAAAATTTTATGAACATTCCTACTTAAAGCATGATCAATTTTATTTTACTTTTTTTTAATATGTTTTATTTCCATATCGAACTCACTAAGGAAAGATAACCATCTAGCTTGTCTAACATTTAAATCTTGTTGAGTAAAGAAGTACTCCAGGGTTATGTGATCCTGTCATTAATATGAAATTCTTTCCCAACAAACAATGTATCCACATCTTTGATGGATGTATAACAAAAACTGGTTCTAAATCATACACAGCATAATTATGTTCATGCTTCTTCATTTTTCTTGACTTATATGATACTACTAAATTTTCTTGCAGTAATACTCCTCCTAACTCTTCCATACATGCATATGTACACACTACAAATTCCTTGTTTGGATCAAAAATTTTCAATATGGGGAAAGTATTTAATTTCAATTTCAATTGCTCAAAAATAATTTGACATTTTGTTGTCCATTCAAACTTTACTCCTTTTTTCTACAATGAAGTAATAGGGTAGGCTAATGCTGAAAATCCTTCAACAAACATATGGTAGTATCCAACAATACCAATAAAGGATCGTATAGCTGGTACATTTGTGGGTACATGCCAATTCATTATTTCTTGTATTTTCTCTCGATCTACTACTAATCCATCCTTTGAAATCACATGACCCAAATACTGAATTTTATCCTCGTAAAATTTACATTTTCTGATTTTTTCATATAATTGATGTTCTCTATGTTCTTCATCATTTTTGGAATACACTAAAATGTCATCAATGAAAACTAGTACAAACTTGTCTAGATACTTGTGCAATACACTATCCATTAAACACATGAACGTAGTTGGTGCATTTGTAAGTCCAAAGGGTGGGACTACTAATTCATAGTGTGCATATCTAGTTCTAAATGTCGTTTTGTTAATATCTTCATCTTTAATTTTGAGTTGGTGGTATCCTTTTCTTAAATCAATTTTTGAGAAGATAGTAGCTCCTCTCACCTGGTCAAATAAATCATCTATCCTTGGTAGAGGATATATATTCTTAATAGTTAACTTATTTAGTTTCCTGTAATCTATACACATTGTGGATGTGCCATATTTCATTCTAAAAAATAGCACTGGTGCTCCCAAAGGAGACACACTTGGTCTGATGTACCTTCTGTCTATCAATTCTTGTAATTTCACTTTCATTTCTTGTAGTTCAGGAGTACTCATTCTATAGTTTTCTCTAGAAACAGGTGTAGCTCCTGGTACTAGTTCAATTGAAAACACCATTTCTCTTTTAGGGCGTAGATGGGGGATTTCTTCTAGAAACACATCCTTAAACTCTCTGATTATTGGTAAGTTTTCTACAACCTAATTTTCTATTTTTTGTCCCAATTCTTCCACTTATACAACGTACACTTGAAAACCTTTTCTTATTGTTATTTTTATCTGCAATGCAAAAATTTGTATGATGGATATTGGTTTTGGTGTTCCTTTCACTATCACAACTTTTCCTTCATCATCTATACAATGTATTGTTTTATCTAAGAAATGTAATATTGCTTTCTATTTTTCTCTAACCAGTCCACTCCTACTAAAATATCATAAGATCCCAGAGGAAAAATATTTAAATGAATTTCAGTTTCATATCGATTTAAAATTACAATAGTTTTTGGAAGTTTATGGGTCACTTTTTTTTTTGTTCCTGTAGCTAACTGCACTAACCATGTTTGCTGAAATTTTCTAATTTTAGCTTACACTGCACTTGAATGTTCTGAATTATTTTGTGTGGGTAGTCACGTAATAAATGAGGTTCTCCACATCCCCAACACTTTAGTGGTTCTATCAGTTTTACAACACTTTCCTTTTCATTGTTTGTATCCATTTCCTTAGACCCAGTATGTGATTGTGCTTGTTGGTTTTCCCCACTCTTATTAAATTTCTTACTTTGATGGTTATTTCGAAAAAAAAATTAGATATGCTCATTTCACTCTTTTTACGTTTGAGTCACCCTTCCCCTTCTCTTTATTTTGCTAATTTTTTAGCGAATCATTTTTTCCTTTAAACTCCTGATAGCATAGAATTTCTTTACGAATAACTTCATCAATTATTTTTGGATTATAAAATTTGATTCTCTCTTTATAGATAATAGGTAGGCAGTTTAAGAAAAAATGTATTTTGGCCTTTTCTTCTCTGATGTAAGGCACATAACAAGAAAGTTGGTGGATTTGGTAAAAAACTCACCAATTGTGAGCTGTCCCAATCTCAATGCATGAAATTATTTAGCTTTATCATCATAACACCTCTCATTGGCTTTACCAAGGTGTGGCTTTACCCTATAGTTGGTAGATTTCCAACCTAGCTTTTAGATTACTTCGGTATTATTATAGCTGGAATTATTTAACCATGTTTAGAAGCCAATCTTCCACATCCTCCTCATTTTTACCATGAAAAGTGGGAGGCTCAATTTTTCGTAATTCCCCTTGCAATTCCTTTTTCTTTCTGGAATTATGTCCAGATGCTTCCCCACCCTCAGACCCTTCTGAGTTGGTTTTAACTTATTTCCTCTTTCTTTCATGGTATTCACTTTCATGACTAGACCGTGAGGTTAATTCCTTGATCAACCTCTCTTGATCTTCACTGGCTTGCAAAAATCATTCATTGCTAGTCCTTAGCTGAACCATTTCACATTGCATATCTCTTATCATGTCCAACATTTTAGAATTTTGACCTGGTGGGGTTCCCACACCCCCCAAATCCATTTTCATCCATCCTTCATCATTCATCATAGTAGGCGTATTGTTTCTGCATTTAAATCTTCCCTTCAATAACTATACCCATCATTTAATTAGTACATAAAATTTTGTTAAAAAAAAAAATATTTTCTTATTTTTCACAGTAGCATATTTTTTTGGGTTGTCCTGTGTGGTGACACATAGGCCTAGTCTTTTCAACATGGGATCTGATACCATTTGTAACAAATCTACTTACCAATATATATATATATATATATATATATATAACACTACATTTCTTTTCTATAATTTAATTATTTTATTTGCTTCATCCTATAACCTCTTACAGAAATTCATTAAGGATTTTATTTTAGTTTCTTGTATTTTTATTATGCCATAATTATATTCATACCTCTGAATACCTTTGTAGACATTCATCCCTTTAATTTATCAAGGAATTCTCCTTATCTACATGGAATAATTACATTTAGTTCAATATATATTAAGGTATACCTTTTTCATAGTTTCCCATACCATTATGACATTTATATTTAGAGTTCCCCACATCTCTTCATAAATTCACATATGTTTTGACACCTTTAACTTTAATTAGTATTAAAGTTTCCCTCTTATATATATATATATATATATGATAAATCTATTTATGATTCTTAAAAAACGTTTGATTATATTTTCTATCTCATGTATCGTTGCATATTTAAGTCTATGGAACTCTTTCGAACTTGTACATATATGAAATAATTACATTGAGGGTTTCATTCATCATTATGTTTCCCCTTAACTGTTTTTCATATACTTTTACATAGTAATTTTTCTTACTATGGTTCGAATCATTCCGTTTATTTATTTCCCACTAACTATTTGTATCTATTTTTAATTCATAAGATATATTTAATGGTTACATCATGTACTAAGGTATTTTCACATTGCAATGTTTTAATTAACTTACCTCAAACCCTATCATTAGACTTACGCACTATACGAATTTCATTTGAACCTAAACATTGCAAGAGTATTTATGTCAGTCTTAACGTATGGGAGAATGAATACTCCATGATTCTGGTTTTATTCTTTGATTTGGATATATCGTATAATTTTTAGTTTTAAAGAGATAATATATCCTTGTAATTAATTTGCATCATAGCTTCACCATAACCAATTTATTGTCCCTCATTTCAATTTTTCAACACATTCAATGGTAGTGCATTTGACCTTGGTTATTCACATGGGAATATTAGATTATTCAACCATCTGTATGGTTGATTCGAATTTTTACTAACAGTGAATATTTCATCCATATTCCCTCCAAGATTGGTGACTATAGTTAGGGTTTCATTTTTCTTTCCACCATTTTCATCTGGTGAAGTTCTTTGTGGAGGTTGCAGTTCTGGTTGCATGTCATTCCTTTGATGCTAAGACTGGATTTTAGCCGCCTACCTCTTATCATTAAATTAATACCTTTCCTTAATATTAACGCAGGTAAGATAATGTTCGAATTTCCCTTCCTCTCAGAATTATTCAACATTTTTATGGTTTCCAGAATTCGTTTGGAAGGTTTCCACTATTAATTTATTCAATATTAATAATGTGCGTTCTGAGTTTACTAACTTGGTTTATTTTTTTTTTGCACAGGTTTCAACACTGTATAAATCTCGCTGACGAAAATCCATCACAACCATACAAAGGTATTGTGATTTTATTCTATATACAGATAAACTCTGCCTTACAAGTAAATTTTTCTTGTTATTATTATGTTTTCTTCATAGATATTATTTCAAATGATAGTGTTTAATTGATACAAGATATCATGCTTGGTATTTTTGAGTTATGTGTTTCTAATGGTAGAAATTGTTCCGCATTAGGTGGAGGAATTCTCCATTGAATTCATTATATGATTTTTCCCAACCTGTTTACCTTTAAGTTGAGATTGAGTTTCATTCTAGGTTTAAACAAATTGACAAATTAGAATGGTTCTCATGGCCACTTTGATTTCAATTTCAAACCCTCATGCTCTATTTTATAAATTGCACTCAGTCATTTACATTCTAAGAATTCAAATGTTTATTTTTTGTTCTCTATATATAATTGAAGAGAATTTTTTTTTATTAATTTCTTACTTCCAATTCCAAAATTTGATAGATTTATAGTCAAAATATTTATATCATTTTGTCTATGCTTTCCTTTGTGTTTCCTAATTTCTACCTTCATGTTTTTACAATCTCAGATAACATGGATTTGGAGGATTTTTGACATAATTTTTATTTTTCATAACTATCTCAACTCTGAGATGAATTCATTGATTTCGTATTTATTTAAAATCATTCAGAGGTACCAAAGTATATTTCGATTTCCTTTTCGGAACTACAATTTACTGTTTATGCATAATTTTGAATTCATTGTGTCACTTTTGTCTGGAATCGAACTTGTTAAGATTAATGTTAACTTCCTTATGTTTCGTTTAACTTAACGGCGTTGTTATTAAATTAATTTGAAGTCGATTCCAACATTACAATTTAATGGAATTTGTGGTATCTTTAATTTCTATAATTTCTTTATACTCGTAAACTTTCGATATAGTCACTTTGAGAACTAAATATCCTTGGAAATTGCGTAAAGCCTGAGATATAAAATTTTATCTGTTTAATTAATTTTTAAGTTCACTTTCTATTCAATTAGCCACTCTGTCTCTTTCAGATTTTATCATCTTCTTATTTGCACAAAATCTCTGGCATACAATTAAAGCTTGAATGTATTATCATAATTTTCATTCTGAAATTAAAATTAATTCGATAACTTATCCTCAGCATAATATGATCTTCACTTATACAAGAAAACCCCTGTTTTATAGATTTATTCAGATTCATAAATTTCTATCAAATACCTTGTATCTGGTTTCACCAGCATCTTAGGTATTTAAATTTCTTATTATGTACAATAGTTAATAAGGCAGTTTCATATTTAATGTTCAGAATTCAATTTATCTCCCATTCTTATTTTGTTGGAATGATTATTTTTACTCTATATTATACATGAGGAACACCACTTCCTCATGCTTTGCTAAACAGGTAAATTTTTTATTATAAATGACTATACAAGTGATGTCACTTTTCCTACTTATTACATTTGCTCTGTATTTGACACATATATCTACATATATTTTGTACAGGTACTTAAACTTCACCAAGTCTACAATAGTCACTTCATGTTTCCTTCTCAAAGACTTGAATACTGATTTTATTTATCAACAGGTCGATCATAAAAATGCACAGATCTCACCCTTCTAGGTTTGACGAGTTTTATCATTTTAACTGTTCACTTTGTGTGTAATTGAAGTTAATAAAAGATGACTTTCAGTCATATAAATTGGACTATTGTAACTACTATTTTAATTCACTCTTGATATATTCTTTTATTCACCTCTATCAGAGATGTTTTACATACTCTGTGCATTTATGTACATTCCTTTTAATATACATATTACATCTATATATATAGTTATTTCATGGTTCTTTTTCAAAAACATGTTGTATCTAGATGTATGAATCTCCCCAAACTTTGGAATTTGTACAATTTGAATCTAAAGCAAGTTATTTGTACATAATATTACCTTCTTGAATTAATGGAATAAATCAATTCAACTATATACATCTATGCTTCTTCTTTGTTTACAGAAACAACTATGTATTTCTACTATCAATTCATATGTTTCTCTTAACACCTTTAGAATATTATTAAATCCTAATGATGTATTTTATATCTATAATATAGTAGCTAAAATAGACCTAACAACATATTTAAGCCATTTTATTTGGGTTTATAGATTCTATATGTTGGTGAACTAATTGTTCTAGTCTGTGTAACTATACAGAGAAATTAACTATACATGTTATAGTTGCTTTTCTGTTATATACATATGAAACTTTATTCCCAAAGAATAAAATAACTCATCCCACAGATTTACAATCCAAGATACACAATTTTCATCTAAACTCATAACTAAACCACATTAAATCTTAATCAATCACCATCATAATAACATAATCGTAAGACATAATTTAATAGCTGTGCATACCAATTTTGGTAAAGACTATTTTCCACCCAACCTTGAGCTTTCCTCCACGGCTCCCCCCGAGTAGAGAACAATTCCTCCAAAGCGTAGAAAACCTCTTCACTACCTAGGAATGGCTTATTTAAGCTTACTTTCCCTCAGCATGTTTCCATAAGTGCGTCTAGTTAAATTAGGATGACGTTTTCCTCTAGCCTAGGCTTTACTTTTTTTTTCCACAAAAGCTCTTTAAAACTGTATTTTTCCTCTTTTTAGTTTTATTTCACGTCTTCTTAGTAACTTTCCACTTTATTGAGGTATCTATTATATTCTTATCTCCAATCTAATATATTTATTTTATTTTATTTTTTCCAAGGGTTTTTGGAGATTTTGGGAAAGTCTTTGGATTTAATTCCATCCTCATGGACTTGAAATCCTGGTCTCCAATTTACTCTAGTATTTGTACAATAATTAAATTTACACATTTATTAAATTTAAAAATAATATGTCAACATATATTTTTCCTTTAGGTCCACTTAACCTTTAGGATTTGTAATTGTCTAAATAAAAGTAGAAAAATAGGGATATTACAGCTTAGAGGAAATATCAAGAGAAAAACCTACCACTCTTCAAACTCTAGATCAACATTTTATTCATGTACAAGGGGCTTAACATATTCTTCATCGCCTCCATCCAAAACAGGGGCTCTCAACATGCCATGCATGATATATCAAATTCCTCCAATTCTGAATGATACTTTTAGTTGAAACCCCTATATGAGAAGAAATGACACAAAATGTCTTGTATAACATAAAATCACTCCAAAAAAAGGGTTCAACCTATTATGACTTAGAATCAGGAATAACATAAAATCATGGCCAAACTCAAACAATATCATGGTTATCTCATTGCCTCCATGCCTCCTACATATGATTGGCATAAAAACTCCATGATCTTGTTGTTTGTATTAATAAAAAATCTTCCAAAAAAATAGTTCAGGTTTGATATACGTAAATGAAATTGTTTGTGCATGAAACTTCATCAGAATGTAGCAATAACTTTAGGTACACTTTTTTTCCAACATTCAAAGGAATTTTTTTTTGACTAAAAACAACGAGAGGGATTTTTAGAAACAAATGATAGGTTTCTTGAGCTCCAATTTCATTCTCAACAAGTGTTTCATTAAGGAACCTTCTATATGAAAACAATGTAGGAGCCTCAAAAATGCTCCCACCAGCCACTTTTGTCAACATATAATAATAAATTTATGATCTTCTCTCCACATTTTAAGCATATTTTGCTATATATTTAAAGACTACATGTCGAGAGACAACATGCTGGTAATAAAAAAATTCTCACCACATTATTAAAAGATCTTCATTGTGAATGTTTAAAAAATCATCATTTCATGTCAATTCATACTTTTTTTTCACTTTTCCATCTATAGATAATGTTGGATCTCCATGAACCTCCCATGGAGCATCATAGTGACACAAAGGGAAGATCATTTTTTACATAGACATGAATTAATGTTGCATTTAGTATGGTCATGCACATGATTCACCAAATGATCATAATCTTCTCCAGGATTGCAAGAAAAAATTTGTTTCATACTTAATAGGCATGTATTGTCATTCAAAATTTGAGGGATCATGAAATTTCAACAATGTATGTCACGCAGATTCCAAGAAGTAACATATTTGTCAAAATACCACTTTTCTATGTCAAAAACAGTGGCATTGGACCAATCCAATATTTCCATATCCGGTGCTCCATGCAACCATAAAAATACATGTATGTGGGTTGAACCTTTATGCTTCCACTTGTACCTCACATGATTTAAAACATGCAATTAACATACAACTAAGAAACTATAAGAACATACCTTTTCTTAAAAAACTTAAAAAAACGGTAGAAAGGAATGATAAAAAACCTATAACATAATTCCTTGGCACCAAGATATCTCTGCAAAGCCTCCTCTTAGAAGATACTGAATATTTGGTGCAAGTACATAGAGACTATCTTTGGTGCGGGTACTGAATAACATTTTCAGTTTTTTTGGCATGTTCATTTTGTCAATAAGAATGGTTATTTGAAGGCACTAAACTATGCAAGTCAAACCACTTTTTGTCTATTGGACTAAATGGAAAAATAAAGTAGGGAAACTTCACTGAGTGATCATTTTTGTGAGTTTAGAATGACAATTTTTCCCATAAGTTCTTGCCCACCTAATATAGGATCAGAAATTAATTAATTTTTCAAGTAATTTATTATCTGTTAAATCATGCAGTTGTTTCCGCAACTCCTATACAGTTTCAAGTGCATTTTCATTGATAATATTCTTCAAAAAGAGATAATTTTTTCCTTGACTTCGATGTTGCAAAATAATATTCAACAAGAAATATCAAAACTAAGGATGGCTTCTCAATATTTAATCCTAATATCTGAGTAGATGCAAACCATATTCATGCATCTCATTATTGCAAATACGTGGATGCAACCAATCACCATCTCTTGTAGGCAATAAAATCAGGAATTCCATGTTTAAAAATCCTTCAATATTATATTCATTAATGTGATATGTACCAATATCAGGCCAATATCATGGTTCAAAAAATGTGCAATCCACACACATGGGATTCACTAGGGGGGGAATACCCTACCACATGCATTCATATTGGGGGATATATATTGAGGAAAACATTAAATAATATATTTATAATATAATAAGGGGTAAAGGGTTTTTGTTTTGGCACGTATAGAAAATTGAGCTGAAAGTTAATGAAAAAATATAAAAGGGTATACAAAAATTATTGAAAAAAAGGATACCTACAATATCTATTTAAAGTAGGGGTTTTTGAAATTCGGAAGGTGTATTGGTTTCATATTGGTAGGGGGATAAATAAAGTTATTTTTAGAGGTATTTTCAAATTTGTAGTGAAATTATGGGTATTGTTTAGTATGCCATAAACACATGTGATATTGTATGTTTTTCGAGTGAATCCCGCATGAATCCACATTCTCAATAAATATACTTATTCGATGAAATTAGGCAAGCAAGAAAGAAATGATGATGGTAGATATTGCAAATAATTAACACTCTCCTTGGCAATCTCCACATCCTCACTAGCTATTTCATGAATGTGACTATCAACAAGTTGTCAACCATTTTGGCAAGCATATTACCATCGACAAGAAAATTAGTTGCAACAACACGATAATTAGAATCAGTGTGCCTATCTTCCATCACATCATCTCTTCGACCATCTCCACCGCACTCATGATCATCACTTCTACGAAGCCTCACTGGGGAAAGACATAATGCCAAAACAAAAGGAGCTAAGAAAATGTATCGAATAACAAAAAAATTTACAGACAATAAAAAAAAAAAACATCAGAACAATTTTTTTTGGGGGGAAAACATCGAACATCCCAAAATTATGATTATGAGCACCTTCTATTTCATCATTTTCCAAATTCTGGCAATTTTTTGGTTCAACTTTCCCTACGAGAAAAAATGAATGTCTCACATGGTATACATTTAGTTCCCTACCAGAAATCATTTCTACAGTGTTTTGAAAAAATAATAAGGAAATAATAAAAAAATAAAAAGTGCATGTCTACAAAAAAACAATGAAAGAGTAAAAAGTATTTGAAGTGCCCTCATTGTTGCAACAAACACATAACACATAAATACCATAGTTCCAAGTGTATTTATTATATGGATTATACTAGGAATGCCCTGACCCTCATCCAAAACAAATTTTCTGAAATTTTCAACCATCTCAATAAGTGTATCACCACCACCCTTAAAACCAGATGTCACCATTTTTTCATTCCCATCATTCTGACCACCTAGGAAATTTGTATTCCCTTCATTGTTTTCAGAGAAAACATGCTCCTAATCCATATGAATACTCTCTTTCGAAATAGAAGTCCCCAAATAAAACCAATGTTAGAAAGCTCGAAAAACACAAAAATCTTTGACATCGGAAACATCTAGGAAAAAGATCATTGAAACAAAAACTTCCTCACATTAAAGTACTCCCACTTTCATACTTATGATTTACATCATATCCTTCTTAATGATTTTTTGAAGCTCTTTCTTCCGTTTGTACGCGACTCTTCTCTGCACTATAATGGAATCCTTATTTTTTTTTATATCATTATCGTTGATATTCATTTTTTCTCTCATGTGTTCCAGGAGATCGAGGTCTTTTCTCAGCAATCTTACTTCTTTGGTTGCTCAAAATTTCTAAGAGAAGTATAAACTCGATTGAATTTCATTCCCTAGTTCCCTTGCAGGCTAACACATACTCTTTCATATTCATAAATATTTAAAGCCTTAGCTTCCAGACTTGTAAACATGAACTAAAGTTAAAAAGAGAAAATATGGCCTAAAAAAATGCCTTCTAACTACAACGAGACACAAATAAGATCAATATTTAAAAAAAAATGTACCCAA
This sequence comes from Pinus albicaulis, assembly GCA_034641835.2. Classification (NCBI taxonomy): domain Eukaryota; kingdom Viridiplantae; phylum Streptophyta; class Pinopsida; order Pinales; family Pinaceae; genus Pinus; species Pinus albicaulis. The sequence continues at coordinate 983,947,843 of CM076573.1, read as the reverse complement.
AACAAACATCAACTACATTGTCACATACACATTGTAGCTCAATAGAACAACCATCTCATAGAATCACGAGAAAATTGACATGCTAATCTTCTACAAAAAAATAATACAATATGTTATGTATGGATTCCTAGCAAGAAAAACTTCTGTTGCAATAGGCAGGAATACCATTCCATTTTCATATTTTACAAAATACAAATATATATGAATTCCTTCACTAAATTTGAGAAGACCATAAAAAAGGAACAAATTTACAAAATATAAAACAAGTTTAGCATAGATATCTCCTTTGTATCAGTTCCAAATGTAGATTACAATCAACATTTAAAAAAAAAAATTAATTGGAAAAAGAAATGACTCTTTAGCATTGTCGGAAAAGAGACACCTTTCAACCTCTAAGGCTAAATCAATATATCCACAAATAGTGCAAGTATGTCAAGAATAGACTATTCATAAATGAAATAATTAAGAATACATTTCCATTTTCAATCAAATCATCAAAATATTAAACAATTTTGAGATCGAACTCAGATGCCTCCACAAAAAACACTCCATCAACAACTGTTGTTTCACATAATCCTGTCACCATATCATACACCTTTAATCATGTTTCTGAGCAACCCATCATAAGAAAATTTCCTTCAACTATGTGTAAAGGAAGGTAACCTGAACATTTACTATTTATATCCACAACGATATGTTTGAGAAACAACTGATGGAACCCCCAATCATTCTCAAAATATTCAAAACTTCGCTCCTTTATGAAAAGAATAAGTTCAAAAATTTCCATCTCTTCAAGCGACCATATATATGTGGAATCATTATTAAACACACAAACAAGTTGATTCTTGTACAACCCTAATGACATACATCGTATTTAAACAATAGGAAAAAATAAAAAACACCAATTGTTTTTCTTTATATCCAACCAGTAGATAGTGAAACCATATTTAGGGTAATCTTCATAATCATTGTCTATATAATGCCAAAAAAAACTTTCCATTGAGGCAGATAGCCTCCCTTGGAAAAGTCACACTAGCATATGCAAGTATTGTCCTCTTCCAAACCATGTCAATACTACTGCAAACAACAAAATGTGAATGAATTTTTGCATAAACATGTTTTAAAAAGACCCATTCATATTTTCATGCACTACAAATTTCCAACAAAGGGAAGAGTAATCAATCCCCAAGAGTGAGACCTCCAAGATTTCTAAAGGTCTTCGTAAAAGGATTGACAATGAAATGAATTTTTGTATGAAAATAACTTCAAGGCACACTAAATAAGATCATTGACCCCACAATGCATTGAATTATGTATCGATAAGGAAGAAAAGGAAAAACCATGGAATACAATCGACCCCTATATTTAAGGTGAGATGCAATGAAGCACTCGTAGGGAAAACAAATTGAGAAAGAAATAAATCCAAATTCTTTCTCACTAGATCAATTTCAATTGTTGAAAAAAATCAAGTTCTTGGATAGAAGATTCCATTGTCTAAAAGCCAAATTAAATTTCATAAAGACTGACAAATGAAGCCAATGACACATAAGACTGACAATCTCAAAAGGCAGAAATTCCTAAATAGTCAAATCAATAGTAAAAGCAATAACTCTCCCTAGGAAGAAACGAATGACTTTCCTCTCTACAGAAAATAAAAAAACAAAAAAAAAAAACCATGAAAGACAACAGCCACAACATTTATCCATGACATTAGGAAAAAAATAAATCAAATTTCTCCCAAAGATGTCCAATACAACAATTAAATTTTTTCTCTTGATTGAAAATATGAGAAAAACAAAACATTCTGAATCAGATAAATATTTCCACAAAAAAAAAATAACAACAATTAAAAAATTTCTCTTGATTGAAAATACAAGAAAAACAAAACATTCTACACAAGATAAATATTTCCACAACAAAAAAATAACGCTCAGCAAACCAGCAATAAATAAGGAAATATACAATCAACTATTTGAGAAAAACCAACACCATCCCCCTACATATATATCAATGTCCATGCCATTCATTTTTCCATGCAAATAAATAAATCTCCTACCCACATTCAAGATTTTCTAAAGCCTATGCATCACTCCCAATCATATGTAACATGGTCGTTTCATCCTAGCCTACAATCGATATAGAATCAAAACAAAGTTTCCATCAATGAATTTTCAATAACACAAACTTCACCTCAAAATATTTCGAAACAATAAATAAATAGAGTAAAAATAAACATCACATTTAATCAATTTTTTTATATTTTTTCTATTTAATCTATATTTGATTCTCCAACATAAAATTTACATTAAATGCACAATATTATTGATAAAATATACATATAAATACCATTGAATTCGATGTAAATCAACCTTTTAATCATTCTATTAAAACTGGAAAAACAATATCTATATTTTTCCACATCCCTTTCAAAAACCCTTCACAACAACCTTTTATTTTTCCTATCCATATGCCCACCAAACCTACACAAAATTAACCTAAAGAGAAATGTAGAACAAATTTCAATTAAAAAACATACCAAAAACTAAAAAACATTACACTCAAAATTATAATTTCAAACACAATATTTTAACATATTTTTTAATATATATTACACAAACTATATTCATACATTTCAATATATATTGCACAAACTATATTCATATATTTCAATATACAATAGATTAAATTTCAAAACAATATATATTTAAAGTAAACTCAATATAGCAATAAATATAGTTCAATATATATTATATTTTAAAAATATATATTTTTAAATAATTTTAAAGACAAATTTTATAAAATTCAATGCACATATATGTTTAAATTAAATATATTATATCAATTTTATATTACAAATTGATAATTTTTGTTTTAAACGTAATTTTAAATACAAGGAAAATTTTATACTAAAATAAATTCAACACAAACACCACATAAAAATAAATTTCAACGTACAATAAAATTTTAACTTTAAGACAACAATAAATGTATTTAGATATGTAAGCTCAAATGCCATACCCATAACTTTAATTTGCAAGACACCATAACCCACTATTTGTTTTCTTTCACACTGTTAGTCCTTCAAATTTAGCAAAACCGCATGGACACATATCTACATGGTTACACTAAGAATGAAAATAAACGTTTTCTGTATCTCATCAGAGGGGCAATCGAAAACGAGTTCAATGTTCAATAATATAATTATCAAGAAAAAATAATAAAGTGCAATAATCTATAAAAATATAATTATCTTAAAAAAATAATTCAATAATATATAGAAAGACTGTTCGCAAAAAAATATTTATTAGAAAGACGATTGGCGAAATGTGAATATAAAATATTTATTTAATTATATAACATAGACCAGACAAGTTTGTTTTTCCTTTTAATTTACAATTTAAGTATTATTGAAAATTAGATTTACATTTATATTTAAAATTAAATATAACTGGCATCTGTTTTTATTTTAAATTTATAAATATTTTAGAAAAATAAAAATAAATAAAAAATTTATAAAAATTAATATATTTAAATCTAATATACCATATTAAATCTATATTAAAAAAATATATATATTATTTTATATAGAAAAATTATTATATTAAAAAACATTTCAAACTATCGTTTTATGCATCAAAACATCAATTTTCTCTAAAGTAGACAAAATTTAAACATTCTATTAAATTATAATTCTCTCATTTTTAAAAAATATAATTCTTTACCTCACTCTTTGTTGAGCTTCAATTTTGTGGGCACATAAAACACAAGGATATCCTTTGTTTGTAGAAAATCCACGTTTATTACATAATGCTTTAATACAATGAATATTATTAGGATTCCAAAAAAATTCCCCTATTTATAAGGTAATATTTATTTAATTTTTAATATTATAAATAAAGTAGACAACAAATTATTTATAAATAATTATTTTTTTTAAATAATTTTAATATTACATTTAAAATTAATATTTTGTTTTATTTTAAAATTAAAATTTTATTTGATTCAAAAATTAATCTTTAAATTTTTTTTTTAAAATTTAAAATTTATTACTATTTTATTTTATTTTGAAAAAAAATTAAAAATAACTAAGTTTATTAAAAATTAAAAATAAAATCTATTAAAAAATCAAATATAATATATTTTAAAATAAATTTTAAAATTTATTATTTAAAAAAAAATTATTATAAATCCAAAATAAAATAAATTTATTAAAAATTTAATATAAAATAGATCTTAAAATTTATAAATATATTTTCAATATTTTTTGCTTTTAATAAAATAAAATTTAAACTTTTTATTTAATGAAAGTTTTTAAAAATTTAAAATAACAAAAAATTTAAAATAATTTTTTATTGTATTAATTATTTTAAAATATATTTTATTTGATTTGAGAATTAACATGTATACCCATTAACACTTCAAAAATATATATTTTACAACGAGGACATTACTAACTTTGATCATTGTATAACCACATTAATGGGCAATGGCACACACAATATATTGACAACACAATTTATAATAAATTGGATGACTAAATAATCTCTATCTTATATTAAATTGGACGATTGTACAATACAATAAAGGTTTTTATTGCAACTTGGCTTTGTTACGTTATGGTAATTACACATATCCTAGATTAGTATGCATTTAGCAATTTATATTATCATTTTATAAAGCAATACAACAAAGGTGGATTGATGGGTCGAGTGCGAGTTGGTCTCGATCTTATCGCCCAATTACCATGACTTAAGATTCTACCCAACCCTAGGCAGGCATACTGGTAGCTCACTCCGTCGTATATCTCACAAGTTTTTGATGTGACGTATTTCTTCATTCATAACAGTTCCTGTAACCACCAACTCTATAGGGCCAAGTACTTCGTCATTTGCACTTTGCATGGTGCGGGAAAGAAAGGCTCTGCAAATTGGGTTTCTCTTGCTCAACTGTTGAGTAATCATCCAAAGCTTATGTGGTATATCTCTGTGGTTATAAAGATAATAGTCGAGTTCTAATTATGTTTCTCTATTTCTTTTTATCTAACACAAGCCCCCATCTGCCTAGGTTTTCCAGTGAAGCTCTGCTCGCGCCGACATGGAATACTAGTCCTAGTCCAACACAATACGTTAATAGTTTCACTTCACCATTTTCTAGTCTTTAACACCCATAGAAAATTTACAGTTAATGTTTCCGCCTTCGAATGGCAGGTCAGATTTTCAGGTTCCCAGACTGCCATAGGTAACTCTTTTTTTTTGTGCCCTCCACCTAACTTTCCTTCTAGGTTATTATTAGTAATATTTCATAGCACTTATACATTGTTTTCTTTTGCTCTTATGATTGTGCCGGTGGGTTTGTCATCCCTTCCTCAAATATGAATACGTCAGAACAGGGATATTTCAGGGCAGCAACTGACCTCCCTGCATGCTATTGATCCAAGTTATTCAACCTCATTTGCTCTATATTTTGGAATGTTCTAGAGTTAATTCCTCCTATCTTATATTTAATTAAAGGTGGAATCTATATTTTTTACGACAAACCCCTAAATAGTAGCCATGTATTTATTTGAGTTATTGCATCTATTTCGCACTTCTGTGAGCCCTTGATGCCTGTAATGAGTTATGGGTTGGATTTAATTATACCTAATCATTTTCAACTTTTTTCAATTTTTTAGACTCAATGGAGTAAGTTGCATATTTTTTAAAGGTCACAATTCGTTATTTCGTTATGTATGTTATTATTCTTGGTCTCTTTTGGCGAGGGGTTTCACATGTAATTACTGAATATCGATTTTGTTTATTCATTTTTATTTGTATTACAGGTAAATGACCTTTTTTATCCTTTAATTCTAAGTTTTTGTTTTTTTAATTAAGTACAACTACTATATCCGTCACTCCAAATTGTCCCCTTCTATGATTACTTAGAATTCTATGTTATATTTGAATGTATTATTTTTTAGCATTTATGCTTTCTTTAAATACCAATAACTGCTAGAAGGGTGTGTGGAACATCATACTAGTCCCCAAGTTATTGGTTTTAGTGGTTTAGCTAGGGAGACTAAACTTGTCTTTCTCATATTTTGTTCTAAAATAAATTAACATTCACTTATTGGGTTAGACCCTAGGACAAGTCGATAGAGTTGAAAACTGAGAGATCTTACAGGATGTTACTTAACCATTTCAAAAATCACAATTTTATTATGAAGTTTTGAAGTTACTGGAATATTATGGCCCTCCATGGCTCTATTTTTATTTTTTTGTCTTGGAATTTATGGAGTGAATTCCTCCTGTCTTATATTTAATTAACGGTGGAATCTAGATTGCTTAGGGCAATCCCCTAAATAGTCACCTTTTATTTATTTGAATTATTTCCTCTATTCGGTACTGTTATGAGGCCTTGAAGGTTGTAGTGACTTATGGTTTGGATTTAGTTATACACAATAAATTTCAACTATTTGCAACCATTTTGACTATATATATTTTAAAGATTTCAATTCATTATTTTGTGAAGTGTGTCATTATTCTTGCTCTCTTTAGGTGTAGGCTTTAGCATGTAACTACTCGCTATCCATTTTGTTTTCATTGTTATTTAGTTGTTATTTTAACTGTATTACACAAGAATGTCATTTGTTATTCCTTAATTATACTTTTTCGTAATTAAGTACCACTACTATAGTTGTCACTGCAAACTATCCCCTTCTCTGATTACTTAGACTTCTATGTCATAATTGAATGTATTCGCTTCTAGGGTTTATGTTTTTTTTAACTACCAATAACTCTTAGAAGGGTGTGCGGAACATTAGACTAGTCCCGAGTTGCTAGTTTTACCAACCTGACAAGGGGTACTAAATTGGTATTTCTTAGATTTTTTTCTAAAATAAATTATCTCTTGCTTGTTGGGTTAGACCCCAGGCCAGGTCGACGAAGTTGGTAGCCGAGAGATGTTTCAAGGTGTTATTTAACCATTTGAAAAATCTCAATTTTATTAGGAATTTTTTAATTTAATGGAATATGGACCTGCATGGTTCAATTTTTATTTTTTTTTCTCTTTGAATAAACGCGGGTGTTATTTAACTATCTCAATTATTAATTTTTTTTATTTCTTTGAATGTAAAAAAATAATCCCAAAATTGCCACCATGTTTCTTTGAATTTTTCCACTCTCAGCTATGAAATAACTCATTTTCCCACCCCTTTGTACAATAGAGATTGCCTCGGGTTGTAAGTGTTCTAACTTGGCTCTAGGCTAACCCAACCTATACATATTACAAAGTATTCTAACATGCTACAATAACTATATTTTACTTGAACCACCCTCTCCTCAAGTAAAAGTTTTTCTTTCTTTGAATGTTAAGAAAAAATCTACAAATATATCACTATATATCTATATACATATATCAATTTATCTAAACAGTGATCTCTACAGTCTGTATAGTTTATATTTTATATCTCTATTTATCTCATTTATTTAAAACCCCCAATAGATCACGCTAAGTATATTTTTCAATGTTTTTTCAGAGTTCCTAATAGGTTACATAAAATAACTTTTTCCATTGTGTTAAATACTTAAATATTCTTCTCGAAAAATAACGAATCACTAAAGCTATGGCACAATGACACTGTGCAGTGCAAATGAAAATCATTCCCATAAGTAAAGTGGCTAAGATTTATTCCAACGCTGTCTTGACAAACCAAAACAGAGTCTCGCACAATTTGCTTCCAGATACTAAAACCCCACTACACTGTAGCTACATGCTCGAACCATCAATCCGTACAACAAAAACATGCACAAACATTCCAAGGGACATCAAAATTTCCCTTAATACCCTTATGATGACCTCTCTTCCTTTTCCTTCTCCTTCCCTTGCAGGCACGAGCATAAATCCCATGCGCCCATTTTTGAAACTGATGATTATTGCTCTACAGATGTAGGGTGAGAACCAACAACTCTAGCCTAATGTTTTCTTGCAATGACTACTCCAGTAGAGGCAAGACATGTTGCAACCCATCCCAAACTATTGGGCTCCTTTCCTCTGCCATTGTATTTTTTTCCAACTATTTCTTCACATTAAAAATATAATTTCCCACCCCGTTTTCCAACTATTTTCTATGTATATTTCTTTATTTTGTTAAAGAAATAGTGTTTTTCTCAATGCTTTTATTTAAGTAAATAAATAGTTAATGTTTTCAGTTCATTTCTTTAAAAAAAGCATGTTGATCTCAATGTTTTTATTTCATTAAAAAAATAATGTATGCCTTTTTTTTAGTAAATAAATAACTTCTGTTTTTTATTCCATTATAAAAATAATGTATGTTTTTATTTCAATAAATAAATAATTCATATTTTTTATTTTAATAAATGATTAATTTGTGTTTTTTATTTCAATAAATAATTCACTTATGTTTTTTATTTCAATAAATAATTAATTTATCCTCAGATGCAAGTGATAATCAATGCGCCCCTGACAAAGGACCCTCACACTACACGACAACTAGAGATCAACGTGGAGGGCATCCATCTCTGAATCCTTACCTTAATGGCACAACGAGTGATGGAGAAAGCCATTAAATGGTGCAAGGACGGCCCCCTGGGGAAGTCACATCCCCTCCGCCATCGTTTGAGGTCCGTACATTGAAATATAATGACTACTTTGTCCGCCCACAATCATTTCCACTCGATGGAACCGCTTGAAGCCATTTGCACTTGGTCACATTTTCTTGGCTATTTTGTCCGCCCATCCAGCCTACCTACTACCGTGCTCCCTCGAGGCCATTCAGTACTCCTAAGGACACTCAATCCTCCTCCTTGCATTCTATTGGTCTTCTCAGCAATGCCTCCTTGCCAGCGTGTGCGACCCATCTGAGGCAGAGGTAGAGGCACCCTTCCGGGCCACACCCACAGTGACTCCCTTCGCACTCACTTTGTGGACAGAATAATGGAGACCCCCGATGGCTCCATACCCTCTACTCCTGATCCCCACAACTATACCAAAGATATAGAGATCGAAGCAGACCCTCACTCAGATGCAGGCCCTCCTAGATCTCATCGCAGCCATCTAACGAGTAGGAAACGATAGTGAAAATAAACCATTCTGGTTTCTCTCCCTTCCACACCACGGAAATTGATCAGCCTACCTGTCAAGCTCCCTTCAGCAGAGGACATCGGGGTCTAGAATCCCTCTCTAGATGGCACAAGGCATGGAGATGACACAACGACTTCCTCGATCAAGGTATCCGCTCTCTCAAATTCCACGCCTCTCCTAACTATGGAAGATGAAGCCATCATTAGAGAGTATGGTTGCCTAGTGCTAGAAGAAACAGGCACAAAAGAAGATGAAGGAAAAGGAACTCAGTAGCCCCTTGGCTAGGTTCCAGTTTCTATTTTTTATGCATGTGTGTTATATTTTTTTTCCCCTACTTTATTATTCTAGATAAACATCAAGATAATGATATTCTCAGAACCTATAGAAGCTTGTTTCCCCTACAGGGGCAACTCCTTTTACTATTTTTTTTTAACTAGTCTCGGATGGGGGTAGGCTAATTAACACTAAATGTCCCCAGTCCATCGCTTTTCTATAAATTATTTTGTACTATCAATAGAATCTAGCCTAAATTAAAAAATAAATGAATAATTAATTTATGTTTTTTATTTCATTAAATACATATTTTAGGTTTTTTATTTCAATAAATTAATATTGTATGCTTTTATTTCAATAAGTAAATAATTGATCCCAATTTATTTTTTTATTTCCATAAACAAATAATTTATCTCAATTTGTGTTTTTATTTTCATAAATAAATAAATAACTTACAACTAAATAGCTTATTTACATTTAATCACTAAGTTTATGTCTATAAAAAAGACAATGTAAATGTTTGATCCATACTTTTTCCCTTTATCTATATTTCTTTTTTTTTTGTTAATTTGGTGATAACTTCTATTTTCTATTTATATGTAAAGACAGGTTACAGTATAATAAGCATTCTTGGCCTCAACCTGCCCGCAGGAAACCAGGTCTGTTGGCCATCTAATGCCGTTAAAAGCTTGCCAAAAATGAAATTGTCTTCTTCTTCTATACATCACATGAGCTAATTGTCCTACTATTTCAACATGTTCAAGCTTATCATATAAACTAAGTTCAAAAACTTTCCAAAAAACCATAAAACAGGAAACTAAGAGTAACTAGTCATCTGAAGAGGACACCGGGGCTGGGTCATTGGCCCGAGACCCAGGCATATCAGCCTGTTGCATGTGTTGTAGCAGTTTCTCTAATCGTCCCATCCTGTCATCCAATCTTTGAATTGCTTGATGTTGGGTAAATTTAATATGCTGCAGGTTGGTGTCAATATTCTCCAGTAGGTCTTTGAGGAATAGCTCAGTCTTTGGTTGAACTTTATACTCTGGAGGTTGTGCACTCTGAATTGCTTTTGCCAAGAGACATTTCATTACCCAATATGTGTGAATGGTTTGGTTGAATAAGGTGAATCGTCCACGAGTATTGCCAGGGTCCTGAATGAAGTCAAGGATATCAGCAGCAGCTTCATTGTCTTCAGGATTTATCTGCAGTTCTCTTTCCCATCCACGAATTTGGTTTCTGGTGGGAGATGCATTGCCTACTATGTAGTTCAGCACCAGATTCTCCAAATGTTCTTTGTTAGTTTTTCTTCCTCTTTTCACTGGCACCTGTTCATTCTGGATCTTTTTCTTTCCCTTAGCTATATCTAAACGGAGACAGCGTTTCCCCATACTGACTTTCGTCCTATCCAGTAGAACATACAGAGAAATAATAACAGGTAGAATACCCAGAGTACTGATAAAACCTCTGCTTTCATTACCATGCATTTCGAGAATCCAATCCGAAACATGAAAAAAGCAAACCTCAGAGACAAGGCAATTGATTTGCAACTGAGCATTATGATTATGAGCGTGAGTACCAGGTTCAGGTTGCGATTGTGTACAGCACATTTTGGATGCTAGAGCGTCAACCTTGCCGGCCAACAATAAACTGAGCATGCACCTACAGGGGTTTTGCCAGCCCTTTGTATCCTCGGGCTTCAAAGTTATAACAGACTCCAGACCAGTATAAATTGAACCGACAACATCATTTTGCGAACCCACCCTACTAAGGAGGATCAAAGGTATAACACGACTCTGACAGACTCTGAAATTTAACCTAGGACCCAATGGCCAACACCACAGAACTAAAATTTCCCGCATAGTATGGTTGTTCATAGTAATGGTCTTACTTCTACAGACTTTAAAAATTAGACAGGGATCTCTAAAACAGGGGCGGACAGGAATTTTCGGTGGTGCTAAAGACCAAAGCAAACGATTTAAAATCCAAGCAAGGCGGGTAGTGTCTAACCAGTTCCGATTATGCAAGAGAGGATTCATGGAAGTGAGGACAGGAATGGATACATACCTAGCCTCTGATGCGTTCTCCCTCCTTAGCTCCCAAGCTTTTGCCCGCCGTAAACTCTGTAAGATTTGCATGAGTTTTTTGGGCAAGGGGGGTATATACATTACCTGAAACTTTCCGTCCTTCCAGAGCGCTGACAAGCTAGCATGGCAAGTTGTATTCATCATTACGCTAACACATGCCACCACCCACACTGCTAATCGAATTTGGCGGTGCATCATTATAGTTCTTAATTGTCCGTAGGGCGGTGTGCCATGAGATTGCCACCGGTTGTCCTATTTCCCTGATTCTCACCCCGATCGGGGGCCCTTTATCTATATTTCTTTTATGTAAACAATATACATTTATTTAATCTATATTTACGATCTAATAAAAAATTATGACTTTATGACATTAATAATTATTTAAGCTTTATGACTTTATTAATATCTATTAAGCTTAACGACTTTAATAATTATTTAAGATTTATGACTCTAATAATAGTTACATGCCACCATTTAATATAAATTTACATGTCGCCACCACATCACTCCGTTACTCGTCTGCGTGCCTTTTGACTCTTCCACTGCGACAACACATCCAACACATGACACTCACCATTAAATATACTTTTGTATAATTCATGTTAAACATTTTGGCCTCCCTCATGCTCCAATCGTCGACAATGGACTAAAATGAAGCATATACCTCTCATAATCCCACGTCCATTAAATCTTAAAAATAAAAGTCAACAACTCTTCCCCCACCTAAGGTTAATATATATACACCTATTAGCGGAATATAATCGTGATACCTTTAAAATATAAAAGAAAAATGTGTGATTCATTCAATATTCAAAAAAATCAATATAGAATTGAAATGTAACATTTTATAAAATTAATTATACTTATATAATATTTTAATGTTTATCAAAAATGAAATATTTAAATATTTATTTTAAATAAAAAAACTTTCTCATTTCCTTTAATAATGACGATGTATAATTTATTCAATAATTAGTATAGACTTTCTCATTACCTTAAAAAATATTAAAAAATTCTTACAAATGATCACTTAAATTACGTTAAACAAAGTGTATATCGGAGAGTAATTATCAACAAATTTAACCAAGCAATTAAAACTTCGCAAAATAATACTCTATGGATTTTGGAAATTCAATGGTTCTATTTTTAAGTTATTTGTGTGATTTCTCACGTGTCTAACTCACTTAGTGGAGATTCGGCGAAGATTCCTAATAGAAAGCAGCTCAATATATTGTTGCATTTTGGACGTCCAAGACTTCTCACACACGTAGAGTCAAGGTTCATTCACTGACATAAAGAACTAGCTATTATTGAGGATGAACTCTTACTACAAGAAGATGCCATGTAGCAACATTTAAGTAAAAAGGAGGAGAGTAGAATTATGTTCAGGTATTCTAGGAGTTCCATATGTTTTGATATTTTAGTTTGCGAGCATATATTTCATCTCTGAATTTAGTTTATATTGATTTCGAGACGATAAGTTTAAAGGGAAACAAAAGAAAACCCATAAAGAGTATTGGAAAAGGCCCATTAGCTCTACTTCGTTATTTCTTATATATTTGTATTTGATTTCTTATTTTATTTTATGGTGCAAGTTATTATTACATTGAAATAACTGTAACATATCTTCTTCTATATTATTGAAGATTTAAGATACAACAAAGTGTATTTCAGTCACATTTGCAAATACGATCAAACAAAAAATTCATTCCTTGACTAATATTTTCACCCTCTTATTCGCGTTGGTTACTTGGAGCTTCCTTTCTCAAACTTCATGTTTTGCAAGTTATCGAAATAGTCAGCTTATGATGTGAAACTGTCGAAACAGTCATCCAAGTATTTCATTAAATCATAATTTATATTTTCATCCCACGTAGGATTAATGAATCCATCAAAGAAACCTTCATGCAAGTTGTGTCGAGAACCAATTTTCACCTTTGATATTAATGTGCCTTTCAGTGAGATATACACATGAATTCTTCGTTTGCAAATTTCTTTGTTAGAGGATTTTTCAATTTTCCAGCTGATCTAAGTTGTAGATATATTTATATTCACTCATAAATTGAGGTAGTCCATCATATAAATTATTTTGTGCATCTTAAATAGGTCACCTACATTTCTAGAAGGATAAGGACCACCCTTATTTTCCTTTCCACATGGATCACAAAATTTATCTAATTTTCATAGCTAAAAGTGAGCCTTTATTGTTGGGTATGTGTTATATTTTTTGCAGGATTGGACATGTTTGGAACATAGTTCCTAACAAGGGGTACCCCCACCCTGCTGTATAGCGATTATGGTGGGGGGTTTGGGGTTTATGACACATTTATGGCCCCCCTTGGTAGAGGCTTTTAATGGTACTTTTTTTTACAGTGATTTCCTTTGGAAAATATTCCTTGTATTATTGTACTTACATAATTAGTGTAGACAATTTATCATTAGGTCACTGATCTACTGACAAAAGTTATGTTAGTGTTTTTTTCGCAAGAAGACAACCATTTTTAAGAGGGAATTGTGTAGCAACTATGTATTCATTGAGAGATATAGAAAAATTAGTCTGGTTTTCCTGTATTTAGGTTTATAATATGAGATATGTATGAAAATTGTGTGCATGTGATATATAATTCTTTCTATTTTATATTTGGAATTTACTTGCAAGAATTATTTGTGCAAGGTTAAAACCTTCATTTGGTATCATAGCAGTTTTCGCTTCAAGGTGATGTGTTTGTGGTAGTGGGTTTGGCTTGAGCTTGTGGTAGACCCTACATAATGGGATATTTGTAGAATTTCTTCTTGTGATGAAAGGAAATGGTGAGCAATGCAAATATAGAGATCGAGAAATTCAATGTGAAAAGTTTTGAGTTCTAGTAGCTCAATATGGAAGATCTGCTCATAGATAAAAATTAATGGATTGTAGTGTATTTAGGTATTAAACCAATGACAATGTCGATAAAAAATAATCCAATTTGGATCAAAATGAAATGATCACAATACAATTGTGTCTCTCAGATTCAATATTTTTCAATGTTTCACGAGAAGCTACAATGAAAGCATTATGAGACAAGTAAGGGACTTCGTATCAATCTAACTTTATAGTAAACAAATTGTTCCTATGAAAGAGGTTATATAACCAAAGGATGAAGGATGGAGACTCGATGACAAAGCATATGAACACCAACAATACAATGGTCAGTCAAATATTATTTGTTGATATTAGGATTTTAGATAAAGAGAAGCTAATTAGTTTATTGTGTTCTCAACTAGATTCATCATATACTCTAGTTTTTTCCACATGTATTAATGAAACTACCATAAATTTTGATGATATAGATTAATCATTGTTTTCGAAGCATATGAGACATAGAAATTAGGAAATTCAACATGGATATTCCTTTTTTGTAAGAGGATGCTACCTGAATAGAATAAAAATAAGTCATCAAGTGGGAGATCTAAATCTAGAGAAATATCTAACTCTCTAGGAATGTTCATAAAGTTATGCTTGAAATCTGAAAAAGGATGGCATTACAAGAAAGATTGTAAATATAAAACTATTGAGAAAGGGAATGGATGCAATATACTCCCTATTTGGAAAGAAGAACATATTTGGATGAAGGAATAGATGTGTACCTTACTTCTTCAAGTACTCATACTAATCATGAGGCAAGTTTTGTCAACTTAGGTGAATTATTTCATATGGCTCACCATGGGGAGTGGTTTTTTGTGAGTTCTGTGAGTATGAAATATATGATGATGGTGGTAATGTTTTATTCGGAGATGGATTGAAATATAGAATCATATTATGAGAAAAAAAAATTGAAGATCGTGGATGGAAGGATTGAAACACTCCCTGGTTCTATGCACATCCGAGGATTCACTACAAATTTGAGTTTTGTAAGCAAGTTTTTGATGTAGGCGTAAAAATAGTGTTTGAAAAGGATAATTGTAGGATGGTTTGAGGGAAAATAATAATTATGAGGGGATTTTGGATTTGCAATATGTATAATCTACTAGAAACTACTATTAGTGATGGTTGCAATATTTCCATTCTTAATGAAATTCGAGCAGAAGAAGGAAAGAATCTTATGTTCCATGGGGAAAAGAGAGTTGTGGCATCAAAGACTACGCAATATCAAAGAGAAGGTCCCTAGTTTATTACATGGTAATGGTATGATAGAATGTATGGAAAATTTCCCTCTGGATTTCTATTTCTATCAACATTATTTATATGGGAAGGAAAATTAGGTCATATTCTTCTCTCATGGTAAAATAGCAGAGGGAATAGTACAACTGGTTCATAGTGATGATTTTGGGCCTATGGTTCTTTCATCGTTGGGTAAATATGTGCACTACATCTCATTTATAGATGAATTCTTAAGGAATACATGGATATATTTCCTTAGGAAGGATTATGAATTATTTAACATGTTTAAAGAGTTTAAGGATTTGGTGTAAAATCAGACAAAGAAGAAAACAAAAGTATTGAGGATAGGTAATGGTGGAGAATTATATGGGAAGAAATTTCAAGAGTTATATAATAAGTGTGGTATAGAAAATAGAGGACTACTCCATAAACACCTCAATAGAATGGAGTTGGTAGAATGATTATTATACTGAGAGGGATGGGGGGTGATCATTATAATGACATATTTTAATAATTGCTAAAAATATACAAAAATTAAAACCATTATACAAATAGTCAGATAAGCAACATATACAAACACTAGATATACATATACGAACACTAGATATATTGGAAACTCATGAAGAGAGAAAACCATAAAACATATATCAAAATATTTTTATAGTATTCATCTATTGTTATATCAAATTTATTAGAACCAACTAGAGCGAGACACCCATCCCATAATTTACAAGAACCAACTTGTAGGAGTTGCCAACACCTTTTCTTTATAGGCACCAGAGCGAAGGAGAAATCAATCTCTTGATTTGAAGGAACCAATCTGTAGGAAGAACCAACCCATTAAAATTTATAGGCACCAACCTAATTTTTCTAGAAGATGCTTCTTTCATAGCATTTTCAAACTAAAATCCATAGGAATTTCTTCTACTTTAGACATTCATACTTTCTTATTTCTATTCCAACTTTATTTTTCACTACACAAGCTCTATTTATCTCACATTCATCTCAATTCAGTATGTAGTTTACTCATAATTTATCTACTTCAACTGAATCTCATATATTCAAACTAATATATTATTTTCTCCTCTTTACAATACCAAAATTTGTTTTGTTATACACCGCATCTCCCCTAGTCCGGGTCTAATATATTCAAAACGCTCATACTATATTTTTCTTCCGGGTTAGCTATAACTCATATCTACATTCATATCTTTTTTGAGCCATGCTTTAACTCTCTTACCATTAATGTCATTATTCTCTCTACCCGTGATGGTTTTTCTTCTTTTTTGTAGGCTAAAAATATAAACTCATACTCAATCAATCTTCTTTCATCTTCTTCCTTTAGCTTATTTCCTTTTTCATATAGACAAGTTTACCTCACTCTTCAAGTGTTCTCCTCTTCTTTAATATTTTTTAGCCATTTATTTACCATGGGTATCAATACATGGCTTTGATCCATGTAATCTCCAGACACAATATTCTTAATCATATCACTATGTTTCTCTTTGTTCACACTTAATACTCTCACAATGATTTTTGTTTCGTCTTTTATTGACGATATCTTCATATTTAACCTATGGTCCATATCTAATTCCTTATCTTACATGATGTATCTCTCTTTATATATTTCATTCTTAGCTTCCTTTAATCCCTACACTCTTAGCCAAATTCACGTTCTACACATATCTCTATCTATAGGCATCCTTTCATATTTTGAATGGGGCGAGAGTGCTTAATGCCATTACCCTTAGGTCAACCTTCCATATGAATATGTTACTACCACCAAAAGATTATCAACTACTACCTTTTTAAAATTTATTTACACGCATTTTGGCATCAACCACATGCTAATCACCTAAAGAAAACCAGATATTATATGCTTCAATATCCCTTTCCAAATACCTTCAACACTGAGGGATTCAAAATTTCCTCCTTAAGACCTGGGACTGAAGCCTTGGCCATAATTCCATTCTCTAACATATTTTGTCAAACCATGTTAAAATCAAAATCCCAACAATATGGAATATAACTCTTCACTCGAAATCACATCGTTGAAGGTAATCTATGCTTAAATTTCCTCACATAAAGTATTTGGTCCCTTAATTAGATGCGTAACTTGCTGCATGCCCATAGGCCTAGATACCCCGATACCTCTAATTTCCCATAACCATGACCAAGAATAACTTAAACTAACTCTAATTTACTTAATTAAACCTGCATATGAAATGAAAATATAAGTGGGAAGTCAATAATATGGTAGCTTACCTTTCTCTTAATTAATATGGTACCTTACCTTTCTCTTAACTATTTCACTATTACACTCCTAGAGGTTTAGATGCCCCAATTCCATGGTGCATCCACGATGTGTTCAGATTTTTAAATTCCTTAAAGCATCTAAGATGTCCTATATGAGTTTGTGAAGCCTAAATTCCAAACGCTAGTCTCCTTTAGTTCAGACTCAAGTTTCTCTTCATTCCATGGCAATTATAAAAAGATTTATATACCATTGGAAAGCTCCCTAAAAGGGCTATCAAAGTAGACAATTTTCACGCTATTTTGAGAAAAACATAGTTACCGATCAAGAGGGAAAATTACCTGGTGCCCATTTTTTTTCAGGTAGAAAAAAAATACCTGATTTAGAAAAGTGGTGATGCATAATCACCCTTTTTTTTGGAACATAGTTTTGGCACTTTAAATTTTCTTATGATTTATTTTTTGTTTTTTATTTTTTTTATTTTAAATGTCATGATTTTCATGTCGAATTTGAAAAGTGGTGATGTAGAATAACCTATTTTTTTTGGAGCATATTTTTGGAACTTTAAATTTTCTTTGATCATTTTTTAAAATGTCATGTCGATTTAGAAAAATGGTGATTTTTTTGGCACTTAAATTTTTTTTTTTATCAAGTATGAACATTTGTTTTAAACTGTTAGTGATTTTCATGCTTATTTTGAAAAGTGTTGATGCAACATCAGTCCTTTTTGTTTACAGTGGTGATTTTCATCTTGGTAATAAAACATAAAAATAAAATTAAAAAAGGTGACAAAAATATGAAATATAAAAAATAAAAAGAAAAATGAAAAAAAAGTAATAAAACTATTAAAAAAAATTTTAAAAAAATTGTAAAAAAGAAAAGAAAAAGGTTTAAAAAATAATAATAATAAAATAAATTAAAAAACAAAAAAACAAATAATAAAAAGGAAAATTAAAAAAAAACTCATAATTTAAAGAAAAATTAATAAAAATTATCAAATTTTTTTATTTTTAAATTTTAATTTAAAGAAAAAAACACCAAGAAAATGATAAAAAAAATAAATAAAACTTAAAATTAAAAAATAATAATAATAAATTTAAAAAATTAAAATAATCAATATACTGAAATACAAAATAATTAAAATTTATAAAAATAATAAATTAAAGAGAACATTAAAATAAAAAAAACTTAAAATAATAAAAATTTAAATTTAAAAAAAAGAAAAACATTAAAAATTTAATAAGAATATATATTTTTAAAAAGAATATATATATATATATATATATATATATATTAAAAAAAATTAATAAAATAAATAATAAATAAATAATATTAATAAAATAAATAATAAATAAAAAAATTTAATAAAAAAATTGATAAAAATAAAATAAAATAGAGAACTATGTTTTATCATTGCCCTAGGGGCCATTGGGGTCGGCGGGCGGGTGGTGGGAGAGTTGGATGCTCTCCTGCCACCCACCAGTCGAGCCCCACAACCCCAAGGCAGTCAGGGTCGACTCTGAGAATCAACCCATGCCACCCTGGGGGTGTTAGGGCTTGGCAGGAATCGTCCCCAGCTGCCCATGGAAGCTCTCTTATCGCCCACCAGTCAAGCCTCGTGGTCCCAAATGCGGCAATAAAACGCTGTTCTTTTTTTCATATAATTTTTTTTATTTATTTTTTAATTTCATTTTTTATTTCATTTTTTTTCATTTATTTAATTTTTTTAATTTGTTTCATATTTTTAAATTTTTTTGTTTTTTATTTTTATTTTTTTTATAAATTTTATTTTAATTTTTTTTTTTTTAATGATTTTTGTTGTTTTTTTTATCTTGAAATGTGTTATTCATATATTTATAAACTTTTTTCCTTTTAATTTAAATTATTATTTAAATTTTCTTTTAAAATTTATTTTTTTTTTTCTTAAAATTTAAATCTGCAAATTTCATATATATATATAAACTAATTTTAAATATTTTGTTTTAATTATTTTATTTTAGCATTTTTTTTAATTATGTAGTTTATTATTATTTTTATTATTATCATTCTTTTTAAAACTAAAAAAAATTGATTTTTTGTTTTGGGTTAATTATTATTTTTTGTTTAAATTGTGTTTTTTTAAATTTTTGCTTTCCTTTTTTTTTTTTGTGCTTGTTTTTTTATTTTTTTATTACGTTTTTTACAAGTGATATTTTATCTTTAATACATGATAAAATTGCCTAAAAATCATTGTAATTTTATTTTCATAAACATGATATTTTATCTTTAATGTCATCCCTCAATTTTTAAGGCTTTTCAGAGAAACGATAATATATTAAATTTAATACCATGCCTCAAAATCATTGGAATTTTAAGACTTGATATTTGATCTTTAATGTCATGTTTATTGTTGAAATTTTAAGGTTTTCAGAATCATAATATTTTATCTTTAGTGTCATTATTAAAAACGGTTGAAAATTTACCATGAAAATAAAAAGACGTTATTCCGTAATTAACGCTTTTCGTTTTCAAGGTGTTTTTTGCACACTAAAAATTGATGACATTTTTCCAACATCAAAAAATTTCGTTTTCAGGTTGTTTTTTGCACACAAAAATTGGTGATGTTATTCCACCATCAACGTTTTTTGTTTTGAGGGTGATTTTTCAATCCTTCTTTCAAGAAAAAAATTGGTTTTTAGCATAATTTAAAAATGTTGAAATTTGACCCTAAAAAAAACAATGCATCGTGGAGGACACACTTTTCATGTTTGGATTTTTTTTTCATGTTTTTTGAGTTTTTTGGGCTAGAGTTCTCGTTTTGATGTAATAGTTCCTGCTTTATCGGTAACTATGTTACAAGGAAATTGTAGGAAAAATCCTTGCAAAGTTATACTACTTAGCTCACACATATAATCGTGAAAAAATAAGCTAGACTTCCAACACTCACGAACCAAAAAAAAGTTCAGGTATACAACCATGACATTGTAGCTAATGAGTACCATCAATACGTATATCTTGAAGTTCATTATGCTATCCTCTAGTCTTCAAACTATCTTTTTCTCACATTAATTGAGATTTTTTGTTATAATATGCTTAATAAGAACAGTAAAGGGTGTTTTAATAATTTGTGGCCTAATGTGATTAAATTGCAGGAAAAAGAAGAATTTTTAGGCATTTATTATGCAAGGGATTAATGGAGACAACCGAGAGAGAATCTACAAAGGCTTGTCCACCTCCTTAACTCCCTAAATCTCTTGAGATCACCAAATACTTACTCACATGCTCGAATTCATTGACAACCAAGTAACTCCAAGTGCAAGTGAAACTCAAGAAGGACCGAATCCACAATTTTCGAGATCAAGTAAGGAATCAATCCTATTTTCAAGAGAAATTCTATCAGCTACCTTTTTATATAAGTAAACCAACTGAAAGGCTCATTATGATTAAAATTTATGATTCAATTAAGAGTAGCTATTGATCTCGGGGCTTGACATTGTTTTTGTTACCTTTCATGTGATTTATGAGACTACTATTTTATGCTAATGATATGTTTTGTAATGACCCTAGTGAAAATTCCATGTAATAAAAGTTAATACAGGAAAAATAATAACCATGGTAATGGGACACTTATTGCAAGTTGAATGTTGTGAAACAAAATTCTAGTGTGGCTGTTTATTTCGGTTGTTATGTCTAAGATAATTAGCAAAGGTAATGCCAAGGCCTTTGGAATGGAAAAATGTCATTTTTGTAAATTTATTTATGAAATTAATGGAAATTGGGAGAAAAAGAAGGTGAAAGGTCACAATTTTCATGTGAGGAAAATGAAGGAAAATAATATAAAATGAAGAAAATAAAGGCCTCATTAATAAAATGTCTTATGAGGATCAATTGGTACCTTTTGTCAGTTCATTTTTGGAGCTCTCTCTCTATTCCCTCTTTCTCTCACACTCTTGGAGCTACAACATATTTACTTGCAAGTATCGATTTGCATGTGTGATTTCCTTGCAATATTTTGCATGCACGGTTATGTATGTGTGTTCTTGGCTCTCTTGATGTCATTGGGATGGATTTTTCTAGCTGTGAAAGTGTTCTTTAGCATTAGCTTTCGATTTCTAGATAGCCATGGTGTGATGTCATTCTCATGTTTTAGTTGAGATGGATTGCCGAATGGATTCAAAAATTAGTGAGATGGATGTCTGAATGAAATAGCACATGGATTATTAATCCCTCAACTGGACTGTTGATTGTGTTAAATCCACTGGCCTAGTAAGCCATGAACGAGACTATGGGTTTCACTAAATCCAGGTATTATGTGCGCTGGTGGGCCTAGGAATGTTTCACCGATGAATGGAAAGATATATGGTAAATCCTAGAGGTGTTTTCTCTTCATTGGGCCTAGGAATCTTGTGATGTGATATATGGTAAAAATTAGAGGGTGGAGTCTCTGTTAGGGCCTAGTGTTCACATGTGGATTGCGGTAAATCCCAGACACTAGTGTATTGATTATGGACTAGTGATCTCTGGATCAAACTGTGGATTATCATAAATCCTAGAAACTAGGACATAGGAAAATTCCTCACGGTGTAGTTGGATGAATATAGTGGAATCCATGCTTGTTTAGGGCCTAGAGATTTGGTGTGGATTGTCATAAAGCATGGTATTGTGTTTTTATTGTTTATGGCATACTGATTCGATGAGACTTGTAGTAAATCATGGTTCTATTGACGAGGGTGAGGTGGTTTAGCCTCAGAAAACGCTATTTGATTCTTTTGGTTTTCATTCCCACATTCATGTTTGAAATATGACATGCGGGTGATTTCTTGAAGTGATATTTGGCTCAGCTAATCTATGGTCGGGTGGAACATGGTAGTCCCATAACAGGTTGGATTTTGAATTCATAGTAAGAGTTTTTTCCTTCATATTTTATTTGTAAATTTATTCTTTCATATGTGTAATTTATGGTTGTTGTATCCTTATTATTTTTGTTGTTTCTATGCTAGTTATGGGTATGAATTGTGACAATTATGATGTATGTTTCTCATCATTTTTTGATTTGTAAATGAATGAGAAATGAATATATGACCCAATAGATGATAATGAAGCTAATGTGATAAGGCATCAATTATTATTAGCAATTCTGAGATAAGTATAAGGTCCCTATGGCTAGTAAGGGTCCAGTCAAATATTTGTTCAATAATTGGAATTGGTACAATTGTATCCCTGCTACTTTTCATTTTTGTAAATTCAATGATGTTGTAGGTAGCGATAAGGTCCTAGCCGTAAAATTTAGCCTTAAATATCATAGTCGTTGGCATAGCACTGACAGAAAGGGGCTACAGTTGCACTCAAGGAGGATCATGGGAGTGAAATAGACTCTTAGTCACATGCATGCCTTGGAAAGGGATCGATTGGGGGTTTAATTCATTGAAATGTTGAGTTCCCTCAACGGTTGGTCACTTGTATGGATGGTCTAGATCCTGAAGGCTCTATAGGATATGTAGAAGCTGATATAGGTTGTTTTGTGTCGATTCCAATTCCTTATCTATACATGGTGAGTTGAATCAGATCATAGTAGCCTCTCGTCACATGTTCACCTCGGTTGGCCGATTACTTTGGTAGATATGGGAGGAGGGTGTTACAGAGTAGTATCAGATAATGGTTCACCCTTTGCATTAGATGGGAAATGTGTTAGTCATTCATTCATGTCAATTTCATATGTGTTCTTACGTTTGTGGTCTATGTACTAGTTGTGTATGCATGTTGTTGGTTCTGGTTGCAGTGGTGTCACCATGTGAAGGTTAATGGAATTCTTTTTATATGTGTTTATCATGAGTTTATGTCAGTTATGCATTGGATATGCATGTTATTGTTTGTATGTATTGTGTATGCAGGGGTTTTATACATATTTTTTTATGCATGAATTTTGTCTAATTGGTGTTATGGTGTCATAATTATGCATGGTAACTGGACAATGGTTGAAATGATGATGATATATTGACTTGATTATGTTTATATATATATGTATTTTGCTAATCCAGTCGGTCTTCTAGATGAGATATCCTCCTTGAATTATACTTAGGTACATTGGACTTTTTATGATTTGTTTTAGTTGACATAGTATGCCTTATAGGAAGAGATCAAGATGACTAGTAAGATGGTAGACTACAAAGATTCTCCCTATGAATTAGGTGAGAAGCATGGTGTTGGGCACTCTTCTTACTTATAAGACGCATTGAGTAGTTTTAATAAATAAATAAGGATTTGGAAATAAAATAATGACATAATCATGAGCGCACAGGAAAAACAAGTAGAAGTCAATGCAATAATTCTTGACAGTTTGTCAGAATTGAAAAGATAAGGGCCACTCTCAATCAGATATGGGCAGGATGATGGGAATATTTGGGCATATGGAAGTAGGTCTCATGGTGGTTTCAGATCAAATAAATACGACACGATCAGAGATGGTATATTATTATATACTCCAGATAGGAGAGGTGATGGCCACATGTAGCATTCTAAGTATGGTTCTGACAAGAAAAATGACCATCACCGTTATCACCCTTAAATGAGGAGTGACAGGGGATACTTGTAGGATGAGTTTAATAAAGCGAAGGCACCTAAATTTGACAGACATTTCAATAATCCAAAGGATCCAGAGGCTTAATTACTTGGCATGAATAAGTTATTTAAACTACATGAGTACACATAGAATGTGAAGGCCAGAATAGTTATCTTCAATATCGAAGGGAAAATGATATCTGGTGGGAAGATGTAAAATAATTCAAATACATCTAGATAGGGGATTTGAGTTTGCATGAATTCAAAATAATATTCAGAAGGGAATTAATTTTCAGAAAGGTACCACGATAGCAAATCTAAGGAATTTTGTGAGCGTAAAATTGGATCGATGATAGATGAGAAGTATACGAACAAGTTCCATGATCTATTGAGGTATATACCATACAATAAAGATTAAAATGCTAAATTTCAGGGATTTTTCAGTGGATTTCCATTATCATCAAGATATCATATTGATTATGATGAGCCTTGGTCACTTCAGGAAGTTATTGGGAAACCGAAGCATTATTATGATCAGTCAAAGAATAAAAATGAATCTCGTCAAGGATGGAAAGGTAAATATAAAGTAAAAGGTAAATGGAATTCAAAAATAAAATACCTCAGAATATATAAGAGAAAGAAAATGTTACATTGCATAATAAGTTCAATGCAACTAGATAGAGACATGGGTCACAAAAACAAAATTGAGGTGATGGTACAGGATGGTTAGAGTGTTGGACATGTGGTAAGGAGAATATTAAAAGGGATTGTCCATAGAATCAGGGTTTTAGGCCTTAGATCTATATTTCACAGAAGGCCCAAACTATTGAGGATTTTGGGAAGCAAATTACTCATATCTATGCAGCGTTAGATAACATGCATACCAATAATCAAAAATTTATCATTGAGATGGATGGTATGCTTTGTGAT
The DNA here is from genome assembly GCA_034641835.2 of Pinus albicaulis. NCBI lineage: Eukaryota > Viridiplantae > Streptophyta > Pinopsida > Pinales > Pinaceae > Pinus > Pinus albicaulis. The sequence goes on along the minus strand of CM076573.1, from coordinate 983,922,543 downwards.
ATAGTTGTTTATATTTTTATCGATCCTAAATCTAATTATATTTATGTAAACCCTAAATTGGTGGATAAGTTTGATTTGAATAAATAAGTGCATGTAGAATCTTGGATAGTGCAGTTGGATATAGGTACGATGAAGAGAGTTCATCATTGAGTAAGAGCTTGCGCATTTGAGTAGAATGTTATGCCTACAACAACGTATCTGAATGTGTTACCATTGGGGTCATATAATATGATTTTGGGTATGGACTGACTATATCTTCCATGGGGGATTCACTATGGGAGTAATACTATAGCACATGGGTTCATATTGGGCTATATATAATGAGGAAAAAATGACATAATATATTGGGGCATATATAGGGGGTAAATGATTTTTATATTGGAAGGTATAAAAAATGGAGCTCAAAGTTAATGAAAAAATATAAAGAGGTATAAAAAATGTTAATGAAAAGGGGGATACCTACAATAAATAGTGAGATTATGGGATTTTTAAATTGGGAAGGTGTATTGCATTTATATTGGTAGGGGTTTAAATAATGTGACTTTTAGAGGAATTTTCCAATATATACTCAAATTAAGGGTATTGTTTACTATGTTATGATCGCACTTGATATGTTAGAGGTTCATTGACTGGAGCCCCCATGATATCTTCATAGGAGAAAAGTGGAATATTATGAAAAATCCATTGACTATTTCGATGATAATGGGGACCATAGAATATTACAGGGTAAGAAGACGGAAACATCAGTTAGGATGGTGAAAACTATTTAGGAAAAGTGTAGTCAATGAAAAGGATGTGTGTTATTTGCAGTGCATATTTCTAGTGATCAAGGTAAGATGGATGAGGATGCAGATATATTAAGAAGGTACTTGATATTATTGTAGTTTGAGGATGTGTTTCAAAAAAATATCTCATAGTTTCTGCCTCACAAAGAAGTGGAATTCTCCATTGAGTTGGTACCAAGGGCAGCACCAGCATCAAAGGCATCATACAATATGAGAATTGAAATTTTATTAGAGCTAAAGTTATAGTTAAAGTAAATTCTTTACATGGATACATTAGGACAACTGTATCATTGTGGGATGCACCAGTATTTTTTCTGAAGAAGAAGTATGGTACTATCAGGTTATTCATTGATTATAGGAAGTTGAACAAGGTGGCCATCAAGGAAGAGTATATGTTGTCGAGGATTGATGATTTATTTGATCATTTGAAGGGTGCAACATTGTTCTCAAAGGTTTATTTGAGATCCGGATATATTTAGGTAGGCATCAAGGAAGAGGATATTTACAAGAAAAAAATCCAGACCAAGTGATGAGGCTCATCATTAGGTATATCTTAAGGGGTTACAATGTTACCATTTAACTTTATTAAATATTTCTCTACCTCACATTTGATTACATTTTTTCATATTTGTCTTAGTGAGAAACGTGTAAGAGGTTTTTTATGACTTGAAACCTAACATGGTTTAATTTTAGGAAATAAATCTATTCCTTTAGTTAGATTCCATGTTAGGGCTTAGACTAGACAATAAGGACAAATTATCATAAAGTTTTCCACCTTATTAACTTCCACAATTTTCCCAATATCACCTAAGATCCTCATCCACAAATTTGAATTCAAAGGCAGCCAAGAAAGTGAATGTTAAGAGGGAGCCACACTCCACACCTCTCAAATATCAATGAGAAAAATTCCTACTTTTTAGGGAGCTTTTGGTACCTACCCATTAATATAAATAAACATGAGAGAGATATAATTAATATGGTATTGTTATAGGCAACTAGAGAGCTCTTGAATCTGGATTAAAGATATTTTTTACAGTCATTTTGACGTAATAGAATTTTTATGAAATGAGAATGAGAAGTTGGTTTTCATCTCCCCGATTTGATTTCAAAGGACTGAAGCTTGTGGGTTAGGGCCATATCCATGGGTTGAAGTATCTCTTGCGTATATTTATGTTTAATTTATGATTAAGTATTTCAGTTGATTTCATTTCATTCTAGTAGCATCATAAGACATTCAAAATGGTGTTGGCACTCTCTCTCTCTCCCCTCTTCCATTGGGGCTTGAGGAGAAATGTCTCCAACCACAGACCAAAAATATCTAGATTATGATTTATTGGAAACGATAAAGTAGTGTTCATTCTATTTATCATCAATTTTCTACAAATTAGAGGTTGGATTTATGTTTTAGCTGAATGTTAGCTTAAGTTAAATAAAATTTTGCTTCAAATCATATTTTCCACTATTTAACATGATATTTTTTTGATGGTAAATGAATGGGTGTATGTATTGGTTACAAGAATGATTGCATATTTAAAGAAAAACCCTTTTTATCACTTCCATATTTTACTTCAACCCTCCTTCATTTTCCCTTCCATTCTTCTACCCATAACCTTGTTTTGAAGACCATCTTCATAACCATAATGAGTAGCCTTCTTGGTGCAATACATGCCTTAAAGGGTTTCAAGCTTGGAAAAGGGAGTTGGCCAGCCCCCATACACTTAGATCCATATTTCCCTTACTCTTACTCACCTCCATTCCACCATTCCTAGCCTCAAAATGCTCTCATCCTGTTTCCTGTAGCATTACACGACTTCATCTAGCAAAACAAGGATCTTGTAGCAGCTTCCTGTAGTAGTGCTAGGAGCCACTATATTCAGCCGAGAATAAATCCTCCACCTCATATGGACTTAGTATAGGCCTTAGTTGACCTCCATCCCTGAATTCTTGGTTCAAATATGCCCCTAGGCCAATCAAAATCCTTTTCCTTTTTGCTGCAATAAAAAGTAGCTTTAGTGTGTGTGTGAAGATAGGTAAAAGTTAATTAATGATTTATGTGATGTGTGTGTGAAGATATATTAGCTCCGTTATTGCAATTTGGTTGAGTAGTTAAGAGAATTAATGCAATATAGTGTAATTTCCTTTCTTGAAGCTACAATAAGTGTTAGTTTCTTCATTGCAAAAGTAGAGTTTAGTTAGATGAATGAGTGCAATTTAGTATGGCTTCCTTTCTTGCAAACAAATAATGTCCATGATTTTTTTTTTTTAGTATTGAATTCCAATTAGAAGTTTGGTAGATTCTCTCTCTCCGAAGTAACAATAGTTCCTAGCACCTCATTGTATACCTTAGATGAGGATGGAATGAGTAGAGCTCATAATTTGTTCATATAACGTTTTCACCTCCAAGTTTTTACAAACCTCGGGTTGATAATTAAATTTGAGGAGCCTCTGAGATTTGCAACCCTCTTGGTGCAATACTAGGACTCACCACTTTTTGGTGTTTTTTCCAGGGAGGTGTCTAAGTAGATGTTTGTTTTTATTTAAGAATTATTTTTTATTTTTTATTTTTACATTTTGTCTCAAAATATTGAAAAAAAAATAAATCTTTAATGCCTTGAAGTCTTAGGGACAACCAAGGAATTGTTTTACCAAAAAACCCCACATCCCCACACAGACACCCTTCACTATTCTTCAACGAATGTGAGTTAGAACATCCTCTATGCGAGCAACCTGAAAAATTTGAGAAACCTATTAGCGAAGAAGAGGAAATTTCTTCACCAGAGGAACATGCTTCACCTATTAAATATGTTGCTGAGAACATACCCAAAGTAGTATTTCCCATCAGAGAAACCAATATAGAGACTAGCATGAAAAACTTCAATGCTTCAGACCTTCCACACTTCCATGGCTTAACTTATGAGAACCCTCACATTTTCATGTTTGATTTTTTTGTTGTTTACAGGACTTATGACTATGACTCAGATGATGAAAATTTGAAATTGAACCCCTCTACCCTCAAAGATGTAACCTTGCACTGGTTCATGGGTTTACATAGGGATTGCATCAATACCTGGGCCCAAATGCAATTTTCCTTCAACAACAAGTATAGAGAATATTGTATGTCCAAATAAACCAAGGAAAAAACATTTAGGATGACCCTAGGGCCTCATGAACCTTTAGAGGATTATGAGGAGTAGTTTCAACTGAATTACAAGAGGGCCAAATGTACCCTTGATCCCGGATCATTCAAGTTAGTTATTCTCTGAGGGATCATGAAATAAGTGATATAAACCCTTAATATGTTGTCTCGAGGATAAATCTATCAAATAAATTATGAGTAAATCAATATTGTATATAGAAATCACTCTAGGGAAGCTAGGAAAAAGGGTAGAGCTAGTCAAATCATGACGAGTACCTCTTCCTCTTCAACCTCAATTAAGAATGATATTTGAAACATGTTGGAGTATTTTAAAAGTGATAAGTTGCACACATTTTCTTTGCAAATGAACACAATTCAGATAAAAAAGAAACAAGAGGAAGCATAAAGAGCCCTAGCTATATTTTTCCGTAGATTCACTAGAACACATCCTGGGAATGAATGTTGAATGAATGTCATAGAGGCTTCCTCAGTCTCTGAAGAGAACCATGCAACAGAAAAATTCCCTTCCTTACCTAGCCTAAAATTTGTATACCAAGGGGTGGAAGGTGGGCAAAGAAACTATTCTTTATAAATTAAAGCAAGCCTTAAGGACCTCGACCTTAAAAACAACGCATGCAAGGTGCACCTAATTCCTACTACAATTTAAACATGAATTCACCCTTGCAACCCTGGTATACTTCAACTCATCCATCCTGGCCCAAACCTCCCTCTTGGCCTTATGCCCCTCCGTATCATCCTCAACCTGTCAATCAACCATTTCAGCCATTTCTTCCTCAACCACCTCACTGTAAAAACCCATCACAAGGATGGAGGTCTTAACTCAACCAACCTCCTTCTTTGTTGCCTCCACCCAAACATCAACCTCAACTCACTAATCCTACTTCGTCTAATTTTCCTTAGATACCTTCCCAACCAAATACAAACCCAAAAAATAAGCAGTCATAACAAGTCTACAACGGAGAGACATATTACCCTGCCTATGTTGTGGAGATCCATGATATTCACCTTAGGTCTAGGAGAGTTCTATAAGATAATAATCCACCATATCAACCTAAAGAGGTTTAAAATGAGAAGGAAGAGAGTACCCCTCAAATAAATCCTCCTCCTTTTCCTGAACGATTGATCCATCATAGCCAGCACACCTAGAAGAGTCTAAAATTATCAGAGAATTGAATAATATGTGTGTAAATATACCCCATCTCTAGACTATTAAGGGTTTTCCCATCTACAAAATCTTATCAAAGAAAAATTCTTCAAAATTCCTGGGAGAAAGAAGAGACACACCCCCACCATCAATGTTGTAGGTCAGGTATCTTATTTAATACTAGGGAGAGTGATTTTCATAAAATACCTAGAACTTGGGAGTCCATTGGTGGATGTAAACATTAATGGTATCATTTTCCTTCATAAATTATTAATATTGGGCCTGCCATAAATATTATGACCAAAGAAACCATGCTGAAAATCAACCTCGAGGGAGCTTTGAGGAAGAACACTACACTTCTCAAAATTGTAGATAGATCCATAGTCGCTTCTAAGGAATGTTTTGAGTATCTCATGGTATCCATTGACTCTTGGGAGTATCTCACTAACTTATTGGTACTTCATCACAAAACCAAGTTTAATGGTTATCCTCTCATTCTAGGAATACCTTGGTTAGCCACTACCGATGCTTATATCAATTATAGGGATGGAAGCATGACCATCAAGAATGGGCCCCTATAAAAAATGCTCGTATTATATCCTCTTGCCTATCCTTCTATTGAACATGATCTACCTTTATGGCTGGAGTATGAATAAGAAGATGAAGTGTACCATGCGACACCATACCATGTCTATACCTTAAATGTTGTTATCATAAGTGGGAAACTTGATGAAGATGACCTAATTGACCATATCCTTCAAAGGCAACCCCTCCACTTCCATTCCACTTGATGAACTACTGACAGAATCAGAAAGAAACCCTTGGAATAATCTATGCTTAGTTGAATCAACCCCTAAACCTACCAATATTTTAGAATTTGTCCCATCTAGAACTATAAATATCAAGCCCTCCTTCTTGGCCAAAGAGGGAGAACAATTGTGCCAATTTCTGAGGAGAACGTAGATATTTTTTCTTGGGATTACAAATAAATGAAAAGGGTGCATCCCTCAATTTTCACATACCATATTTACATCAAAGAGGGGTGCAAGCCTGTGTGCCAATGCTAGAGGAGAATGAACCTAGCCTTAAAGGACATAGGAAAGGATGATTTATATAATTTGTTGGATGCAAGGCTTATATGCCCCATATCATTAGTCATGAATGGGCGTATCATCTTTTATTAGTCCCAAATTGAATGGGAAGTGGATGATCTATGTGGATTATAGAGAGTTGAACAAAGCCTTCAAAAATACCATTTCCCTTTGCCTTTCATTGACCAATTCTTGGATGGCCTTGCAGGGAAGAAGTTATTTGCTTTCCTCGAGGAATTTAGTGGTTAAAATTAGATCTAGATAACCTCGAGGATGAGGACAAGACCAAATTTACATTTCCTTGGGGCAGATTTCCTTATAGAGTTATTACATTTTGCCTATGCAATGCCCCTTCCACTTTTCAGATAACATTCCTAAGAATTTTTGCTGAAATTTTCCATGATTCTCTAGAAATCTACATGCATTATTTCACTCCCTATGGGTATGATTTCTAAGAGGCCCTCTCCAATCTGGGTAAATTCTTGAGGAGATGCATTGAAATTCATCTCTCTCTTATTCATGATAAGTGTGAATTATTAAGGAAGGTATGGATTTTCCTTGGCCATTCCATATCTCAGGAAATGATACAATTAGACCCAAACAAAATTGTCATCATAAAAAGGGTGCCTATTCCTCTGAAGTAGAGTGATGTTAGGAGTTTCTTAGGCTTGTATAGTTACTATTGGAGATTCATCAAGGGTTTTGGTAAGGTTGCTTCACCATTGATCATATTGTTGTCCAAGGATTATGAATTACGTTTCTCAAGTATTTTTCAACACGTCTTTGACATCATAAAGGAAAATTTGACCACTTTCCCTATACTTCTATGTCTGAACTAGGCTTGTCCTTTCCATATCCATATTGATGCATCAGATAAAGTTTTTGGGGAAACCTTAGGGGAAATGGATGATAAGTTTCCCTATGACATTTATTTCATCAACAAAAATATGTCTAAGGCTGAACTAAACTACACTATCACTGAGAAAGAGATTTTAGTTTTTTTCCATTCCTTAAATAAATACAAATATTATATTACTAGGTACCAAAATTTTGTAAATAATGACCATGAAAAAATTAAATACTTCATTAAAAAACTTGATGTGAATGTTAGAATTATTGGATGGTTATTATTGTTCCAACAATTTGACTTGACAATTATTGATAAGCCAAGGAAAGAAAATGTCGTTGCATATTTTCTGTCTAGACTCACTTTTCCTGTAGATGATGAAGAGATGGTTGATGATAAAATTCCAGATGAACACTTATTTTCTGTCTTAGTACCCTCTCCCTAGTTTGCTGACAATATCGAACTACCTGGTTGTTGGGAGGTTTCCTCCAAGTATTTCATCGAGGGATAAGAGCATAATTTTAACAAAGAGTGCCCCTTTCACTTGGATTAGTGACAATCATGTCAAACTAGGACCATATTATATCATCAGGATATGTGTAAGGGAAGAGGAAGTTTTCGATATCCTCTCAGCATGTCATGATGGGCCTTGTGGAGGTCATTTTGCTGCTAAGGGGACAACTTTCAAATCCTTGAAAGTTGGCTACTATTTTCCTACTCTCCATAAGGACTCCAAGAGATACATCAGTAGATGTCATCAGTGTCAGAGGATGGTGAAACCTACACCTAGGTATGAAATTCCTATACAACCTCAGATGGCCTTGTAGCTATTTGATAAGTGGGGCATGGAATTCATTGGGTCAACTGATCCACCATCTTGAAAAAATAAACAAATCATAGTATTCACTCATTATTAAACCAAGTGGGCTGAGATAAAGGTTTTCAAGGTAAAAAGGCTAAATGTTTGAGAGAGAATGTGTTCTACAAGTTTGGATATCCGAGGAGATAGTCACCGGTTAGGGGGCGCAATTCACATCCCATCTTATTGAGAATATTATGAGGCAACACAATATGAAGCAAAATATTTCTACTTCCTATCACCCTCAATCAAATGGGTAGGTAGAAGTGACCAATAGAGAATTATAGAACATCCTTACCAATGTTTTGAGTAGCAACAGAATACATAAGGCATACAAATTGTTGGAGGCCACTTGGTCCTATAACACAACCTGGAAGATATCTATTGGGTTTACTCCATATGATTTGGTTTCTGGGAAGAAATATTTTTTTCTATTGAATTTGAGTATAACACCCCCATAATGGCAGCTAAAATGGAGTTGGATATCACAAGGGAACCAAAATAAATAATGCTTCAAAAAATTAGTTTGGATGAATTTAGGATGGAGGCCCTCCTCCACACTCAAGTGGTGCATCTACAAAGGAAAATATGGCATGAGAAGCGCATCCAAGAGAAGACATTTCAAGAAGGAAATTGGGCATTTCTCTATAGCTCAGTATTTAAGGACTTCTATTAGTATGAATATTAATCACAAGCATACGAAAAAGGCTCACTTTAGCCTTGCATGAAAAACAACCCTAACAAAAAATATGGCTACCAATATCTTTAGATCTGCAATTAGTTGACCAATATAAATGCTGAAAATTCTAGATCTATGCATTAAAAGACATTAAGAAGTAAATAAAAGCAAGAATTGCTCCATGCATCCAATAGACAAGACAATATTGTTTTAAAGAATTTTTTGTATTTTTTGACACCTGGGAAGGGAACATAGAAAAATGTTACCAGTCACCCTCAATGGGATGGGTTCTTGTAAGTCCTCAACACTTAGTATCTAAAACCTCTCTCTCTTGATGGTTTACAAAACCCAGACAAAAAATGGAACTCAAAGGGAGCTCACAATAAAAATGGTAGAAAAATATGGCAATGATGGTGGATCAGAGTGATCTTTAGGCAAAAAAAGGTAGGGAGTGAATGGAAAAACCCTTCTGTTTATAACAAAATATTGAGTTATTCTAGATATTGGTGGATAATTAAAATATTATTAACCAAATCAAGATCCAACTTTTATGGAATACTTTATTATATTTGTTGGAGGGAAAAATAATTTGACTTTTTGTTTGTAAATAATAAATAAATAATCAATTTATTTATTATTTTAAGGATGTGGTTGAGTAATAATCAAATAAATAATGATTTATTCAATTATTTATAAATTATTTAGTCACATTTAATAAGGAATATTATTTAAATAATGTTTAAATAGTTATTCCTAGAAAATAATAAGACAAATAATGATTTATCTAATTAATTTTCCTGTTTTGGGTTAAATATGACTAGGAATATTAATTAAACTGATGTTTAACTAATTATTCCTTGAGTAAAATTAAACGAATGTGGATTTATTTAATATTTCCTCATGGGGTTTCTTGTTTAGACCATAAACAACTTAATAAATGTGGTTTACTAAGTTATTTTTCATAGTGAAAGCAATTTTACTTAATGTAAAATTGGTCTTACATGGTGTACTCAGGTACATCTAATAGTAATAGGTTAGATGACAAAAAATGGTGTAACATATTCCCCCCCAGTGTGTGAGCGTTAGGAGCTAAGTGTATGACCGAAGTACGTTGTAAGAACTCAATCACTAGACGTCGAAGGGGAAGTCAGAGAGAGAAATATAAGGTCGACCAAAGCACTAGAAGACTAGACCCTGAGGAGGCGAGACTTACAGGTGCAAAAAGTCTCTTTTATGAGTGAGTACATGTGCTATAAGCAGTGGGGGAGTCATACCTATGCTCGCGAAGACAAAGTAAAAAGAATAATGTGTCTAGTAAACAAGGGACTGAACTATATAATACATGTTGGCATAAAAATGAGCTAGATAAAAACATGATAATGAATCCCACATATATACTATGCCTGGGATAACAACTAGGAATTATACAATAATATTTGATTACATGAGATATAAATACAACCAAAGTGCCTCTATAAAAAAGAAAGGGCTCTGGAAATCTGACTAATACATGCAAACGAAAATGCGCTGCAAGCAGCTGAGGCCGACATCATCAAATCTATGGAGTTGAATCAAAGGCTGTAATGAAGAGGTCATCCAGGCATGTGGGGGGCTACCTGAAGGGTCACCCCCTCATGAGTTCTGAAAAAATCTCACACATAGCCTAGAATCACCGGTATCATATGCTGTATCACTAAACCATCAAGTATACAGATCTCGATCATACTATAAGGAGTTGGAGCTGAGAAACAATCAATTCAAGGGGTAATAAGGAGTCCCTTTACCTGATATGAGGCAATGAACACGAGTGGAAGCTGGAACCAAGGTACACTGCCCTCAAGACCTATCTTCTGGATTGAATGATTTGATGTCGATAGAAGGAGGTCCACCGTAGGTGAGGCAATAAGGTATCCTCAACTAAGGCATGAGAGAAAATAATAGAGCAACTGATAGACTGACATCAGGGATGATGATGAAATGGGGAGTACTCAGTAGTGAACAGATGACTTCCCTTGTTAGAGCACAAAGGGCATGGATGACCTGGCATCGCCTCACACAATATCATAAGGTACAGGGGACAATAGTACTGAAGGCCATAATGTGCAACACGAGAGAGGAATCAAGTAATGAAGGATGGAGGACTATAGCGAGATACAAAGGGACTCAGGACAGACTCCATGAATGCGATGATGACTCAACTCGGATACTCTAAACAAAGGCAACTCGATGATGTTTCCACATATAAAAGGTTGAATGAGAACCTTAAAAACATGAGTACATCATGGTTACTCATGACGAAAATAGAAACAAGAAAGGACAAGTATGGAGGCAAAGTGGTGCCCTAAGTACAACTGGTGCAAGTGAAGGAATTCGATTTTGAGGGGTGGTGAAGTGACACTTCTTAGACAAAATGTGTCCTACTGAAGTATCAAATCATAAGAAATCATGAGCTGGCTACCTAAAATAAATAGAATGTGCATTTCAGGAGGGAAATTCTACGGGTAATATTTCTTAAGATAGAGTGCATTGTGAGGATTAGGAAGGAGGTGTCCTTTGAAATCCTCTAAGAGGTATGGCCCCATACCTAAATCATTACTAATGATGTAAGGGCGTAGCCATAATGAGTCAAAATTCCCATGAGCGAGGACATCATGGGCCTGGTCATACACTAGAACGAGATCACCCTCGTGAAAAGTACAAGGGTGGAATTTTTGGTCATATAGAGCTTTGGTGCGTTTCTTAGCCACTTCAATGGTTTGCAATGCAACACGATGGTCTGTAGAATTGCGCTCAAGCATGATAAGTCATTGTTCTAAAGGTTGGGTTTCAGGGAGAAGTTCAACGGCTAGATGAAGGGAGCATATTTCACATTCGATTGGTAAAAATGCCTCCTCTCTGAAAACAAGGTGGAAAGGAGTAAACCTAGTGGCGGTTTTAACAGAATTTCTATAGGACCACAAAGTAGGGAAGAGCCTATGGTGCTAGTTGGTTTTATGATTATCCACCGTCCGTTGAAGCATGGTTTTAAGGATTTTATTGACTACTTCAGCTTGGCCATTACCTTGGGGGTAATAGGAGGAGGAATATTGGTGCTCAAAGCCCAACAGTGAGCATAACTCATGCCATATCTCATCTTCAAAATTTCGGCCATGTTCAGAAACCAATTGTTTCAGAACTCCTAACTAAGTGATAACATGGTTAAAAAAAAAAGAGTTGTGGTAGCTTCCGTGTTGTCAAACGTTGGCATGGCCTCAATCCATTTTGTGAAATAGTCAACCGCCATGATGATATACTTGTAGTTACTAGCAGGTGAAGGTCGACACTCCATAAATTATATGGCCCACTTACAAAATGGACCAGCTGAGATGACAGGATGGAGGCGAGCCAGAGGGGCTCGTGCCTTAGGGGAGAAATGTTGGCAATTGGAACAGTGTTTGACTACTTCAATGCAATCACCGAAGAGAGAAGGCCAAAAATACTCAGCGCACCTGATTTTTTGGGTAGTGGCAATATCGGAGAGGTGGCCACCATAAGCGTTGCTATGGTAGACATTGAGGACTTGCTCAGATTCAACACGCATGAGACTCCATCTTGATCGTGATGCTCAACGATGTATCCATCATTAGCCCCCCCACCGATAAGAAGGTAGTGGGGGGGCTAATGATGGATACATCGTTGAGCATCACGATCAAGATGGAGTCCGAACTTTTGGGTTCACAAATAAGTGAGGATGTTACCATACCAAGGATCATTTTTGGTAATGGAAAACAAATGTTCATCGAGAAAATCATCATTAACTGGAGGATCCTACATACCGGTAGGTAATTCATAAATGGGTTTAGCGAGGGCCAGACCTTTCTTACTTTTAGGTGTGACAAATTCAAGATCGAATTCTTGGAGGATAACGATCCAATGGGCGTACTTCCCATTGATGATTCGATGGATCAATAGGAAGGCCATAGGGTTGGAATTAGTCATGGCCTTGGTTGAACTCATGAGGATGTAATGATGAAGCCTTTGGACCAAGAACACGAGAGCCAGTGTTAATTTCTCTTCACGTGAGTAGGATACATGAGGGCGTACAAGGTTCTTACTAACATAGCATATAACATGCTCAATTCATTTGTCATCTTCCTAAATAAAGACTCCAGCAACCGAATAGGTGGAGGCGGAGATGTACAGGACGAAATCCTTCTCAAAGGTAGGGGGACGTATCAAGGGAGCGGATGTGAGAGCATGTTTTAGGGCATCAAAATACTCTTGAGCATAGTGATCCAACACAAAAGGAATGTGAGATCTGAGGAGTCTAAGGGACCCATGTGTGGTGGTGGAATAGTCGGGAATGAACCATCGAAGGAAATTAGCTTTGCCTTGGAGGCTTTGTAACTGGCATAGAGTACGAGGAATAGGAAGCTCAAGGATGGCTTGAAATTTCAAGGGATCAAGTGTTATACCATATTTAGAGACAATGAATCCTATAAGGCAACCGAAAAGATCACAAAAGACACACTTTAGCAGGTTGAGGTGGATATTATACTTGCGACATCAGAGAAATACGATACGCAGATCATGGAGGTGCTTCACCCGATGTTTAGAATGTGCAGTGAGGTCATCTAAATAAGCGAGGATAATATGAGCCAGGTCATGGAAACAGTAAGACATGGCCTGTTGAAAAGTGGCTCTGGCGTTCTTAAGGCCAAACGACATGACCCGATAGGTGAAGGTTCCCCATGGACTAATAAACGCAGTCTTAAGCTGATCAGCATGACAGATAACAATTTGGTTGTACCTGGAGAAACCATCCATGAAGGATAGGACCTCGTGCCCTGCACACTCATCAATGATTTGGTCAATGAATGGTGTGGGGACTTTGTCTTTGGGACAAGCTTTGTTCAGGTTGTGAAAGTCAGTGCAGACATGGATGGTGCCTTGTTTCTTAAGAGAGGGAACTGGGTTGGACACCCAAGTGGTGTATTCGATGGGATAGATAAAACCAGCCTGCTTGATCTTATCGATTACAGCTTTGACAACCTCTTGTCTATAAGGATTAATGGGTCTCAACTTTTGATAGACAGGTTGTCATCGTGCCATGTATCAATATTGTGTTCGACGATGGTGGGATCAAGTCTGGGAATTTCTAAATAGGAGCAGGTGAAAACATCACAGAATTCCTTGAATAGCTTGGTCTAAGCCTCAATTTCTTCCAAGGTGCACTAGGCGCCCAAGGTGATATTTTCTTCTACTCCTGGTTTATCAAAAATGTTAAATTTAATGGTAGGAGAGATATTGCCCATATTTCCTTCTTCGAAAGCATCGGGTGCAAGGATGGGATTTCTAAACCAATCGAATTCATCAAGAATGAAGTCTTTAGTTTCCACAGCATATTAGTCATGGGACTGCCATGGGAGGAAGCGCGCACAGTGGTGCATATCATCCCATGAAATGTCAGGGTCGGTCATGGCTTCCATAATGTCTTCATTGTAATGGAATATGGGGTGGCCAGAGGAAGGGAGAAGACCAGACTCGGTAGAGCTACCTAACTCATCATCATGTGAATCAAGGCTCACATGCGCAACATCATAGGGAATGATGGAGGAGTAAGTAGATAAAGGATCTATCGATGTTGATCCCAGGGTGATCGCTGAAGGGAGGTCAGGTGAAACATCAGGGGAAGCCTCCAGGGGGACTTCCACCGAGGGTCTCATGGATGATGATAAGTATAAAATGGTGGCCGAAGACTCTGTCATTTCGACATCAGGAGGGGGAATGTCAATCGGAGCATGTAGATCCTCTGGTTCTACCAAGGGGTAGGTGACCTTGTTATACTTGGCCTCGAATTGGCAGAATTCTTCCAAAGAGGAATGATACTCTTCTAGGCAGGGACAAAGGTGAGTGTAGTGGCCATGGAAATCACACAAAGCAAAAGGGTGATTTGTGCACATGGATTTGAGTTTTGGTACTGAATTAAGTATAGTGACATAGACCTTAGGGATATAGACTTCGAAAACGTTTCATTGACCATGGGCTTGAGGTGAGGCAACTCTAGACATGTATGGGTGGCATGACCGACAACGTCACACAAAGGACACTGGATGGTATGCTTTGGCGGCTGAGGAGGGGCAGGTTTGTCAGGGTAGCCTTGCCTTTAGATGCCTTCTTGCAAGCTTTTCTCCCCTCACTCAAAGATTTTGTAACAGGAGTAGGTTCCTGTTGAGGTGGCTGAGGCACATAAGCAAAGGGAGGGGTCATGGGGACAGGTTGGACTGGGGTCAAAGCAAGATAAGGTTTGGGCTGACAAGGCAGGGTAGTGGCGGGGGGATCAATGTACCAGACTGGGATCCCCAGGGTCAGGTTAGGAAGGGATAAGGTGGCCATGACATGTACCAAGAACACTCCAGGAGGGGGAGCTAGCAACAATATCTGACAGGAGGCGTAATGGCCAGAAGAGACGACTCCAAGATGGTTAAGGCTTGGAGGAACCATTCCAGGAGGGTAGAGAGGCTCATGGATACCATTTGTAGGTGAAGGGCCAGGAGGAGGGGGTCAAAAAGGCTGAATCCAAGGGCTAGGAATAGGGTGCGAAGGGTGGGGCTGCTGACTAGCCGAAGTGAACCGCTTGAGGGAAACCCAAGAGGATTGCATCATGAAAACATTTGATGAGCTAGGATTAGAGATAGGAGGAGGAAGACCAAGGAATGTACCAAGCAAAGAGGAGTCTTTGTAGAATCTGGGTAAGACACTGGTCAATGGATCGACGGTTTGCTTATTGGCCACCGAAGATATGATGGACTCAGGGGAGGTCTGAGACTTCGGTTCATAATATGTCAACTAGTTAATGGTGACTATATTTCCATTATGCGGAAAGGACATCTTGTGGTAAACCGCAGATCGGAAAATAGATATCACATAGGTGTAGCTACGAAACAATAGAATGTTGTAATCTAAGGGGGCATCAATGACTTGTACATCAACGCAAACAGTCTTTCCCGCAAGAGTAATAGGAAAATTGCGGAACATGCCAATGGGTTTGGAGGAGTGGTCATCCCACACTCGAAGGGTGATAGTAGAAGATTCCAACTTAGGTGATTCAAGTTTCTTCCAAACCAAAGCGGACATCGCATAGGTAGATTCCCACTCATCAGTGATACAAAGGGAAACGTTGGTGTTCCAGATCTTGACAGGGATTTTGAAGGTGATGAAAGCAAGAAGAGGAGGATGTTCTAATTGGTCAACATCAAAGAAAATCAATTGATCATATGAAGGATCTACAACACCCATGGTAGATAGTAAATCTTTTCATTGTGAAGGAAACGATTGGAGGATTTCCAGTGTTGAGATTGTAGCAGGAGATTGTGCCAAATCATCTACTATAATATACAAATGGGAAGCTTTGCTAGAAGCAGCATTTTGGCACAATAATCCCTTAAGGATCTTGGTATGAACCTCTGCCTTAGGCTGAGGTATAAGAAAAGGACCATTAATTGTTGAAAGAGGCTCTTTAGAACCTGAAGAAGGGGGCTCCAGGGAAGATGTAGCGGGAGGCTTGTTGTACTGACGGGACCGAGTCTAAAGGTTGAGGTCAACGATAATAGGTTGGTCAGAGTTCATCATGAGAATCTGGTAATCAGAGGTACCAGATGGAGGAGGTTGAGTGGACACCTGACCTTCAGGTGGTTGGGTAGCCATAAATCCTTGCTGAGGAAAAGGATTAGTAAACATATACGGCTGACTAGGCACAACATTGGGAGGGATGGAAGGGGGGAATTGTTGTCCTCATGATGCTGCTTGAGTCTCCCACATCTGCCACATATCTGGTAAAAGAGGAAAATCATGAGTATAATGACCATAAACACTGCAACATGAACAAGGCTTATTCATGCGAACAGGCCTGTCCTACTTGGGCTGAGTGCCATGTTGCTGGTTAGCACTGTTAAGTGCATTATTTTGAGGATTAGGTCTAGGATTACCAGGGGAAGATTCATTTTGAGTGTCTTTCCTCTTCTTTTTGGAATTAGGAGGGTTAGTCGCACCCTGTTGTGCATACACCTGCCCCTGAGTGGGTGGTGGTTGTTGTTGCGGGGGTTGAGAAGGCAAGGGAGGCAGAGGTGCTAATGCTTGAGGAGCTGGAGAACCATGGTGTGGATATTGATAATAAGGAGGTTGGGTAACATTGTAGTAAATAGGTTGGGCAAAAGGAGGAGGCATGCCGTATCCTAGATACATGCTACCAGAAGGGGGAAAAGTGTTGGAGGTGTTGGCCCCTCCCTGAGGAAAACCATAGCCCATGTGAGGCTGATTTTATGCACGAGAAAGAGATCCAAAGATACCATTGGTGGCATGAGATGCCCATGGTGTGTTGGCATGACTGGGTCTAGGAAGATCAGGTAGAATGGTATAAACATAACCATATTGAGCGTAGATCAAGTCATATTTTAACGCAATATGGAGAGTAGCTTCTTCGGTTTGAGGAAAATGTGATGTGAAATCTTTTCCGATAGCAGGAAAAAGGGATCTAAGGAACTAGTCCATGTATACACGGTCTTCGAATGTAGGGGCTCGACATAGACTCTTTCTTCTATGCCATTCCTGGACATGATTAGATAGGTGGGTCACAGACGATTAACGGAAAGAAGTCAAAAGTTTGGTACTAGTGTCATAATAAAGGGGAAGCTGGGAATAAGATAGAAAGGCCCGGGTAAGAGTTCCAAAGGTGCTATGAGAGGATGAGGCCTAATCAACATACCACTTAGAAGCTTCGCCAGAAAGCGTATGTTGAAACAACTAAAGACGGACGGAGTCACTGGTAATGAAGTTAGATGAATACCACATGTGGAAAGATCAAACATGATTTGTAGGATATTCTCCAGCAAGACCTTCAAACTTGGGGATGTCAGAAGGGAGCTTGGTTGGCATAGCAGGCCAACCAGCTTCATGGCATATAGGGTCATTGATCTATTCGTTAAAATCGAGAAGGCTGAGGCCTGCCATATAGGGGAGTAAGGGAGCAGCCGTGATAGTTCATGTTGCGGTCCCACTAGTAGTATTCCCAGCATTAGGGTCGGGGCTACCACCAGCGTTAGGTCCTAAACTAAACATGGTGAATGTGAAAGGGGGAGAACCAGGGGTGGAACCAGAAGAGGAGTCAAATTTCAGACTCAGTGGAGGACTAACTCGAATCCTACATGGAGGAGTAAGTCTTCCTACCAAAAACTTGGGATGAAGGACAAGAAATCTCTGGGATAAACACTTTTGGGGCACAATCATGAAAGAAAAAACACGACACAAATGGAAGAGATACCAACAAGGGCGAGGAGGTGCAGGGTCAATTGATTACAATGTCGAAACAAGGGCGGAAAGGTGCAGGATCAATTGATTACAATGTTTAAATTCTTTGCCTGGTGGTGTTAACCGGGCGCTTGTTCGCTTAAGGTGTGTGTGTTAAGTGTGTAAATTTTATTTCTTAAACCCAAACATTTGTAGAGAAAAAGAAAAAGTGTGTTGTATAACTATAAATAAACTTGTAGATAACAGTATATGAAACTGGAATAACAGAAAATAAATAGCTAATTATGCATTAATCTAAACCAAAGGAGGTGAGCCTCTCAAGAGCTAGTCTGTAGGTAGGTTAAAATATAGTAAAAACACAAAAAATAGCCAATATATCTAAATTTAGTAGGGACAATGATCCAAAGGTCAGATATGTTCGAAATAGGTGCAGAAAAACATCAAAAAATCAGAGGAAAATTTGTTGTAAATGAGGTGGCGGAAGGCTATAGCCTGGAGGGAAGTGGAGGCGATGCTAGAGGAAGACCCAAAGAAAACTAAAAGGAGGTTTTTTGGATGGGTAAACAACTAATATTAAATGGATTTGAAGGTAAGGAATGAGATCTGAAAAAATGGTTGAATACACTGAAATTTCAGATGATCTGCAGCAGCTAAAACTCTTCCACGAAATGTGGAGGGTACTAAAGCCCTAGGGGGCTAGGTTCCCACTTTGATGAGTAAAACAAAACAATTATAGGTCCAAAATAGGTGGAGACGGAGGTCATAAAACCCTGAATAGAGGACCATACAAACCCAAAAAAATCTCAGAAAAAATCCTGCCAAAAGTCTAGGTCATAGTTTCTGACCTGTTTTTTGCAGAGGTCACAAGTTTTTCTTTTTTCTGTGCCCTATAGTTTTAGGTCGTAGGTTTTGGCCCAAAAAGTGTGACCTGCACTTTTGGAACTCTCGGGAGGAGGTTTCAGAAAAAAAAATTGTCTCAGCTATGGCCGATGCCTGTCACCTGCGCAATAGGTCCGAAAACACACAGAAGTTAGAATTTTTAATGTTTTAGGGTTTTATAGGTTAAAAAAAACATGAAGAAAAGAAAAAAAAGAAGCTGAAGATAAATCCTAGAGTTGGAAGCAGCTAGATATGTAGGGATCTGAAAAACAACAGAGGTTGTAATCATAAATCCCTAGTGGAGTTGCCAGTTGTTAGTATGAATCTTAATCGGAAGTGTATGAAAAAGGCTCACTTTAACCATTCATAACAAACATCCCTAACAGAAAATATGGTTGCAAATATCTTTAGATCTATAATTAGTTGACCAAGATAAATTTTTCAAAATCTAGATCTATGCATTAAAAGACATTTACCAGTCAATAAAAGAAGGAGTTGCTCCATGCATCCAATAGACAAGACAAGATTGATTTAAATAATTTCTTGTATTTTTTGACCCCTCGGAAGGGAACATAGAAAGATGTTACCAGTCCCCCTCAATGGGATGGGTTATTGTAAGCCCTCAGCACCTCACATCTAAAATCTCTATCTCTTGATGTTGTAGAAAACCTAGACAAAAAATGGAACTCAAAGGGAGCTCATAAAAAAAATGGTAGCAAAATATGACAATTATGGTGGATCAAATTTAGACAAAAAGTATAGATCCAGAGTGATCTTTAGGCAACAAAAGGTAGGGAGTGAATGGAAAAACCCTTCTATTTATAGCAAGATATTGTGTTAGTCTAAATATTGGTGCATAATTAAAATATTATTAACCAAATCAAGATCCAAATTTTATGGAATATTTTATTATATTTGCTGGAGGGAAGAAGAATTTGATTTTTGTGAAATCCCTTTATTTGTAAATAATAAATAAATAAACGATTTATTTATTATTTTAAGGATGTGGTTGAGTAATGATCAAATAAATAATGATTTATTCAATTATTTATAAATGATTTAGTCACATTTAACAAGGAATATTATTTAAATAAAGTCGAAATAGTTATTCCTAGAAAATAATAAGATAAATAATGATTTATCTAAATAATTTTCCTACTTTGGGTTAAATATGACTAGGAATATTAATTAAATTGTTGTTTAACTAATTCTTCGTTGAGGAAAATCAAATGAATGTGGATTTATTTAATATTTCCTCATGGGGTTTCATGTTTAGGCCATAAACAACTTAATAAATGTGGTTTACTAGGTTATTTTTCATAGCGAAAGGAATTTTATTTAGGGTAAAATTGGTCTTACATGGTGTACTTAGGTCCATCTAATAGTAACAGGTTAGATGACCAAAAAATGGTGTAACAAATTCAATGGAGAATTATTGACCAGATAGCTAGGACCCTATCGGATAGAGAAATTGCACGAAAATTGAGCTTTTCATATCAGAACGATATATCAGGAGGGGATCCCTTTGCTTTTCAATGGTTATATGCTAAAAATTTACAAGAGGCCCATGTCCAAGGCATAATTCATCAACACAATCAGCACAAAGGTGAATGTAATTTGGAGCCTTATAGCTTCTAATAAATCGCCCTCACTTGGGAAAAAGAAAATGAATAAATAAAAATACCTCTGTCAAAACCTTACTGAGGCATACGAGTCCAACTTCATGATTGAAAACTTTCCTGAGGCACTCGAGGAGCAAAAAAAAAAAGGTATAAATATCCTTGGGTGAAAACCTCTTTAATGCAACCAAGGAAGGCTTGTGGGTTGAAAACCTCTTCTGAGGAATCCCAGTTGTCTTCAAAAAAGAAAAGAAAAAAAAAAGAAAAAAAAGAGAAAAAACCAAAAAAGGATGGAATAACACCAAGAATAATAACTCATTTTTGTTTTACAGGATGATGAACAGTGGCATATTATGGGAAAAGTTGCAGTATTCATCCATTTCCCTTCCTCTCCCCTATCCATTCAGTCCATTTCCAACTCCATCACTCATCCCACCATTAAATTCAAGCACCCTATGAGATAGAAAATCTTAGATTTCATCTTCTCTCTGTACTATTATAGGATGCCTTAGAAAGCTACAGGAAATCCAGTAGTATTATAGGAAGTCCTGAACACCTACAGGCAGAAAGGGAAAGGTCACAACTAGACATCCAGGGCTCTTTAATCGTAATACAAGGCATAGAAAGGGTCACTCTACATATTCCCACCACCCTCTCATCACCATACCATCCCATGCATAGAGATTATTTTTTGTAACCCTCCATTGTTCCATTAAGATAAAATACAATCCTACACAAACACAAATCCCTTACTTTATTTTTTCTCCTAGATCACACCTCTACCCTAGAATTCTAATACCATATCTATATTTTTCACACCATTCCCCCACCACCCGATGTTAGTTTCAGCTCCAAAAACTACAGAAAGGATACTACTACATGAATATGATGTCTTCTTGTAGCACACCTGTGCAACAACCAAAACAGCTTGACTATGACTTTGCTCATTCAAATAGACAAATAAAGGTTGAAAAGGTGATCCCAAATAAAACCATAACACTATAGGGAGGATTCTACACCAGCAGAATTAGCTTGAAGCCTCCACAAGGTACCTGCAAATACACAACAAACAAATATAGTGAGCACCTCAAAAAAATGAAGAAACACCAAGAATTCAACAACAAAAGAAACTCTTGTGATGATTTCTCCAATCCTCCAGCTCTATCCATGTAGGACCCTGCAACCAATCGACAATTAGGTAAGGCTCAAGTATGACTCTCTTGCTCTCTCTGTTGTGAAACCAGCTCCAAAAAGAGAATAAAAGAGATATCAATTCCTTAGAAATAAGCCACTTTGAGGGGGAAACCTCCAATACATTACATAAATGAACAATTCTTGGATGATACAAATTGCAAAACCTCCTTTCTATATATAGGAGACCATGGGGCCACAATGTAATCCTAGTGGGGCCACAATGTAATCCTATCCGACCTAACAATAATAATGTAAGGGCACAATAATAACAATATGGGGGTTACATGGGTACAACAATAACAATAAGGGGGGCTACACTAACATAATAAGGGACTACACTATTAATATAGGGACTTAACATGCCCCTTTCCTTCAAACAAGTGTTGTCCTCAATGCTTGATTATTTCTTGATGCTTCTGTATAAAATTCTCATCCTCCCATGTGAAATATTCTACAGGAAAGTTCTTCCACTTGCTGAGATACTCTAAAATTGATCATACGTTTCAAGTTCCTATTTTTGTGACTGCTTCAGAACTTCTTTCGATGTGATGTTGATCTTCCTGTTGTTTCACTAGATTCTGCACCAAAGTTAGGTTATCCTTTGAGATTTGGAGAACATGTTGTTGATGCTCGATGTGATCTTCCACTAATTTATCATCCATATTAGCTATTATTTGATCCTTAAAAACCATCCAACTTAGCCTCCATTTTTTCTTTTAAACCATCTATGTCATCTTCGGTTGCACTTAATAAGATCGAAATTTGTTGCACTTGGTATCGTAATTTTGATATCTCATACTGCAATTCTTCCTCTTCATGCATCATAGTATATATTTTTCAGGGCTTAATGGGTATGGAATTATTTTTGGGAGGCATTATAGAACCCAATACTGATAAAAATTCAAAAATATGCCCTTGGAATCACTTCAAACTTATTTTTCAAACAAACTTTATGCAATTTTAAAAACCAAATGCACACTTTTTTCTTGATTTTGAGGAGCTCAATATTTAAACTAAAATATATTTGTGATTTCGGACCTTCAATATCTGAAATTTTTCCCTAAATTAGCCCTCTAAATCTTCTTTCGAATGCCATATGTCTGACCTCATTTGGATTCTTCAAGTAAAAGTTATGTTCAATCTCCCACAATGACCTAATTATGCACTGGTTCAGTAGAGCGAAATTGTATGACTTGCCACCTGTCACTGTTTTCTCCTTTGCCTCTGAAATTTATAGAAAGGAAACTAAAGTTTGTGTACTTCTAGTCTCTTTTTACAAAATTCCAATCCGATGCTCAGAGAGAGATTTATGAAGATTTTACCACGATCACCTCTTTGAAATGAAATTCGAGAACCTGAAAAAGACCTAACTTCCACAGATCATATCTCTGGAAATATTGCGAACCAAACTCTGAAATTTTGCAACGATCTTCCTTAGGATTTGAGCTTCGCACTCTGAAAATTTCATCTTCTGAACCTTTGTAGAACAAATGGTATAGCGACAATTCCGCGATGACATTTTTAAGTGAAATTCGGGAGCCTTAACCTCCACAGATCATATCTCTGAAAATATTGCGAAACAAGCTCTTAAATTTTGCGACGATGTTCCTCAGGATTTTAGCTTCGTACTCTAAAAATTTCAGCTTCTGAACCTTCATACAAAAAAATTTATAGCGAAAATAATAGGATGACGTGTTTGAAGCAGCAAAAACCCTAGGATCCAAAGCTCTGATACCAAATGTTGTGAAACCAGCTCCAAAAAGAGAATAAAAGAGATATCAATGCCTTATAAATGAGCCACTTTGAGGGGGAAACCTCCAATACATTACATGAATGAAAAATTCTTGGATGATACAAATGACAATACCTCCTTTCTATATATAGGAGGCCATGGGGCCACAATGTAATCCTAGATGACCTAACAATAATAATGTAAGCGAAAAATAATAACAATATGGGGGCTACAGGGTACAAAAATAACAACAAGGGGGCCTACACTAACATAATAAGGGACTACACTATTAATATAGGGACTTAACACTCTCACTCTCACTATGCATATTTGGTTAAATGATTTAATGTTGAGGAAAAGAGTTTTAATAAGCTAAAAGGTGGCCAACAAGCTTGGCCACTTTCGATAGTCAAAATAAAACAGCTTGGTAGAGTTGGCATGCAACGTGGATTTTTCACATCAGTGGAAATGAGATCACTAGAAGTGGTTTTTTATTACGATGTAGGAGGGAATGATAAGTTTGAGTGAGACCAACAATTCAAATGAGGAAATCATGAATGAGGGACACCTCGACACAACGCTCCAAGACCACTCTAAATGGCATATAACATACCTCATCTCAATTTTGTCTGCATATATGCTCATTTCAAAAAAAATTAAGCAAATTATTAGGTCGGTAAGCCACAGAGGAGGTTTGATCACCAAATAGTTGGACATGCAAGAAGTGCTACAGGAAAACGTACAATTTCTACAGGAAGCTCAAAGAGTGCTATAGGGTGGCAAGAAGGGGCATGCCAGAAACCAAAAGGGTCAATTAGCTTAGAAAAATCCACCCTCAATTCTAGAACATTAGTTTAAAGAGGTAAGTGGCCATCACCCCAATATATCCATCAATTTCAAAAAAATAATTCTTCTAAACAGTCTGCATGTTGTAATGCCACAATTGAGGTAATTGAGAAAGTTCTGTGAAGAGGTAGGGAGTAAGACATCCATTTTGAAGTGTTAAGAGTGTTATTACACCCTATCACTAGTGAATTTGACACCAACGCCATAGAATAAGTACATGGTCAACCCAAGTCAGAGACAAGAAGAGAAATTGTAGGAGGTTTTAGTACAAAGGAACTTAAAAACAAAAAAATAATTCAATTACACCCTCCTATAGTGAAAACATTTATGAGTCATCAATGGTTAGGTTTCTTTGAGCTCCTAAGGGGTTATGAGGATGAGATAGCTCGAGAATTTGCAATGCCTCTATACTCTCAAGTAGATGTCAGTGCCACTATTGTGGTAAGGGGACTATCCATAAACATTACTCTTGAATTAATCAGCGGACTAAGAACATTACCCCTAGGAATGAAGTGGAATAGAGAATATAGGGTCACGAGTTCCACTGCAAAAAAAAAAAAAAAAATGGGTCAAGGAGAAGCACATAGAAGACAAAAATTTGGCGAGAAGGGAATGTTTACCTTATCCATGGGATGAGGTATCCTACCACATCTTGAAATACATTTCTTCTAAAGGTAGATTGAGTATATTCTATGGCTACCATTTCATATTGTTACATGAGCTTATATTTAAGGAGGATTTCCTTTGGAACAGATATTGAACATACCCTAATTCCTCCTCCACTCCATCAGAGACATGAGTCAATGGGTTAGAGAAGGGAAACATCGACATCTAGATCATCATGGCTTGATTAAAATAATTGTATAAGATTCCCTTAACAACGTAAGGATCCTTGTGTTATGGTCTATTTTTATAGACATGGAAAGGGAGAAGCTGATACGAACCCAAAATATCACTCCTGGAGATACTCCAGCCTCTAGCCTTGGAGATAGGGATACTAGAAAAGAGGAGGAAGGAACAGAGAAAACATAAGAATAAGGGATGGAGACGGAAGAAGAAAGAGAAGAGGAAAAAATGAGAGAGGAAGGAAAAATAGAGGATACAGATTCAAAGAAGAATGATATTGAGGAATAAGAAGAGAAGGAAGTAGAAGAGGAGGCTTTGAGCCCCAAAAATACCACTAAAATATTCCCTCAACAGACTAGTCTGTCGCTAGGAAAAACTGAGTATGAGGTGGATCCCACCTTAGCCACTTTGAGCACCCATTTGGAGCCCAAGAAGAGATTAAAAAAATAGAATCCTATGTATTTTAAGACAATAAAGAGAAGTAGGGTGTAATAAGGAAGACCTCGGACTCCAACAAAGGTCCCCATTTCCATTGAAGAGTCCCCCATAAATAAGGAATAGATGGTGCGAAAGGAAGGAAAGATTGAATAAATAACTTCCCCGAGGACCAA
The DNA here is from genome assembly GCA_034641835.2 of Pinus albicaulis. NCBI lineage: Eukaryota > Viridiplantae > Streptophyta > Pinopsida > Pinales > Pinaceae > Pinus > Pinus albicaulis. The sequence goes on along the minus strand of CM076573.1, from coordinate 983,896,969 downwards.
ACCTAAGACACCCATGAACAATGTAAAGAGACACTATAGTAGAGAAGCATCCTTAAAATGGTTAGAATTACGCACAGACGTCAAAGGAGGATAAAAGAAAGTGCTACAGGAAGAAAATGAGATGCTACAGGAAAAACAAAGTGTTCTACAGGAAGAACACCAAGTGATACAAGAAGAACAGAGTGAACAAGAAGAAGGAAATAAGTAACGAATAAAGGGGAAGAGTGCCTATATTGAAGGAGAGGGGTGCAATATTAGGAATAATTTGTAAAACAAAAACCATAAGAGGAAGCATCCTCTCGAAGAATTTCCCAAGAAAACATCACATAATTCCAGGTACCTACACCACAGCCTAGTTTGATCTCTTAGTACAAGTTCATTGAGGGAGTAACACTAATCCATAATAAGCTATCAGTCTCCCTCTTTTATGAACTAGAGGTAGAAAGGGGGCACACACATAGGTGGATTCAAATTACCAAATCCAAAAATGTTGAGGATATGGGGCTAATAGAGGAGAAATTTAATGAGATAGGAAATGACCTAGCTGATTTCAGAATTAGAGAATCAATGTTTAAAGAGAAGTTAAAAGAATAACAAGAAGAGAACATGAGGTTGAAGGGTTAGTTGCAGCAAAAGGACACGAAACTTTCCACTATGGGAAATATTTACATGGAGTCCATGCAGTACAGACACCCTTCTAATTCTTATGCAGTTTACCTGAAAGAGAAGTGGTTGAAATTCCAAATTAAGATCTTGGCACAGCATGGATCCTTACCCTTTAAAAACTATAGATAGTTCTTTGATTTTTGTAGGCATTCTAGTGTGGAAGAGAGGGCTAGGATGGTAGAATTTTACGTCCACAACCTCATCTTAACCGACATGAATTTTGGGACCCCAATTCCAGATTGGGTGATATGTAGTTAATCGCCCTAGCATCTTGGGTAAAAAATGAAAAAACAACGGAAGAAGAGGTAAAGAGAGTTATGAAAAGGGAAGAAATAAAGCCCCTCCCAAAATCAGGGTAGAACTCATAAGTCCTAGAGGGATCATCAACAATCACCAAAATATCTCTAATAATGTTGACCTTACACCAAGATAAATTAACAACCAAGCACAAGAAATATCAAATTTTGATGACACTTGAAGATTAATAGGAGAAGAGAGTGTGGAGGCATGTCAAATAAGATGGCATTCACTACCACTTGGCTAGAAGAACAAGGATTACCATACCCTAGATAGATTGAAATTTTCCTTAGAAAAGGCACCCTTCTACAAGAGAGCGATGAAAAGAATGAAAATTTGGTAGATACGATTGAAGCTAAGCCCACCCATTAGTGAAATTTTGATTTCTAAAATGGGACTCCTAAGGAAATTATAAAATAATAATGGTTATAATAAAATAATATTAAACTACATCATCAAATTTTAGAGGGGAAAAAAGAAAAAAATACACTTTCAACTTGCATTTTTAGCTTATCTCCCTAGGGGTTTACTCGTTATCATTTATATATGAAGATCCATATATTTAATAATAATCCAAGTTAGTTTATTATCAAAGTGAATCGAATTTTATACCTTTGTCCTCGCTAGTAGGAAGAGCCCAGTCAAGAAGCAAGTGGTTGTGACATGGGCAATTTGGGATAGATGAATTAACACTAGTGGGTCCCAATACATGGGCACTTAGATACTAATATCTGAACATATAACATAAAGGAAAGGCTAATATCTAGTGAAACATGGTTGAGGTATGACCTAGCACCATGTGAATTATAGGTTCTAGACTCAATCACATGGCAATAGTAGCAAGTGACACATGGTAGCTAGAAATGGATAATTTGGCCATTGGATTGGATGATTGGTAGGTGGAACATGGAAGGTACATGTTATCACTTAGATACATGATAGAAACTATTTGGTAATAGTAGATGACATGGTAGGTGCAATGGCAAGTGACGTAGTGTTGGAGGCTCCCATATTGGGGTACCAAACCACAAAGCACTCGAGTCCATTATTTTATTTATAAATCAAGGGTAGTGTCTCATATGGTGTGGTACATATGAACGAACATAGATAATATATAAAAATAAGCATAATATGGATAGTTTTTGGTGCATGGTGGATTGATGTGGAATACTAGAGAGATGGAACTCACCTCATTACCATATTTAGTAAGGTTTTCCCATGTATTTAGTTTTGGCTGAAAAAATAGGTTTCAAGACTTAATTGTAGAAAACCAAGCACTCAATCCTTTTGGTCCACATACCAAGGTACCAGAATGAATAAAAGGCAGTGATTTGGTATGATGGGGAAAATATCGTCAATTGTAGGAAAGTTGGATAAGCAATAATATAACTAAGAATTCTTTGATTAATAATAGGACTAATAATAATAATATTCAAATTAATATTTAAAAAATATTAATAATATTGAGAAAAATAACATTAGTAAATTTATTTAGTAAAATAAATAAAAAAGAATAGTATTATTATAAAGTAATAACAATATTATTGATATTATTTAATAATAAACATTAATTTACATCAGAGTTCATATATATATAATTAATTTTAAAACAATTAACTTTTATTTTAATTGAAAATTATACATTTTCATATAATCACTATGAATTCTATATATATACTAATTGTTATACTTATTTAAGATAAATAAAGTTGATAACCATAATAATCATAATGATCATTTAATAACAAGGTCACCACCAAGCTAGACACTAAATTGGTGACCCTTAACTAACATTGTACATATCTTAGGGTTTATATTTATTTTATGATTTATATACCTTAGTTTAAAATATTAATCCTTTGGGTTTAATATTAATCCCTTGGTTTTATAATACCTTGGGTTTTTAGTATTAATCCCTTAGGTTTATTATTAGATTTGGTTTATAATATCAATCTCTTGTGTTTATTAACATAAAGGTTCACATTCCTAGGGTATACTATTATTCACAAGAATTATAATATTAATCATAGAGTTCATTGTATATTATGTTAATCTATAATATAAATCCCTTGAGTTTATAATCATGAATAACCATGGTCAACCATCGTCAACCACGGTCGATCATGGTCAACCATGGTCCAACCTCACATTTAGAGAATAATTGTTTCAATATGAAAATCAACCATGGACAACCATGGTCAACAATGGTTAGTCATGGTTAATAATTCTCAACCATGGTCCAACATCACATTGTGAAAAATATTGTCTGAATATGAAAACTAATCATGATCAACCATGGTGAGCCATAGTTGAACATCGTATTGTGCCAAAGTTTGTCTCAATATGTAAACAAATCATGGTCAACAATGTTTATTTTAGTGTTTATAATATTTATCATACGATTTATATACCTTGGTTTATAATATTTATCTTAGGGTATATTATAGGAATTTCTCAATATGAAAATCAATCATGGTCAACCAAAGTCTTATTGTCACAAAGATTGTCTTGATATGAAAATAAACCATGGTCAACCATGGTCCAACGTTGCATTGTGATAAATATTTTTTCAAAATTAAAATAAATCATGGTTAATCATGGTCATCCATGTTCCAATGCTGCAATGTGACAATGATTGTCTAAATATGAAAATAAACTATGGTAAACCATGTTCCAACGTCGCATTCTCACAAATATTGTCTCAATATGAAAATAATCCATGGTCAATCATGGTATAACCAGGGTCACATTTTGATAAATATTTTCTATTAGTCCAACGTCACATTGTGACAACCAGGGTCATCCATTATCAACCATGTTCCAATGTAACATCTTGAAAAATATTATTTCAATATGAAAATCAAACATTGTCAAACATGATCAATCATGTTCAACCATGGTCAATAACTATGGTCACATTGTGACAAATATCGTCTCTTGGTCCAACGTCACGTTGTGACAACATGGTCATTCATGGTCAACCATGGTCCAATGCCGCAGTGTGACAAATATTGTTTCAATATGAAAATCAACCATGGTAAACCATGGTCAAAAATTGTACAACGTCACATTGTGGGAGAGGTTGTCTCAGTATGAAAATCAATCATGGTCAACCACAGACCAACGTTGCATTGTGACAAAGATTTTGTCAATTTTAAAATAGTTGTGGTCAACCATGTTTATTTTAGGGTTTATAATATCTATCTTATGGTTTATATACATTTGGATTATAATCATGGTCAACCATGGTGGACCATAGTCGACCATAGTCGACCACGATACCATGGTTAGTAAACCATGGTGAACCATGGTCCAATGTTTCATTGTGACAAATATTGTCTAAATATGAAAATAAACCATGGTCAAAGGTCGCATTGTCACAAAGATTTTTCCAATATGAAAATCAATTGTGGTCAACCATGGTCAACCATGTTTATTTTAGGGTTTATAATATTTATATTAGGGTTGATATATCTTGGGTTTATAACCCATGGTCAACCATGGGCCAACATCGAATTGTGGCAAAGATAGTCTCAATATGAAAGTCAACGATGGTCAACCGCGGTCCAACATTGTATTGTGACAAATATTGGCTTGACATAAAAATCATTCATGGTCAACCGTGGTCAAATTTTGCATTGTCACATAGATTATCTCAATATGAAAACGAGCCATTCTCAACCATGTTCCAACCTCAGATTATAAAAAAACACTATCTCAATATGAAAATAAACCATAATCAACCATGGTCAATCATGGTCAACCATGGTCAACCATGTTCACATTGTAAAAAATATTGTCTCTTGGTCCAACGTCACATTGTGACAACGAAAGTCATCCATGGTGAACTATGTTCCAACGTTGCATTATGACAAATATTGCCTCAATATGAAGATAAACCATGGTCAACCATGGTCAATCATGTTCAACCAAGGTCAATAACCATGGTCACATTGTGACAAAGATTTTATCTTGGTCCAACGTCACATTGTGACAACATGGTCATCCATGGTCAATCATGGTCCAATGTTGCATTGTGACGAAGATTGTCTCAATATGAAAATCAACCACAGTCAACCATTTTCCAACGTCACATTGTTAGAAATATTGTCTCAATATGAAAATCAAGCATGGTAAACCATATTTTAACATAGCATTGTGACAAATATTTTGTCAATAACAAAATTATTTGTGGTTAACCATGGTCAACCATAGTTTAACATCACACTATGACAAATATTTTGTGAATAAGAAAATTATTCCTGGTCAACCATGGTCAACAATGGTCAACCATGTTTATTTTAGAGTTTATATACCTTGGGTTTATAAATTTTTACCCTGGGTTTAATATTATTCCCTTGGATTTATAATCCCTTTGTTTCATAGAATTAATCCCTTGGGTTTATAATATTAATCCATTAGGCTTATAACTTCTTAGGATTTTAGAATTAATCCACGAAGTTTATGACATCAAACCCTTAGGTTTATTAATATAAGGGTTCATATGCCTCCGGTACAATATTATTCATAAGATTTATAATATTAAAGCTAGGGTTAAATACATATCTCTTGGGTCTATAATCATGGTCAACCACGTGCAACCATGGTCCAATGTTAGATTGTGACAAAGATTGTCTCAATATAGAAATGAACCATGGTAAAACATGGTCAACCATGTTTATTCTAGGTTTTATAGTATTTATTTTATGGTTTTACATACCTATGGTTTATAATATTAATTCCTTGGGTTTAATATTACTCCCTTGGGTTTATAATCCCTTGGATTTTTAGAATTAATCCCATGTGTTTATTCTTCCCTTCAGTTTATACTATTTATCCGTTAGGTTTTTTAATGAAAGGTTTAATTTTCCTATGGTGTAGTTTTATTCACAAGGTTTATAATATAAATATTTAGGTTTAATATAAATCCCTTGGGTTTATCATCTTAGGAAACCATGGCCCAACGTTATATTGCAACAAATATTTTCTCAATATGAAAATCAACCATAGTCCAACATCATAATGTGGCAAAGATTGTCTTGATGTGAAAATCAATCATGATGAATCATGAAAAACCATGGTCCAACGTTGCTTTTTGACAAAGTTTGTCTCATTATGAAAATGAACAATTGTCAACCATGTTTATTTTAGGGTTTATAATATTTATCTTAGGGCTTATATACGTTGCCTTTGTAATATCAATCCATGTGTTTATAATACCTTGAGTTTTTAAAATTAATCCCTTGGGTTTATTATTCCCTTGGCCTTATAATATCAATCCCTTGCATTTATTAATCTAAGGGTTTATATTTATAGGGTATAATATTATTCAACCATATGAAAATCAACCATGGTCCAATGTCGCATTGTGACAAAGTTGTCTCAATATGAAAATAAACCATGGTAAACCATGGTCTAACATCACATTTTGATTTTTATCACTCTAATAATTCTTAAGTTGTGAGATTTTTATTTAAATCCCAAGAACATTAGAGGTAACCGACCAACTTTTAAACTCTAGGATCTAGCCTTCCTAGGGTTCAGATAGGGTTCTCTCTATAAGATTTAACTTTGTTTTAATTATATGATATTAGGCTAGTTATGATGTCAAAATTGGTTTTGGTTTGGTTTGGTTTGGTTTGGTGAGAAAAATCACTTCATGAGATGGATAGTGATAGATATGTTTGTCCATTTGGCTAAGGAGTCAAATGTCAAGCAGATAGAACTAGGATGAAGGTAAAAAATTCAAATATTTTGAGGTCAAGATAGACAAGTCATTTAAGATCTTGGAAGGTTGTTTGGTGAAGTGGTTTGATCGGGAGAAAGAGAAATCAAGGATTCTTTGATCCGGATAAAGAAAGAGAAGACAGAGGTCTATCGAAAGAGGGAGATATTAAGGATTCCATACTCTAGAAATCAGTAGAAAACATAGAAATGATAAATAGTTAAAGCCATGGTGCTTTTAACAAATCCTGTAATAATATTCATGATTTATCACTCAAATTTAGAACACATATATGGATGCATGTAAAACATAAGAAGGTAAACAATGAAAGTAGAAAGTACTTCACTTAAATGGCTCATCACATAAATCGTGAAATATGATGTTTGATAATTTGATCCAGTCTTCTACTTGAACTTGCGACAAAAAGCCTTCAGGTAAAAAAATATTGACTATAGAAATCTTCAACAATTTATTCCACAATAATACATCAAAACATGAAGTATATATAAAAAAATGTTTACAAAATATCCTAGAATACTCATAGGAATTTTCTAAGGAAAATAAAATAAATTTTACAACAAAATAGTGACATTTTCTTAAAAACTTAGCAAGTTGTCCTATTTATCCAAATAAAATATAAGTGTTGTTTTGGATTGGGTGCAACTGGCTGCCTTGTTATCTCCAACTTTGGAAAAAGATATTTCAAATTTGTTTTGAGATATTATCTTCTTATCTAATACTCTTTCATCTGATACTCTTTACTGCTGATACACTTTAATCATTGTTTAAACTGCCTTACTGCTGTAAATTTCAGTTTTGACAGTATAAAAACAACAAACTGTTTTTATCATCTTCTCTACAATTTGAATTTTATAGTAAGTCAGTGAATGTTTCCCAAAATTCTTCAGTAGGGATTTTGATATTTTTCAACTTCCTAAAGTTCTCATCTGCCTCTGTGTATCTAGAGAATGTTGGATTGATTAGAAAGAGGTGTTTTATCTCATGTTGTAGATAAAACAAGTCTTCAAGGCTTTTAAGTAAAACCTTTCCTGCAGGAATTCCTTGTCCTTATGTTTTACTTACCCGCTCTTTTGCATGATCTATTATCTTCTCGTTGTATTCTTCTTGTGGCATTAGTTTATCATTAAGAACAAGGATGTTAGGCAAACCTCTTTTCCTCAATATCTCAAATTTAACCATAAATTTAGTTATGGCTATGTTCATGTTTCCACAGTTTCCTTCTAGTATCTTCATCAAATTATTCTTTGAAATTACTTTTCTTATTTCAAGGATTGTTTCTATTCTATCAGTAATTTTAATCTCCTCTAATTCTTTCTTGTTCTTCCTATTGATAAATTTGATGATCTCTAGGGCCTCTTCAGGTTTGGCACCTAGTTCATCCCTTCTTTTCTAAATTTCCTCTTGTTCTGCCTTTAGTAAATCATTTTTCTCATAAATTACCTATATTGATGGACAAATATCATTGATGGATTCAATGATTTTGGTCCATAGTTGATTCTTCACATAGTATATTGGCTATTTCAACATTGAATCCTCTTGTATATTCTTCAACTCAACATTTAACCTGTTAGACCTTTGTTCCTAAGTTTTAGCATTAATTTTGGTTAGCTTCTTAGTGTATTCCATATTTTCAATCACTTTCTTCAATCTATTGATTTCATTGGTTTGAATTGACATTTCCTCCATGGCCTTAATAAGTTTACTAGCCTCATCATACTGTTGAGTTTTTGTGGTAGAGGATTCTATAGCTGAAGTAGTAGAGGAAGTCACTGGTACCACTGTGGATAGTGGTACTTTTGGTGCCAACTCTTCTGCCAGAGTTGAAGGAATAAATTTTTTTACCATATGAATTACTGTAGGAACTTCTTTTGTTTTACGATTTCTCTGTCATGGACAAGATTTTCCATTTGGATTTTCATCTCTTTAATTTGTGCTGTTAATTGTAAAATAAAGTTCATCATATCATATTTTTGGCTTGCTTCTTGCACAATTTCCTTGGCTTGTGGATGTTCTATTGATGGAAGCTTGTGTTTTTTCCTAAGTGTTGCAATATCATCAATCTTTTTCTTCACTAATTCTTCTGCAACTTTCACAGTGGCAGGATCATATCCTACTTGAATAACCAATTATTCTAAAGACTTAATTCCATGGAATTTAGCATATGAGGAAGCCCTTTCAACCTTCATTTGGTCTCTTATATTTATTACTTTGTTCTGGAGCTTTTGGGAACTCATTGCCTTTGTAATCATGGTAGAATAAAGCATCTCAGAAGGTTGTCTATGAAACTCAATTTGATCTAATGCATGGATACTTTCTGCAGGCACTTCAAGGTCAACTTTTTTGTAATCTACCATTGTTTTGCGTGTCTTGAATATTGGTTGAAGCACTGAGATAATCAATTTCTTGTTTGAATAATCAAAAGCTAAGAGAAGTCTATTATGGATCACCGGTGTTTGTTTTAAATACTGAGAATAAATATCATTCTTGATTTCTTCATTCTTGGAATTTATCTGCTTATATTTCTTGGTGATGTCAATATCTTTATCCTCTACTAGCTATGAGGAGGATGCCTCCATAATTTGCTGCTACTCAACTGCCTCTTTATCTTCCACGTCTATGGTCCCTTTTTCTTTATCAACTGGATTGAGCTTAGGCTTTTTATTATATCTGAGTTTAAACCTAGTTTCTATTGTTGTTTTAGCAATGTGGGTACCTTCTTCCCTGATTCTCTTAGTAGCTTTATCTTCTTGATTTACAATTTTCAAGGTGTGACTAGTATCACCTTGTTTCACTGCTTCTATCAAAGTATTTTCTAGCCACTTTGTTTGATTAAAAAATTGTTCAATCTCAGGCCTTTTATCATCGATATAAGGTGTCGATTTACATTTAACCCTCATTTTACTAATTATTCCCTGAGGATTATAATTCCATAAGAAGCTTTCTTCAAATTTTTATTCCAGCAACTGTTTTGCTTCCTCTATTCTTGCATCCCTGTGATTGCAAATAAAAGGTGTCACTTGGTTCTTCAACTTAAATTGCGTATTGTTTTTGGCATCCAAGAAGTTGATTGAATCTGAATTGAGGATTTTCCTTATGTACTCCAAGGAAAAAACTCTCATTGGCACATACTTAGGTAGTTTATATGGTAAAATATTTGACCCAAAAACTTTGATCTCTGTATGGTTCTGATATAGGTACCAATCTCCAGTTCTAATTTTCTTTGATAGCTATAGAAATTTCTCAATTTCAAGACTTATCCTTGGTTGTACCTGATTTGTAAGCATATTAACCAATGGATGAATAAATTAATCTATAGAATCTGCATAACTGAACTCGTGGACTCTTTCCTGATCAAAGATGTCCAAAAGATGACTAAAAATGGATTTCCCTCTGCATCAAGATTCTAAAGTGTTATTGGGAATTTTTCTACTTGGAATTATAGGAACATGTGAAAAAGAAAATAAGTATATCGAAATACTCCTTCACTTGGAAATTTTACAATCTGATCATGGATATTATCACCTATGTATTCAACATTATTTTAAATGACACAAGGAGGTTGTCCAGGTACAAATTTATATAAAAAACCAAGAATTGACTCATCTGTGTGCTCATTAGTAAAATACCCTATGATAAAGGATAACATAGAAATGACATGCCTTGACCCTTCAGGAAATTTGGAAGTAGAATAAGTAGGGTTGATCTATGGAATTTAAAAATGTAAAGGCATGAAAAATTGAAATATTTGAAACCTTTTAAGAAATTCCAGACCAATTTAATGCTTTATGAGTGCTTATATGGATAAGGGAACTACACTGGGATCTGGTTTTAGCTGAAGCATCAAGTTTTTAGAGTCTACAGTAATTGTGAATAATACTTCTTTATTAGCGTCAACAATGGCTCTTTGTTTAGGAGAATAATAGGTTTGACATAGCCTAATGACCTTTAGACACTGATGAGTATGTGGCACTACATACTTGGATATATTTGACTCCCAAATCTAAACTTCAACAACTCAATCTAATGATTTTTCAAGACTCCAGTAGTGGAGGTCTAAAAGATTAAATTCTATTGCTGGATCAGCTATTTAGTAATCTACATTAGCTAAGGGTGTATTTTCAATGTCTACAATAGGAGGTTGTAGAGGGTTTACAACAATAGTGGTTTTGGAAGTCATTTTTGGGCTTGACTTTGACATTTTAGATCTTCTGGATGCTTGAAACTTCCAATTTCGCAAATTTGAAAATGTTTAATGATCGCACTTTAAGAAATGTGATATCATTAATGGATTGTAGAATTATGAGGAGATGATGCGAACGACTGATATTTAATGAAAGAGTTTCTCGGTATGTGGGGCATGGGGCCCAAATCTTTATATATGTCGGGGTTAAACTTTAACATTTAAAACGTAGTTTTAAATGCAAAAGAAATGTATTAATATGATATGCGGGGTGTATTGTGGTAGGCGAGTTATATTATATACACTTTGTTTTAACCTTTATGGATAGGCGGGGTATATATACATATATATATATCTGTGTGTGTCTGTGTGTAATCTAACCTATGGGATTTGAGGGGTATCTGTCACATGGGGAATATAATCTTAGGTTAAAAGGTTAAGAAGTGGATTTCTGGGATATTTTAAATAAAATGAATTAATATATATACGGGAAGGGGTAGTTTAAAAGGATTTAATACATTATGTTAAAATTAATATGAAATGAATGAAAACACTTTAAATAAACTGAGTAAAGTGTCACATAAAATTTTTTGAGCACAATGATTGTACCATTAGATATTTACACTTAAACTTAGGATAAATTGTATTTTATGGGTTTTTTGAGTGTTTATGGATGAAATGAAATTAATTAAGAGGGGATTTTACTTTTTCTAAGAAACAAATGTGTTTTACTTAGGAAAAGGGATTGTGTTTTTTTGGAAAAGGGTTAATATGTTGAGGAAATGGGCTTTTATGAAGGGAATCTAGTACTTTTACAAATCAGTTACTAAGCCTTGGGTTTGGTCCCAAAACAAATTTGAGAAATTATATGAGCCTCTTTAACTGAAGGTTTTGAATACTGGAACATTGTGGGGGAGGGGAAATTAGTAATTTTCTAGATAATGTTTTATTACATGCCTTGCACAACTGTTTTCTACCTACCCATCATTATTCTAACATTTTTTTACTTCATTTGCATGGGTGCATTTAAGCTTGCAACCCTAAATCCATTTTTATTTTTAAAGCATAAAACTATCTAATTTCTAACCTTATTTCATCCAAGGGCTCATATTAAACTATTGAGCTCCTCATTTATTCTCTAACTATCTACTGATTTTTCAAGTTTAAATAGTTTTACATATCTTTATTCTCAATCTAAAAACATGAAATTCAAAACATGAAAAGTTAAGATTAAATTATTCAACTGATCATGGATTATGCCATTTTGAACAATCTGCACATAATCATTATTTTTGTAGTAAAGTAAAAGTAGTGCGATTTGGCTTTCTCACTTTCATGTCTTATTCTTATCCCTTTTTTATTTTGGGGTCCATTTTTTATTATTTTTTATCATTTCTTTTCTACGTCCTTTGATCTTTCTTTTAGGACTTTTACCCTCTTTTCATTTTTTTATTATTTTCAAAATATGAGAAAACAACTTGCAGAAAGCAAGGTATGTACATATTTACAAGACTGTTATAGTTAATTCAAAAATTATGAACCCTATTATTATAGGACCCTAACAGTGAAAAAGATTGTCTCAACATTAAAATCATCATGTTCAACCATGGTCCAATGTCACATTGTCACAAGGATTGTATGAAGATGAAAATAAGCCATGTTCAACCATGTTCCAACATCATATTTTGACAAATATTGTTTAAATATGAAAATAAACCATTGTCACCCATGGTCAATCATGGTGAAGCATGGTTAATAGCCATGGTCACATTGTGATAAATATTGTCTCTTGGTCCAATGTCACATTGTGACAACAATGGTCATTCATGGTCAACCATGTTCCAACATTGGATTCTTACAAATATTGTCTCAATATGAAAATCAACCAGGTCAACCATTGTCAACCATGTTCAAACATGGTCACATTGTGACAGATATTGTCTCTTCATCCCATGTCACATTGTGTCAACATGGTCATCCATTGTCAACCACGGTCCAACATCACATTGTGACAAAAATTGTCTTAATATGAAAATAAACCATGGTCAACCATTTTCCAAGATCACATTGTGAGAATGGTTCTATCAATACAGAAAACAATCATTATCAACCATAGTATAACTTTGCATTGTGACAAAAAAAAAATCAATAATAAAATAAATTGTGGTTAACTTTGTTTATTTTCGAGTCTATATACCTTGGTTTTATAATATTTATCCCTTACGTTTATAATCCATTAGGTTTATTATTACCTATGGTTTATAATATTTATCTTAGAGTTTATATACCTTGGGTTTATAATATTTATCATAGATTTTACATACCTTGGGTTTATAATATTGATCCCTTGAGTTAAATATTATTTCCATGGGTTTATAAAAACTTTGGGTTTTAGAATTAATCTGTTGGTTTCATACTATCAATCACTTGGGTTTATGAATCTAAGGGTTCACATTACTAGGGTATAATATTATTCATAAGGTTTATAATATTGATCCTAGGGTTTAATATGAATCCCTTGGGTTTATAATCATGGTCAACCATGCACAACCATGGTCCAATGTTACATTGTGATGAAATTGTCTCAATGTGAAAATTAGTCATGGTGAACCATAGTCAAATATTGCATTGTGATCAAGGTTGTCTTAGTATGAATAGCAACCATGATAACACACGGTAAGCCATGTTTATTCTAGGGTTTATAGTAATTATCTTAGGGTTTATATACCTAGGGTATATAATATTAATCCCTTGAGTTTATCCCTTGGGTCTAATATTACTCCCTTGGGATTTTTGTATTAATCCTTTGGCTTTATTATTCCCTTCATCTTATAACAGTAATTTGTTCGGTTTATTGACCTAGGGGTTCATTTTCCAAGGGTGTAATATTATTCAAAAGGTTTATAATAAAAATCCATGTGTTTAATATATATCCATTAGGTTTATAATCATGGTCAAACATGGTCCAACATCTCATTGTCACAAATATTTTCTCAATATGAAAATCAACCATGGCCCAACATCACAATGTGACAAAGATTGTCTCAATGCGAAAATCAATAATGTTGAACCATGATCAAACATGGTCCAAAGTTGGTTTGCGACAAATATTGTCTCAATATGAAAATTAACCATGGTCAACCATGGTCAACCATGTTTATTTTAGGGTTTATAATATTTATCTTGTTGAAAATGGTATGAAGAAAGGAGTCTAATTTAATTTTCCCTTGAATTAAATAATAATAATTTTATAATTCCACATCAAAAGACAACTTGTATGAGTTAACTAAATTAATAGGAATTAGTTTTTTCAATTAATTCGATTTGAGGGTCTAACTTGAGTCATGTAGAGTGTCTCCTACAAAATATGAGCCCTCGTTGAGCTTATTTTGAGTTGTATTTAATTAAATCAATTTATCTTAGTTAAAATCAGTTTAAATAGTTCTAACTGATGGAGGAAATAGTGAGAGGTAAAAGAGTGGAACTTCAACTTGAACCACATCTATTGATCAATCAGATAATTGATAATTCACTCATAAATAACTCATGCATGTCCATTCTGCGAAAGACCCAATTGAGACTAGAGTTAAAGGGTGGTGTACTTTCAGTTGTATAATAATCCAAATAGTACAGGGGTTTCATGTAGTCAGAGGAAGACCCCGAATATATTGCGCAGTATGGATTGGGAATTTCCATAATTAATAGGGGCTAATTACCCAAGGAAACAATGCATCGAAATAGGTATCCTGGAGAGTAGAAAATTGCTTAAGTATTGAACAAATCTTGTCTACGTATTTGTGAGACAGATAGAGATAGTGTAGAGGTTACTTAGCTTGAAGAAAAACATTGTAATTTTGTCATATTTTTTTACTTATGCAATATACATATAGCGTGGTTTTTAGGTGTGTCTTTCCCCATAAAATACATGTTTATTGTGCGATGAAAATTATTTCTCTTTCATGTTTTGTGATTTCATGATCTAAATTAGTTTCCACAATCGGTAGAGTAGATTCAGGTATATTGTTTTAGCATATTACAATTATTAGTTGAATCTACATGGATTTTGTACATATATTTGGGTTTATATACCTTGCGTTTATAACATTAATCCCTTGGATTTATAACACCTTTGGTTTTTAGAATTAATCCTTTAGGTTTATCAATCTAAGGGTATATATAACTAGGGTATAATATTATTTATAAGGTTTTTAATATTAATCATAGGATTTAATATAATTCCCTTGGGTTTAAAATCATGGTCAACCATGTGCAACAATGGTCTAATGTTATATTCTGACAAAGATTGTCTCAATATGAAAATCAACCATGGTCAAATGTGGCATTGTGACAAAGATTCTCTCAATATGAAAATCAACCATGGTAAAACATGGTCAACCATGTTTATTTTAGGGTTTAAATTTTTTTTCTTACGGTTTATATACCTTAGGTTTATAATATTTATCCCTCATGGTTATTATTATTGCCTTATATTTTTTGTATTAAACATTTGGGTTTATAACATAGATCCCTTAGGTTTATGAATATAAAGGTTCATATTCCTCGGGTATAATATTATTAACAGGGTTTATAATATTAATCTTTGGTTTTAATGTAATCCATTGGCTCTAACGTCACACTGTGACAAAGTTTTTCTCAATATGAAAATCGACCATGGTCCAACATCTCATTGTTACAAATATTATCTGAATATGAAATCCAATCATCCCCAACCATGATTTATTTAGGGTTTTTAATATTTATCTTAGAGTTTATATACCTTTAGTTTATAATATTGATACTTTGGGTTTAATAAGATTCCCTTAGGTTTATAATCCCTTGGGTTTTTAGTAAAAATCCATTGGGTTTATTATTTCCTTGGGTTTATAATATCAATCCCTTGAGTTTATTAATATAAGGGTTGATATTCGTATGGTATAATGTTATTCATAGGGTTTTCAATATTAATGCTTGGGTTAAATATAAATCCATGAGTTTATTAATTAATAATAAGTAATATAAATTAAAAAACAATGTTTATACTCATAAATAAAAAATATATATTTATATTCATAAAACGATATTAATAAATAAAATAATAATTATTTAATTATTATTATTATTTATTTGTTATTTATGAATGAATTAGTTATAAATATTGAATGAATTAATTAATAATGAATGAAAAAAGAATGATTAATTAACAATTAATTAATAATGAATTATTACGTAATTAATAATGAATGATTGAATTAATTAATTAGTAATTATTAATGGCGTAGTCTAACTTATAGACGAAACCAATTTTTTTCATGAATTTTTTTCTAGTTAATTTTAATGAAAATCCGAGATTTTTAAAATCTTCAGTTTAAATTGTTTAATCTGCATAATTCAAGCTCCCCAATGGGTTTTCAGGGTGTTCAATCCATTTATGCATTCAAAAATGTATTTTAAACAACAAAAAATCTTGAAGTTTTATTACCATAGTTTGGTGAATTCCGCTAAAATACATTATTTCATCTATAGGTTAGAGTACAACATTATTAATAAATTAATTAATAATGAATGAAATGATTTATTTAATTAATTAAAAATATTTAATTAGCAATATTTATATTAGTAAAATAATATTAATAAATAATTACTTAATTATTATTATTATGTATTTATTAGTTATGAATAAATAAAATTTACTCATTACTGAAAATTGTTTTTTTAAGGAATTAATATATAAAAAATAAATTATTTAATTATTTAATAAATTATTAAATTAATTATTTAATAAATTAACTGAATGAAATAAAAGTGAATGAATTAATTATTATTATTATTTATTTATTAATTAATTATACTAGTAAATTTAATTAACAATACTATTAATTAATTATAATATTAATTATTAATAATAATAATAATTATAGTATTTATGAATAAATTAGTTGTGATTAAAATATTTCAGTGAAAATCACATCAAAGTAGATTTGGTCGATGTGTTTCGAACCAATCAGTGTGGTTAGTCAATGTGGTTCATCATCAGGACAAATATGTTGAATCAGAAACACGAGCCAGTGTGGTTAATCATCAGGACAAAGAATCATGAGGACAAAGATGATGAATCACACTAGCTGGTTCGAAACACGTAGACCAAATCTACATTGACGTGATTTTCACCAAAAGATTTTAATCACAATTTGTGGTTCATCATCAGGACAAAAAATCATGAGGACAAAGATGATGAATCACACTGGCTCGTTCGAAACACGTCGATCAAATCTACTTTGATGTGATTTTCAACAAAAAATTTTAATCACAATTTATGGATCGCAGAAGCCAAATTCCTAATAAACTAATTACTATTAATAAATAAATTTTTTATTTAATAAATTATTAAATTAATTATTTAATGAATTATTTGCTAAATTATTTAATAAATTAATTAATTATTAAGAAATAAAATAAAAATAAATGAATAATAATGATATTAGTAACATATTTTTTTTTTCTAAATTTTTTAATATGGTTGTAGTAGTAAACTAATATTTGACTTATATCTGTTGTTATAGTAGTAAACTAATACAGGTAGACAAAACCGTAAGCTTTTTAAAAAAAAAAAAAAATCCCAAAATCCCAAATTCCACAAACAAAATAGCACGCGTCTCGATCATCACGGGATAGAGGAAAAGGCTGGCGTTAAAATATTTACTATTGCACCAAATCAATTAATAAGTTAAAAAAGAACAACAAATTGCGTTTTAATGAAGTGTTTAATCTAAATTGTTGGGACAGATTTATTTATGTGAATAGAGGATGCGTATGAGTCGAAATCTATAGCTGTAAATCTCTACACCTAATATGAATATATTAATCCAAATTAATTTTAATAATTTTGGGGTTTTTTTAAACGAAATTACAATTTTGTATTAAAATAAAAAGTTACATTCATCAATATGCATTACAATCCCCGAGACTAGAAAATCAACGAAAAAAATTATGGAGAGCTTGTATGTTCTAAAAAATATATATCTATTATATTAGAAAAAAAAAATCATTTTTTATATATAAATAAAATTAAAGTAAATAATTTTTTTTTATGTCAAGTTATAAATGATCAGTATTATTATTTCCCTGTTAAGTTATAATATTGTCCATAACATATTTAACATCTAGTAAATTATATATTTTATGTATTTTATTAAAATATAAAAATTAACATTAACACAAACTTTATCTTTTATTAATCTTATAAAATATATGATTAAACAATTGGATATTTCTTTTTATTGTTTATGATGTTTAAAGTATAGATAATAATATTAATATAAATGATATGCATGACATCAAATAAAGACCATATTCTCTTCACTATGGATTTTTTAAGTTATAAGTTAAAACAATATAAGAAAATATGATATCTCTTGCAACACTACTATGTAGTGCACACCTTCCATCAATACATTAAATAACCATTAATTATATACTTGTCTTAATTTGTTAATATGAATTTGATATAATTAGTAACACAATTTGATATCATTGTTGATATAATTATTTAATTAAAATTGGTCAATAGATATTTAAAAATGTTAAATACTATTACTAGGATAAGTATATATTTAAATACTTTATAAATGTTAATATACATCAATTCATAATAAATATCAAAACTTATTCAAACTTTTTTTGTCCATTCATTCATATTTAGGGATGTCCAATGTTCACCCATTTCTCCACACAGTCTTTTAGAAATTTTGTTTACAACATTAATTCTAACTATGAAAATATACTTTCTATGAAGCATCAAACACTTGTTACATGATACAACATTCTTTTGTATTTTCCCTAACAGAATTAAAATAATAATAATATTACAATTTAGTAATGGTAACTTTTCTTCATCATTAAGTATTCATACACATATACACCACTAATAATAACCAGCCTAGATCCATCTTACTTGAGATCTATCAAGTGTTGATAGGAATCAAATATCTTGAGATACAAACATATTTTAGAGTGAAAAGAGATTTGATCGTTATATGCACTTAGTAGATAGCTATATGTAGTTGAAATTGAAATATTTGATTTATAATTCACGTTCTCGTTCTTGATATTCAAATGTTAAAACATGACCTTCATATTTTTTCATGTATGCATACATTTAATTATTTTTATTATTAATATTTTCTAAAATATTACATATCAAATCCATATTAAGCATTGAAATATTTAGAAATATCCTTCATACATTGAATAAGAAAACAATTATTAATGAAATACAAATTCTCTTAATCTTTGTCTTTGTTTATAAGTTTCATGTTTAAATATTTTACTGAACTTTCTTATTGAAACAACTTATTTATTTTATTGACATTAAAATATTTTTTGTTATTAATATTATTTGTTTTAAGTATTACATGTAAACTGAAAATAGAATAAATTATGCATGATGTAATATCAATAATGCTATTTCTTCCTTGTAGTAAACCACAATTTTTTTTTTCTCATTTCCATATCAGAAATCATATCTCTCCATATTAGAAATGATATTTCTTTCTCATACTAAAACATAATTTTTTTTTCTAAACTTTCAATTACTTATATCATTATATTAAGTTATGTAAATAAAGGTGCAAATTGAAGTACTTAATTATGTTGCACAATGAGATATTTCTTCCTAATACTAAAACACAACATTTTTTTTAAACTTTAAGTTACTTATATAATTATATAAAGTTATGTAAAATTAAGTTGCAAGTTCAAGTATTTAATTATGATAGATAATAATATCTTTACTTATTACTATTTTTAATTTAAATTATTATTTTACTATTTTTAAATGTAACACTTGCATTAGAGCATCTCTCGGTGCAATAATTCAATATCCATATAGATATAAACGGATAACATTTACTTTCTTCTTCATCACTTTTCTTGTATTTACTTTCTTTACTAGAACATTTAGTTCTTTTTTCATAGTGATAAATACATGATTTTCTTAATTAATTTAGATTGTATGAGTAATATGAATGATAACCAATTCTTTTGAGTGTGGTTTATAAAGCGAGAGATAGTATGTAGATTTCACTTATTTAAGTAATAGTCCCAATGAAATAGGAACATGCTATATTTTCGATTATTATTGTCAATTTTATTCTTCTAGGAGTTAGCTAATTGTATGATACTTTCATTATATTCTATTTCACTTTCATTATAGTAGGGAAAAGCTTGGTTATAAATTTATTTTCATTTTTCGACTAGAAGTGATCTTAAAAAAAAAAAACCCTTAAGTAGATTAATTTGAAGCATCTATATTCTACATAAATAGTTTACATCATTAAATTTTGTCAATAAGATAAAATGTACAAGTGCTTATGGTTGCATCCTTAAAAGAGAACCCTCTAGCACTGGAGGGTCTCTCCTTACCTCCTCCTCCACAAAGATAGAGAAATGGGAATAGCATTAAATCCACACAATTGTTGTAATTTAAAAGGACATAATGAAAATTTAGTTACTTACCAACATAAAGAAGCTACTACTAGGGCACCAAGGTCTTTAGTTTTTTCTACACCTTTTACTTAATGAATGCAATGCATGCTAGTGATTGAACCTATAATGTGACAGTATTTACTTCATATAACCTCACTAATATTTAAATAATTTCCACCCAATCACACTCATATTTACTCGTACTCTACTCTAGGGGAAAATCATCTACCACTTAACAAAGCCTTCTCAAATTTAGCCTATCCCAATAATTCTATGGATACTATAAATTTTGCGAAATTATTGACAGGCAAGCATTTCATCAAACATCTATCATCCAAGAATTTCATTAAAATCTCGTCATGCATCAATGTGTCAAAAAAAAATTATCCATATACTCACGAAAAGAACCAACCATATTAGACCATTTTGTCTCCTACAAAATCTCTAAGAATTACTCAATATCCCATGATTTATCATATAAAATTAGAATGGAGAAGTTATCCATCTCCTTAGTGTAGTAACCCTCTAAAAGTTATTCGTCTACTTTAGTTCCCATCTTTACATATTACTTCTGTCACCATTCAAAAACATTAAGTTTGCAATGAAAGTGTAGTCCCCACTTGAATTTGCCACCATGGCTTAGCCTATGTTACCACTCACCTCTCTTATGATAATACAATTAATGGAGTTAATGAAACATATAAGGGTTCCAAAATTTATATGCTCTATTTTAAATTTACAAATCAACTATATCTTCTATAGGATGAGCATAAATCTATTTTAATTATGAATAGAAGGAATGAATATTTTGATATGTAAACCATTTTTTAAAGATAGAACTGAATAAAATATTTTATCCCTTAATATTTAATAAATTCAAAATTAAAATATATCTAAATTAATTATTATAAAAGATATTATAACTAAAAACTATATATAAATAATTTATAAACTAAGTTAGATGATATGGACTTTTTTTCACCTCGAGCCATACAATTTGAAGCAAGATTGTGTTTTTTTGTTGTTGTTTAAGATACATGTTTAAATGCACTACCATAGATCCATCTTAAGCAGGATTTAACATGATCCTAGAGGGATCAAATTTCTTCATGTGCAAATTTATGCTAGAGTGCAAAAAATAATTTAGTTTTTCTCATATTGGATATTTTATTTTATTCAAAATACAATTTTTTTATATATAGACACACACACATATATATGAAAATTAATATAAGGTTTTAAAATATTTTTGAAAGTTCAGATATTTTTAGAAATTATATTATGTTATATGGATAGCTAAAAAAACATGCATAATATATTTTTTTCTTTTTATCATAGCTTACATTGTTTTTCTATTTAGAAAATATTTTATTTTTATTTTAAAAGGGACACGTGACAACTCAATTGAAGACAGACATACTTATCCATAACCTTAACACTGAGTTTTAAAATAAGCTTCTTAACTAGATAATCAGACTCAACACCTTAAATATTGTAATGACTTAAATTCAACATTCAAATAATGAACTATATTGATTAATTTGAAACATAAAGCCATATACCAGTAATTTTTAATAAAATTAAGGAAAAAAATATTAAAAAAACTGGTTTGTATATTAATTAAAATATGTAATAAACTAAAAAATTTGGACAAAAGAATAGGCCTAAAGAGAAAAACCTTTTGCCGAATGTTCTAATTTCCGCAAAGTACTGAGAAAGCGTAAAATATTTCATTTCGCACCAAATCAATTAATAAATAGAAAAAGACCAACAAACTGCGTTTCAGTGAAGCATTTAATCTAAATTGTTGGGAAACATTTATTTCACGTGAATAGAGGAGTCAACCTCGCTTCCTCCACCGCGTAGGCTCCTTTTGAATATGTCTATGTCTCGAAGTATATAGCTGTAAATATCTGTACATGCCTATGACTTGAAGTCTATAGCTTTATATCTCTTTACAACTTCCGTGCATATTCAATGTGCTTTTCATAGTCCCACATTATTTTAATCTGAGACTAATATATTTCAAACGTAATCTGAATATATAAAAATAGGTTGTTAACATTAAATATTTAGAAAATATTTTTTTTTTCAATTTATTTAAATTTAATGTTATAAAATGTTTGTAAAATTTATTGAAATTCAATTTCATGATAAAATATATATATAAGAAATGGTAACATTCTTAATATATAAGAAATGGTAACTTTCTATTTAGATGAAAAAAAGTTACATTTAACATATATGTGAAGATGTATTCGATCGAGGAATGACCAGCTAGAGTTTGGTGTAAAGATTGAGAACTACAACAAGCCCTAGCAGATGGCAGGGCCCTTCTCGCAGAGCTTCGGAGACGTGGGTCAGTCCTAGCCCAATACATGAGAAGAGCAGGGGCCAATGGGGCCCCTTCTTACAAACAAGCAATGATGGACAAAGGTAAGGCCCAACTAGAAGGGGTGCAGATCACCGGCTCTGAAAATGCAGGCAAAGATGCGCAAAGAAAGAAGAAAAAGGCAGGCGGGGAAACCAAGGAAATACAAGGCCAGAACCGATCTAACGGGATAAAAATAATGGAAGGAAAAGACACCGAAACCCCAAATCCCAAGCAGGAGCCTCTGGGAGCAAGGGACAAAACAAAAAGAACGGCAGAAGAAGAGATCCCAACCCAGCAGGGCCCGGATCTGTTAGAATCTGTTACAACAGGAAAAAAACAGGAGGACCATGGACACTGCAAGCCAAAAACCTAGGAAAATCTGTGAGTCATCATCACAGATCCTGAAATGCAAGAATATAGAGATCGTATGACAATACATGTGGTGATTTGTAAGTTAATGGGCTTTTGTCCTTCGAAAAAAGCCCTCTATCTTTGGATAAAGCAGTAGTGGAAACCCAAGGGCGACGTCCGGTTGCATCTAAGAGCCAAGGGTTTTTTCACCATTTTCTTTGGTAGTCTGGAAGACAAAGATCAGATCATTGATGGATGACCCTACTTTTACGCCTAGGCAGGTCTCTACATGCGACCCCGGAAATCAAAATTTTTCCCAGAACAGGAGACCTTCATGGATGTCCCTATTTCGATCAATCTCTTCTCTATCCCCATCGACTATTGGAGGCCTTTAGTGCTAGAAAAAATAGGCAACAAACTAGGAACCTTCATCCAGGCCTCGGAAGCCACCCTGAAAAAAAAGTACACATCTTGTGTGCATATTTGTGTTGAAATGGATGTCTCAAGTGCTTTGCATGAGGGCTTGTGGTTAGAATTTAGGGATGAAGTTTTATTTCAGGCCATCAACTATGAACAGATCCCCTTTCGATGTCGTAAATGTCATGAACATGGGCACCTCTTCAGGGAATTCCCTCTAAATGAGCAAATAGAGAAAACAATGGAGAATCTGACCAAGGATCAGGAAGGTTTCTCCTAGCCAAGCGGGAGACAGAGAGAAAAAGGAAAACACCAACAGAAAACATGCAGCTCAAATAAGGGCACAGGCAATGTATTTGAAGTTCTAAGCTTTGCAGCAGTGTTAGCCGAACACCCCCAATTACCTGATTCCGAATAGGATGTTCAGGAAATTCCCACAAGGGATTCCCAAGATCCCAACACAACCACGACGGATAGCAGCCTGCAAGACCCAGAAGTAGGGAAAGATATAGAGGGAGATGAAGAAATGACTACAAGTGAAATAGGGACCGAGGTTCAAGAACTTGGGGATATCCTAGAGTAGGAAGGTATGGACCTAAATACCATAGTAGAAAAATGGAAGCAAAAGGGATTGGAACACGTCCCAGAAGAAGAAATGGACAGGATTAATTTCCTGTTCTTAGCAAGGCAAGATGCAGAAGTTAAAGGAAAAAAAATGGCATTTGAAGCCACCAAAGGGCTCGGAATCAAGGCCCAGGGATTACACCAGATGAACCACAATGCCAAACACGGACATAAGAGAGGGAGAAGAACAAATAAGGAGGCCCTCCAGGTATTAGGGCAAATTCTTCTGAATTTGGGTAAAATGAAAGCCCTTGAAGCTTTCACAACCTCCTCTTAAAATCCTGTTTATTATGAAGATCATTTCATGGAATGCTAGGGGGCTCAACAGCTAGAGAAAACAAATACTTCTAAAGAAGAAAGTCCGTAATGAAAACCCTGACATGATTTTTATACAAGTAACCAAATGCTTAGGTAAAAAAATGAAGGAATTTAGCAGGAAAATTGGGAAGAGAATGGAATACACAGAGGTGGAAGGCAATGGAATGGAGGGTGGTCTAGTAACGTTTTGGAACCCCAACTCCTTTCATCTCATTAATGCAGAAGCTTCAAGATCTTTTATCTCCCTGGAAATGCGAATCTTAGGAGAACCTGATACTTATCTTTGCACCAATGTTTACTACCCCCAGAGATTAGAGGACAAGTTGACTCTATTTGATCACCTCTCTAAGTTGCAACTCAGACACATCAATACAAAAGGAATCTATAGGGGAGATTTCAATATGATCACCTCTCTAGGAGAAAAGAAAGGAGGGCTAAGGAAACTAAACAGGGATGCAGAGGCTCTCAATCATTTCATCAAATTGGAAAAACTAATAGATATCCTCCCCAAAAATGGCATATACACCTGGAATAATAAAAGAGGGGGTGATCAACAGAATGCCTCGAGACTTGACAGCTTCCTCATCACTGAAGATATTCTCTTAGAGGGATTGACTGTTGAGTGGGATATCATTCTGAGTTAAGGCTCTGATCACTGGCCCATCACCCTAGATGCCACCATCCTCGGCACTCCTAAAAACATACCCTTCAGGTTTGAAAAGTTCTAGATGGCCCATCCGAATTTCAAGTCAAAAATCAAGCAATGGTGGTCTGAACCTCTTGAGATCAAAGGTACAAAAATGTATCGTCTTCAAGCAAGACTGAAACACCTAAAAGTCCAGCTCCGAACCTGGAACCAAGAGGTGTTTGGAAACATCTTCCAAGAGAAGCTGGCCCTAGAGGATCAAATGCAACATATACATAAAAATTATCTGAGTGGGGATATCACCCGGGACTCTATAAATATTGAGCATAACCTCATGAAGAAATGGGACGAAAGGTGCATGCAGGAAGAAATCTTGTGGAAACAAAAATCTTGAATTCAGTGGCTGAAGGAAGGGAAGAAGAACACTAAATTCTTCCATAGATCAGCTATAGAATACAGATGAACCAACAAGATTACTCGGTTAAAAGACGATCAAGGAACAACATGTCACTCACATCAGGATATCTCCACCATCCTTATCGATCGCTTTGGCCACATCTCCATGGAACCAGACATAGACAGGGGCAGGGAAATCAGGGAAGTGGCAACCTCCATCGCGAAGATTGTCTCTGCGGAACAAAATAAAAATTTGGACCACCCTGTCACCCTTTCGAAAGTATAAGAAGCGGTGAAAGAGATACCCAATGGCAAAGCACCAGGACTAGATGGTTTCACTATAGACTTATTTAAAGCATGTTGGGACACAATGCAAAATGAAATATGGGAAGTGGTCGAAGAATCTTGCAAATCTTCCTCCATCCTCAAGTCCCTCAATTCGACTTTCATTTCCTTGATCCCCAAGGAAGAGGAAACCTGCACTCCTTCGAAATTCTCGCCCATTTCTCTATGAAATTTCCTATACAAAATCATCTCTAAAGTGATGGCCAATAGACTTAAGGAAGTTCTCTGAGGGATTATTTCTAAGGAGCAATAAGGCTACGTGGAAGGCAGAAAAATTATGGACAATTTCCTTCTTGCACATGAAATGGTTCACACCCTTCAATCTCGGAAGAAAGCAGGCATGATCATCAAATTTGACTTATCTAAAGCCTATGACAAGTTCAACTGGAAGCACTTGGAGGCAATTTTGGAGGCGTTTGGGTTTGGCCACCATTGGATTAACTGGGTTATGTCCATAGTCAAATCACCCAGTTTCTCTATTTTGGTCAATGGCGCCCCTACCTCTCCCTTCACTCCCTCCAGGGGTATTCAGCAAGGAGATCCAATCTCCCCCTTTCTCTTTGTTATCCTGATGGAAGGCTTAAGTCGTATCATCAAAACAGAAAAATAATGAAATGATATTGTGGGTCTTCAACCTCTGCACAACTGCCCAGCTACCACCCATCAGTAGTTTTTGGATGACACCGTGCTCCGTGGTACCCCCATGGTTCGAGAGGCCCAAGGTTATAAATCTATCCTCAACCTCTTCATTCCAGCATGAGGTATGGACCTCAACTTGGATAAATCCTTTGTTTTCTTCTTTAATACTCATTTGGTTTTTCAAAGAAACCTCACAGCTATCCTCGGCGTCAGAAAAGAAAGCCTTCCGTCTAAGTATCTTGGTATTCCCCTAACAGAAAGGCCCTGGCAGAAGAACCTCTACGAAAAAATTCTCTCCAACTTGGAAGAGCGAGGTAACTATTGGACAAACAGAGCCCTCAACTTTGCAGGAAGATTGGAAATGACTAAAGCAATATTGCAAGCTATCCCCCAATACATGTTATCCAATCTTCCTTCCCCAAAAGGTATCCTCCAAAATATCAGAAACATTCAAAGGACTTTCCTATGGTCAGGAAAAGCAAACAAAAATAAATGGGCCCTCGTCACCTGGGAAAAGCTTTGCAAAGCCAAGATCTTGGGCAGGTTGGGGCTTGAGGACCCTGAAACTGTTAACAAAAATTGTGCTATGAAGCTCTCGCGGAGATGGATCACTGAACAATAGGTACCCTGGGCTGTTCTCTCGAAGGCTAAGTATGCAGAAAACTGGCGCCCTCAGGACCTCATTTGAATGAACAGCTTAATTTCTAGGTCCCCCATTTGGAACATGGCCTGGGTGAATAAGAAACTCATTCAAGATCACTGCTTTTGGGAAATTCACAATGTTTGTATGGATCTCTTTTGGGAATGTAATGTTCCTCAACTTTCACCTATGGAATTTTTTTTTTTTCATAAGGTTGTGCCTCTGAGACTAAACTCTACTTTCATTTTAAGGTTATCATTTTCTTTGGATTTAAGAAACCCAATTCTGATCATGTAACTGATACATATGTGTTCAGGACCACATTTTCCATTTTTAAATTTAATACACTGTCATTTTACCTCATTTATATGTTTGATCTATTCCCCATTGAATATATATACATTCCAATAGAGTGAAACATATAAAATTTTTTGTATAAACCTAAATCCTTACTTCTTTTTCATAAATATATATCCACCATATATATATATATATACTCCACTATATAATTACTAAAATCTCCAGCATATACATATATAACATCCACTCTATACATATACATATTAACCACCCCCACATAAAATCCCGCATATGTAAATGATGAATTTTATTCCATTGGTGATTCTATTCAATTTAAATTTATTATCAAAGTTCCCACTTCTATGATTTATACACTTGGCAATATATTATACTCACCCAATGAATCTTTACATAGGCGTTGGATTACCTTACTGTCATGTTAGTTTATGACTTGCGTGATATGGAGTATATCCTACATACTTTATCGTATATGGGTTTGATGATTTCGTAATTCCTACGCTGAGATATTTATGTCAATTACATCACATTGATCATACTCTGCTCATCGTACACTTGTATTCGAGCTATGGATTTATTCGTATCTTCTAACTTTGAGTTAAAATGTATTTTATAGCCCTATTCGTTTACAGCTCTGAATGCGTATTAAATTTTTGGTGGTACTTGTATGTCTGACTTTTATTGAATTTCGACTAAAATGAAATCGTCAAGATCATTGTTGATCCATATGAGAGTTTACAGATTTGCGCCAGTTGTATGACTCGATTTCATTAGGGTTCTCGTCTTTGATTTCTATAAGGGTTGAACCGTAACCCTTGTTCACTTTTCTATTCGGCCTTTTGTTCCTACACTACTCCTTTGCTCGTTCTCACGTTGATGTCTCTGCTTGCTCTCTGAGATTAATGGTGCACTACGCCAGCTTCGTAGCACTCCCTTGGCAATACACACAGGTAACTTACAATTCTCAACGTTTTGATCTTGATAGTATGGAAATGTAGTATTTAATTGGGTCAATATGATTTTATATTTATATTATCAAATTTAGACCTTCTCCATGATCCTTCTCCTCATTATAAATTTTAGAGCGAACGTCTGAATGGGATTTACGTTACTGGTATTCGTTCTATGAGGGGTTTTACCTCTCATTTGTCCACAACTCTATTGTCATATTACAGAAGTTGTGGCATCGTTGTATAGTTTTATAGTAGTTTTTATTTCCCATTCTATAGACGCTCCTCAGTTCATTTCATATTTGAAAATTTTTATCTCTCAGAACCCATTGACCAATACTGATTATTGCCTCCTCTAATTTGTGGAAATTTTGTTTACGAGTCTTCCTTTTAATAAGAGGCATGGTTTTCGTCCTCAGTTGTCTTCGACTCCTCACTAGTTCTGCGATGACTAAGAAGTTTAAGAATGAACCCTTATTAGAGACCGGGAAATCTGTCTAGGTACGATTTTGCTTTTCTTTTATGCCCATAGAGAATTCGCCTTTCATAATTTCCTACTTTAGGTAATTAGGGCCTATTGATGTTGCCGCAACCTTATAATCTAATTCAAGGTTTCATATGTTTTCACCCCATATTTCATCCTTTGAAGTTGTTCATTGACCAGGTAATAAAATTGTGTTTTACGTAGATTCAAAATCACTCAGTCCTCTAAATAAGATTTCTCCTTCGTTCGCTTTCGTGTTTTTATTTATTTTTACAATCACTAAAATCTTGAAATTCATATGATGTCATTCATCTACAGGTAATTATTTGCTACTTACTTCGTCTGGGTACTTCCTGAGAGCTCTTTGCCTATTTCGTTGAAGAGCTGGTAACACCATTCTCTTTGATACAGGTCGGTACTCACGAGATACTTCACCTGCTTATTAACACGTTGCCTCTGCAACGACTTATTTAGCATTTGACTTATATCACTCCAGGGATGATATCATTGACTCCAAGGAGATTCATACCATTGTTGCTATAATTTCTTTTGATTTTTTTTTACACCGAACATTTACAGACCTTGACTTGGGTTTATTTTTCCCATCTCAGGATGATATAATTTCCTCCATACTGTTATTATTTTTCTAGATGATAATGTTTCCTATATGTTAACTTCAACTTTGAGCCTTCTGTATGTGAGAAGTTTTATTCAATGGTTCTTGATCTTTCATAGTTGAAAGTTAAACTCCTTGATACTGATGGTGTTTTGTGTTATATATACTATCAACTATACTGGTGATTCTTTTAATCTATTTCTGTTGATTCCATATAGTATCCGAGCTAAGAATTTTTTTTTTCATTTGCGACAAGATTTTTGAACCATTCAAAATTTTCATATGTTTCGATGAAATAAGTGAGAACTTTCTCACGTTTAGTAATTGTAATCACTAGTACAGAATTAAATTTCCGGTAACATGTTGTCTTCTTAATTATAAGCTTTTAAATGTTACATAACCATTTTTTGCAATGCTTTGTTCATTCCTTTTTAGTACTGGTATAACTCCAGATCTTGAGAATACTATGATGACAATGAATTTAGAAGGTTTTGGTACTCATCTCGTTAAAATTTTATTTAATAAATTTTTTTTTTCATATAGTTTGTGTAACTATATTTGGTTCTCTTGTATAACATGCCATGTTACTCAGTATTGTTATCGCCTATGTATAATAAGCTTTTGATTTCATCATAGATAACTGTGTAATGTACTAAATATACCTGTTTTAAGATTTGGAATTAGTTTAACTCTACTACTAAACATAGAGGTATATCTGTAACATACTCAGGTTTTGCCAATTTACTAAATTCAATATCCTGTAACTAGTGATTCATGGTATTTGTACCAATTGTATACTCTATGTTTTCTCCCTATTTGATTTACTACAAATTTCAATTAAATATACTTTGTGTCTAGTTTCCTTCCTCTATGATGTATGTAAGGGTACTAGGCTTCCTTCTTCTATAATTCGAATTTAATTCATAATATAGAAGTAGATTAAAGTTAAACTTTAAGTCATCTTTGGGAACTATGTATTCTCAGATTTAAACCATTTATGGTTTAGAGATTCTGATGAATTCCTTCCCATAGATGTGATTTCTACAACTATACAAAAATTTGACGTCTAAATTCTTCTGATATTTCTGTTAAATGTATGAGATATAATCACCCATTCACTACAACATAAAATTTATACCTACACCTTATAACAGAAAAATGTAATTGAAACTGTGCATACCACTTAATCAGATGACCAATCCACCCAACCTTAGAATTCGTTTATCTCCAGAATTCACCCCCGAGCTGAGATCCCTCCTAGAACAGATCAACCTCTAATCTGTTCAATAATAGCTTATTTAAGCTATTGCTCCCCAAAGCCTGTTTCTAAATCTGCGTCCAAAATATCAGGATGTTTTTCTTCCTGTTTGCCTAGGCTTCCCTATTTAGCGACTTTTAAAGCTGCTTTCTGCTTTTCCTAGCTTTTCCAGCTTTGTACCTCTTCCCAACTACTTTCCTCATCATTGGGGAATTTAGATTTTTCCTCAAAAATCTAAATTAGAAATAATTTCTTTCAAGGATTTTTGAAAGATTGTGGGGAAAGTATTTTCCTTTATCCATCCTCATGGATTTAGCAAGTGATCTCATAATTCTTATTTTGGTCAATCTGCACAAAATTATTATACTCATTTTCTCAATTTAAATATTTAATTACATCCAAAAATAATTGTCCTTTTGGGTCCACTCCCCTTAGGATTAAAGTTCAAATGTCTAGTTTTTGAAATTCAACCACATAAACTAGGGGTGTTACATATTCCCCCTCTGGCTGGCAAGATCCTCAGTGTAGGTATTTAACTACTAGAGTTCATTTTTCAAAGAAAAATGGATATCTTTCCATCATTTCCGCTTCTCTTTCCCAGGTAGCTTCTTCAGCAGTAAAGTGCTTCCACTGCACCTTTACTCTTGCTACCATCCGATTCCTCAATTCAATTTCTTCCCGCTCCAATATTTGAAGCGATTCTGGAAGGAACTCCCCTTCTGGATCCACCTGTACCAAATTCCAATCAACTATGTGAGAAGCATCATGTACATATCTTTTTAATAATGAAACATGAAACACATCATGAACTCTAACATGGGGTGGTAAGGCCAGCTTGTAAGCCACTAGTCCCACCCTTTCTAATACTTCAAAAGGACCACAATATCTAGGAGCTATTTTTGCACAACTTCCAGCATAAAGTGTGCTCTTTTTGTGTTTAATACGCAAGTACACATGCTCCCCCACTTTGAATTCTTGATGTGTCATTTTCTTATCAGCATAGTTTTTCTGGCGATCTTGTGTTGTCTTGATGTTTCTTTGTATTTGTTTAACAATTCTTTCCATCTCTTGTAAAGCGTATGGTACCAACATTAGCTTATCTTTAGGTTGGCTCCAACTCAAAGGAGTACGACATTTCCTTCCATAGAATGCCTCAAACGGAATCATCTTGATGGAGGATTGGTAGTTGTTATTATAGGCAAATTCAGCTAAATGCAAGTAGTCTTCCCATTTTGATGGCCTATCCATCACATACATTCTCAACATATCCTCCAAAATCTGATTAGTTCTC
Organism: Pinus albicaulis; assembly: GCA_034641835.2. NCBI lineage: Eukaryota > Viridiplantae > Streptophyta > Pinopsida > Pinales > Pinaceae > Pinus > Pinus albicaulis. Next base: position 983,864,930 of record CM076573.1, on the reverse strand, counting down.
TCTGTCTGACCGTCGGTTTGAGGGTGATAGGCAGTACTAAAATTCAACTTAGTACCCATACCTCCAAATAGACCTTTCCAAAAAGATGATGTGAACTTAACATCTCTGTCTAAAACAATCACTTTTGGGACCCCATGGAGCCTTACTACCTCCTTTAGGAACACATTTTCTACTTGGGTTGTCCTGAAAGTAGATTTCACTGGTATGAAGTGTGCAACTTTTGTTAAAGTGTCTACTACTACCATCACTGAATTGTGTTGGTATTTGGTTTTGGGTAATCCTGTTATGAAATCCATGGAAACTATGTCACATTTCCATTCTGCAATCGGCAAAGGGTTTAAAAGACCAGCAGGATGTTGATTCTCAACTTTAACTAGTCGACATTCCATGCATCTAGCTAAATATTATGCTACATCTCTTTTCATTCCTGGCCAAAACAACTTCTTTTTCAAAGCTGTTAACATTTTTTGATATCCAGGATGCCCTGCATATGGATGTTTGTGATATTCATCTAGAATCTCTCTTTTCAAGGACTCCACATTTGGAATATATAATCTATTTTTATAACAGATCAGTCCTTTCTGGTTTTGAGTGCAATCAACCATCTCCTTCTTTAGTATTTTTACTTGTAGTGTTTCATAATTTGGAGCCTGGTCTACTGCCTTTTTCACTAAATCTTCTAAATCAAATTGGGCACTACTTCCAATGCTGTTTATATTTTGACAAGAATTTCTGATCAAGGAATCAAAAATTTTATTTTCTTTTCCTCTGATATGTTTTATGTCCATATCAAATTCACTTAGAAAAGACAGCCATCTGGCTTGTCTAGCATTCAAATTAGCTTGGGAAAATAAATATTTGAGACTAATATGATCAGTCATCAATGTAAATTTTTTTCGAAGGAGATAGTGTCGCCACATCTTCAAGGCATGAATAACAACAACTAACTCCAAATCATAGGCACTATAGTTCTGTTCATGTATCTTCAGTTTCCTAGATTCATATGCAATAACTGAATTTTCCTACAAAAGGACTCCTCCCAACCCCTCTCTACAGGCATCTGTACATACAACAAATTCCTTATCAGGATCTGCAATTTTCAAGATAGGGGTTGTAGTGAGTTTCATATTTAATTGTTCAAAACTGTTTTGGCACTTTTCAGTCCACTCAAATTTGACACCCTTCCTTTGCAGTGAGGTTATGGGGTATGCTATGGTAGAAAATCTCTCCACAAATATGAAATAATAACCTACAATCCCCATAAATGATCTCACTACTGAAACATCAGTTAGCACCATCCATTCTCTAATAGCTTTTATCTTTTCAGGATCAACATCCAACCCTTGTTCAGAAATAATATGACCCAAGTATTGGATCTTATCCTTATAGAATTCACATTTACTGAATTTGGCATATAACTGGTTTTCTTTCAAAGTTTGCAATACTATCCTTAAGTGCTCTTGGTGCTCCTCCTCACTTTTGGAATAAACCAAAATATCGTCTATGAACACAAGTACGAACTTATCCAAGTACTTATTTAACACACTGTTCATTAGGCACATAAAGGTGGTAGGGGCATCTATCAAACCAAAAGGTAGGACTACAAATTCGTAGTGACCATACCTGGTTCGAAAGGTTGTTTTACTGATGTCTTCTTCTTTAATTCTGAGCTGGTGATAACCAGTCCTTAATTCAATCTTCGAAAATACTGAAGCTCCTCTCACTTGGTCAAAAATATCATCAATTCTGGGTAAAGGGTATCTGTTTTTAATGGTCAACTTATTCAGTTGACGATAATCAATGCACATCCTAAAGGTTCCATCCTTATTTTTCACAAATAGAACCTGTGCTCCCCAAGGAGACACACTCGGTCGGATATAGCCCTTATCCAGCAATTCTTGTAATTTCATTTTCAGTTCCATAAGTTCGGGGGGACTCATTCGATAAGGGGCTCATAAAACAGGTGTTTCTCCTGGCACCAAATCGATTGAAAAGTCAATATCTCTTTTGGGAGGAACATGAGGAATCTCATCTGGAAAAAATTCCTTAAACTCCCTTACTACTAGCAAAGTATCCAGTATATTTTCTTCAGTTTTCTGTTCTGTCTCTTCTACATGTACTGCATAGACTTGGTATCCTTTCCTAGCTGTTCGTTTTAATTGCAGTGCTGATATTTGTCTTACAGAGATAGGTTTTGGTTTTCCCTTGAGAATAAAAGGTTTCCCTTCTTCATCTACACAATGCAGGGTCTTATCCCAATAGTTCATCATGGCCTTCTTCTTTTCCAGCCAGTCCATTCCTATCAGAAAGTCGTATGAACCTAATGGAAAAATGTTTAAGTTTACCTCTGTTTGAAAATCATTTAATTTGATTACTATTTGAGGTAGCCTATGAATTACTTTCCTCTTGGTTCCAGTGGGTAATTGGACCAGTGAAGACTGCTGAAGTTTTTCAGTTTTGAGTTTACATTTTTCTACAATTTTTGGACAAATGTAACTCAAAGAAGCACCTGGATCAATCAAAACAGTAACAGATTGGTCATAAATCTTACCCTCCATTTCAACCATGGTAGCTTGGTGTTCTACTTGCCGGTTCTCCAGGGTTGCACTGATGGTGGGCATATTTCGTGCTATGTCATTTACTGTGGTAGCTTCTCGATCTCTCATAATCATTTGAATGTTTCGGTGGGGACAATCCATCAAAAGATGGGGTTCTCCACATCCCCAGCATTTCAAAGGTTCCCTCATTTTGACTGTGCCTTCCTTTTTATTTCCTTCATCTAGTTGTTTGGAACCAATTTGAGACTGAGCTGTTTGGCTTTCTTTTGGTTTATTAAACTTTTTCCTCTGATGATCCCTGCCAAAGTTCTTCAAGTAAGCTGGTTTCTGTTTCTTTCCTTTAAACTCACCCTTGTTTACCCAGTTTTTTCCATGCTCACCTTTTCCTTTAAACTTCTTGTAGCACAATCTAGCTTTTCTAACAGCTTCGTCCATTGTTTTTGGGTTATCAAACTCGATCTTCTCTTTGTATACAATAGGCAAACAGTTCAGAAACCTTTGTACCTTTGCTTTCTCTTCCCTAATGTAAGGGACATATCTCAACAGATTTGTAAACTTAGTGAAAAAATCATCAATAGTAAGTTGTCCCAGTCTAAGCTCATGAAATTCCTTTGCTTTATCATCATAGTAACGTTCATTTAAGTAGCATTTTTTTAACTTAACCTGGAAGTCTTCCCAGATAATTGTCTTTTCATTAATGGCATGAACCATTTTTGTCTCCTCCCACCACAAGGTAGCCTTACCTTGTAGCTGGTAAACATCTAATTTGGCCTTAAGATTGCTTTCATATTCATAGACCTAGAAATACTTAATCATGTTCAACAACCAAGCTTCAACATCTTCCTCCTTCTCCCCATCATAGGAAGGAGGTTTGATCTTTCAGAATTCCCCTTGTAATTCCTTTTTCTGTTTATACTGATGCCTAACAGCATCATCATCCTCAGACTCATCAGTCTTCCTCTTTCTGGAACCCTCACCTTCTTGGTTGTTCCGCGAAGTTAGTCCTCTGATGAGCTTTTCATGCTCCTCACTGGCTAATGACAATCTGTCATTCTGGCTTCTTAGTTCAGCCATTTCTCGTTGGAAACTATGAAATATAGCCATCACCAAAGTGTTGGGATCTGGTGTATTATCTTCATCATGCAAATCGACATAAATTTCATCATTTCCAGCCATTGAGATTGTTTGTATCCGCACCACACTGTACACTAAACAACACAGATCAGTAAAAATAAAAAATTTATGAATAACAATTACAATGTGCACATAACAACAGTGAGAACAAAAAAAACAACCCAGTTTTATGTAACATAAGCTCTGATACCATTTGTAATGTCCCTCAACTTTCACATACACCAAATTTTTTTTTTCATAAGGTTGTCCCTCTAAGACTAAACTCTAATTTCATTTTAAGGTTATCATTTTCTTTGGATTTAAGAAACCCAATTCTGATCATGTAACTGATACATATGTGTTCAGGACCACCTTTTCCATTTTTAAATTTAATACACTGTCATTTTACCTCATTTATATGTTTGATCTATTCCCCATTGAATATATATACATTCCAATAGAGTGAAACATATAAAAGTTTTTGTATAAACCTAAATCCTTACTTCTTTTTCATAAATATATATCCACCATATATATATATATATATACTCCAATATAGAATTACTAAATTCTCCAACATCTACATATATAACATCCACTCTATACATATGTATTAACCACCCCCACATAAAATCCCCCATATATAAATGATGATTTTTATTCCATTGGTGATTCTATTCAATTTAAATTTATTATCAACGTTCCCACTTCTATGATTTATACACTTGGAAATATATTATACTCACCCAACGAATCTTTACATAGGCGTTGGATTACCTTACTATCGTGTTAGTTTATGACTTGTGTGATATGGAGTATACCCTACGTACTTTATCATATATGGGTTTGATGGTTTCGTAATTCCTACGCTGAGATATTTATTCATAACTTCTAACTTTGAGTTAAAATGTATTTTATAGCCCTATTCGTTTACGGCTCTGAATGCATATTAAATTTCTGGTGGTACTTGTACATCTGAATTTTATTGAATTTCAACTGAAATGAAATCGTCAAGATCATTGTTGATCCATATGAGATTTTACAGATTTGCGCCAGCTGTATGACTCGATTTCATTAGGGTTCTCATCTTTGATTTCTATAAGGGTTGAACCATAACCCTTGTTCGATTTTCTATTCGGCCTTCTATTCCTACACTACTCCTTTGCTCGTTCTCGCGTTGATGTCTCTGCTCACTCTCTGAGATTAATGGTGCACTACGCCAGCTTCGTAGCACTCCCTTGGCAATACACAGAGGTAACGTACAATTCTCAATGTTTTGATCTTGATAGTATGGAAATGTAGTATTTAATTGGGTCAATACGATTTTATATTTATATTATCAAATTTAGACCTTCGCCATGATACTTCTCCTCGTTATAAATTTTAGAGCGAAGGTCTCAATGGGATTTACGTTACTGATATTCGTTCTATGAGGGGTTTTACCTCTCATTTGTCCGCAACTCTATTGTCATATTACAAAAGTTGTGGTGTCATTGTATAGTTTTATAATAGTTTTTATTTCCTATTCTATAGACGCTCCTCAGTTCATTTCATATTTGAAAATTCTCGTCTCTCAGAACCCACTGACCAATACTGATTATTGCCTCCTCTAATTTGTGGAAATTTTGTTTACGAGTCTTCCTTTTAACATGAGGCAGTGTTTTCGTCCTCAGTTGTCTTCGACTCCTCACTAGTTCTACGATGACTAAGAACTTTAAGTACGAACCCTTATCAGAGACCGGGAAATCTGTCTAGGTACAATTTCGTTTTTCTTTTATGCACATAGAGAATTCGCCTTTCATAATTTCCTGCTTTAGATAATTAGGGTCTATTGATGTTGCCGCAACCTTATAATCTAATTCATGGTTCATATGTTTTCACCGCAGATTTATGCCTTCGAAGTCGTTCATTGACCAGGTAATAAAATTTTGTTTTACATAGATTCAAAATCACTCAGTCCTCTAAATACGATTTCTCCTTTGTTCGCTTTCTTGTTTTTATTTATTTTTACAATCACTAACATCTTGAAATTCATATGATGTCATTCATCTACAGGTAATTATTTTCTACTTACTTCGTCTGGGTACTTCTCGAGAGCTCTTTGCCTATTTCGTTAAAGAATTGGTAACACCATTCTCTTTGATACAGGTCGGTACTCACGAGATACTTCACCTGCTTATTAACACGTTGCCTCTGCAATGACTTATTTAGCATTTGACTTATATCACTCCAGGGATGATATCATTGACTCCAAGGAGATTCATACCATTGTCACTATAATTTCTTTTGATTTTTATTTACACCGGACATTTATAGACCTTGACTTGGGTTTATTTTTCCCATCTTAGGACGATATAACTTCCTCCATACTGTTATTATTTTTCTAGCTGATAATGTTTCCTATATGTTAACTTCAACTTTGAGCCTCCTGTATGTGAGAAGTTTTATTCAATGGTTCGTGATATTTCATAGTTGAAAGTTAAACTCCTTGATACTGATGGTGTTTTGTGTTATATATATTGTGAACTATATTGGTGATTCTTTTAATCTATTTCTGTTGATTCCATATAGTATCCGGGCCAAGAAATATTTTTTTCATTTGTGACAAGATTTGAACCATTCAGAATTTTCATATGTTTCGATGAAATAAGTGAGAAATTTGTCACGTTTAGTAATTGTAAGCACTAGTACAGAATTAAATTTCTGGTAACAGGTTGTCTTCTTAATTATAAGCTTTTAAATGTTACCTAACCATTTTCTGCAATGCTTTGTTAATTCCTTTTTAGTACTGGTATAACTCCAGATCTTGAGAATACTATGATGAAAATGAATTTAGAAGGTTTTGGTACTCATCTCGTTAGAATTTTATTTAATATATATATATATATATATATATATATATATATATATATATATATATATATATATTTAATATAGTTTGTGTAACTATATTTGGTTCTCTTGTCTAACATGCCATGTTACTCAGTACTGTTATCGCCTATGTATAATAAGCCTTTGATTTCAGTATAGATAACTGTGTAATGTACTAAATATACCTTTTTTTAGATTTGGAATTAGTTTAACTCTGCTGCTAAACATAGAGGTATATCTGTAACATACTCAGGTTTTGCCAATTTACTGAATTCAGTATCCTGTAACTACTGATTCATGGTAATTTTTACCAATTATATACTCTATTTTTTCTGCCTATTTGATTTACTGCAAATTTCAATTAAATATACTTTTTGTCTAGTTTCCTTCCTCTATGTTGTATGTAAGGGTACTAGGCTTCCTTCTTCTATAATTCGAATTTAATTCATAATACAGAAGCAGATTAAAGTTAAACTTTAAGTCATCTTTGGGAACTATGTATTCTCAGATTTAAACCAATTATGGTTTAGAGATTCTGATGAATTCCTTCCCATAGATGTGATTTCTACAACTATACAAAAATTTTAAGACCAAATTCTTCTGATATGTCTGTTAAATGTATGAGATATAATCACCCATTCACTACAACATAAAATTTATAGCTACACCTTATAATAGAAAAATTTAACTGAACTGTGCATACCACTTAATCAGATGACCAATCCACCCAACCTTAGAATTCGTTTATCTCCAGAATTCACCCCCGAGCTGAGATCCCTCCTAGAACAGATCAACCTCTAATCTGTTTAGGAATAGCTTAGTTAAGCTGTTTCCCCCCAAAGCCTGTTTCTAATTTTGCGTCCAGAATATCAAGATGTTTTTCTTCCTATTTTCCTAGGCTTCCCTATTTAGGGACTTTTAAAGCTGCTTTCTGCTTTTCCCAACTTTTCCAGCTTTGTACCTCTTCCCAACTACTTTCCTCATCATTGGGAAATTTAGATTTTTCCTCAAAAATCTAAATTAGAAATAATTTCTTTCAAGGATTTTTGAAATATTGTGGGGAAAGTATTTGCCTTTATCCATCCTCATGGATTTAGCAAGTGATCTCATAATTCTTATTTTGGTCAATCTGCACAAAATTATTTTATTCATTTTCTCAATTTAAATATTTAATTACATCCACAAATACTTTTCCTTTGGGGTCCACTTCCCTTAGGATTAAAGTTCAAATGTGTAGTTTTTGAAATTCAACCACATAAACTAGGGGTGTTACAAGGAAGATGCCTAGAAAAAACTTCCCAAACTCAAAGGTCTGGATTTCCAACCACTCCAGAATAGGCTTCAAGAGCTCAGGAAAACGAGGGTTTCTCATTAATGGAACAAAAACCTCTTGAACAATCAGTGGCACCAATGGCACCTGAACCTTCCCTCTTAGGATGGCCTGATGGAAAATCAACTCCAGTCCCTCCAGTCTTGGCTTAGTAAAAGGAAGATTCAACACTCATAGGATGAAGATCAACTTAGATGGGGGAAATTGGAAGGCGGGACCTACAACATTAAGGAAGCTAGATTCTACCTAGAACAGAGAGATCAAGGAGAAATAGTAAACTAGCGCAATAATGCCTGGGATGCTATCAACTGGCCTAAGGTCAAAACCTTCTTATGGCTTCTAATGCACTGGAAAATCCTCACTTGGGAGAATTTGCATAGGAAAGGATTCATAGGGCCCTCGCAATGCTCTCTTTGTGGGAATGAAGAGGAAACCATGAATCACCTCCTGAATGCCTACGAGTGGGCCAATAACCTATGGAGGTGGTTGGAAGAAATATTCTATCATATGGACAGAAATAGAGACTCCATTCAAGAAATCATAGCCAATTGGCGAACCAAATATACTAACCATGTAATGGTTATAATTTTGTGGCGGCTTAGTCTGGGTTTCTTAGTTTGGTCTATATGGAAGGAAAGGAACAAAAGAATATTTTAGGGCAAAATATGCCAACTAGATCAAATTAAAATGGACATTATGAAGAACATACAAGAGACAAACCTTACAGTTAGTAAAACAGAGCAAAGGGACAGAACTTTAGCAAATGATAAACGAATTCTCATAGTGTTTGACATTGATGCTGCTACAGGCTCCACTACTCGTATGTAGCAACAACAACCGACAACCGCGCTTCTATCTTGGCAGCTCCCTCTCCCAGGCTATTGCAAGTTAAACTTTTATGGTGCCTCGCGGGGAAACCCGGGGTTGGTTGGTCACATAGGGGTCATTCGCACTAAAAAAAGGTGAAATTATGTATGTTTACAGCTACCCTCTAGGTGAAGCTACCAAGAATGAAGTGGAATTTGCAGCGCTTGAGCAAGGTCTACGACTTCTCATCCAGCTGGGGCTTGGTCCTACTATAGTGGAAGGGGACTCACTCTTAGCCATAAACACAGCAAAAAAATTGCAAAATGGCTCTCGGCTAGGGAAGGTTACTAAGCACTAGAGGCTCTCCATGGTCATGAAGCTTATCGCCACACAACTATCCTCTCACAATGGTATTGTGTTTCAAGCTATAAGGCATACTGCAAATGCAATGGCCGACGTCCTGGCTAACCATGCAGTGGACAACCTGGATAGTGTCCTTGACACCTACTAGATGAATGTCACATGTGCTAACCTCCGTGATGCTTGCCTTCAGATCTCAGCGAAGGACATTGATGGATCATCAGGCAAGGAGGACAGGTTACAAGGTACATAAAATCAATGATTAATGAGGACCAACCTTTTTTTTCATTCTCTAATTTGTCATGCTCAGTGGTGGCATTGTAGGCTACACTCCTGTGGCTTGTGTTGGGCAGTATGGGCAATCTATCCCACTGACATAAAACTAAACACCAAGGTCAATAATGGGTACATGTGGCTCCATCTAATTAAGGACAAGTGTGGCTACCAGAGTGCAGTTAATTATAATGGTTGGAACCTCATCTGTCACTTGCATGAAAACCACGTTGACAAGTGGATGGAAAAGACAAGGATTCAGTTTCTTTCCAAGGCTCATTATACCAAACTACCCATTATAAATATTGGTTCGATCGGCAAAGGTCACAACTTTGTTGATTTGAATTTTCTCTCTGATCTTGTGTCGGAGTTGGTTTCAACTATCTGCAATTTTTCTATTTGCACGCATGATAGAACCATGTCCGAGCGTAACCTCTGCAGCTCCAAAGCTTCCCATGAGTTACAGAAAGCTAGGGATGGCTTCAACGCCTCTGGCCCTGACAAAGGCAAACAGTGCATTGACAAGCTTCATAGAGAAGTAGACAATGCAAGGGTAGGAATGAACAACCAGGCCATCAGTGAGGAGGTTGACTAGATCTCGGACCTGGGCACCCCAACTACTAAAGCAATGCAATTTTCGAAGACAAAGAGCATGGACTGGAAAATGAAGACAATGGTGGCAAAGGTGATGAGCCTGCAAGGAGAAACTTTCAAATATGTGTACCAGACTAATTCTCTTGCCTTTGCCAAAAACTCGGCTAGGCTGGACAACCTAGAGATCGCTCTCAAGTCCCTTACTAAAGAACTCAGGATGCAATCTAAACGTCTCGAGGGTTTCATCAAGCTCTTTGAACTTTACCTGCAGTATATGTTAAATGTTTCAATTGAAATTTCTGAAGAAGACACCAAGACGACCATCATCCAGCGCTTCAAGCCCCGCAGTGCACCTAACAATGATGACGGAGTAGGCCCGAGTGCTGTTGGCACCTCTGGGATTGAAAACCCTAAATAGTAAGCTTTCTACCTTGGTTGGCCATCTTTTTTTTTCTGTCTGCTAACATATGGTAGTTCTCTGGTTTCTCTATGTTATGTTAATCTTCCTTTCTGGGTCTGTAAATCGTTGGTGTATACGTGCCATTTGGTTTTTAGTCAAGATTGTCCTCCTTTCTATGTCAAGCAACCCTGCGTGGCTTTCCATTTTCCTCTCTAGTTTATCTCCTAGACAATATGGTTTTTTTGTAGCTAGGATATAGTTGGTTTCAAGCAATTGTGGGTGTAATCTCACTTGCCATCCCCACTAGTTTTAGATAAGGTCGCCCTATGATTGGCTTGGCCAAAGGTTTCGCATGTTGCTCAGGAACAGGCAGGCCTCCAATGTAATATTATGTAATATTTTTGTTATCTAATACAAATGCTGACTTACACAAAAAAGAAGATGTATTCTATCTGTTAAAATATAGTCGGTATGAAAAGATAATATTGATTTTCTTATATATAAATAAAATAAAATTTAAAAAATTATATAATATTATAAATGGTAAGGGTCATCATTTCCATATTAATTTTTAATGTTGCTCATAATATAATTAAACATCTAATAGATCTTATTAATGACGGGTTTTCCAAGTTGTAAGTTATAACAATATAAGAAAACATGTATCAATGCAAGAAAACATGATACTATCCGAGGTGACACTATTATGTAGTGCACACCTTCAATCGTTAGATTAAATAATCATTAATCATATAGTTAGTTTATTTTTTTATTATCAATTTTATAATATTATCAATATAAGTATTTAAGTAAAATTAGTTAATAAATATAAAACTATTAAACAACATTACTTATGTAATTATATAAATTAAATACTTTATAAATGGTAGTAGCTATCAATCCATAATAAATATCAAAATTCATGGAAAAATTATGTTTCCAACATGCAATGTCTCATGTTCAGCTACCTTTAGGGATCATAAACTTGCATAATTTTCAAGCTTATGGTCCTTAAATATGGGTGAAGCGTTCACCCAAATTATTGAATATTGTAGTTTCTAGACACACAATTTTCTAGAAATTTTGTCTCCAACATGAATTAGAGCTATGACAATCTACAATCTAAGAAGCATAAAAAAACTTGTTACATTGATACACTTCACATTGCTAAAATTAAAAAAATAAAAATAAAACCAACTAAATTATAAAATTGTTTTAAATTATTAATAATAATAATAAATAATTAAAAAAATAATATATAATGGAAAGTCTACTCTAGCTAATAAAAAAGGCATTTTTTCCTAGCATTTCTTATGGTTAATTTTGTCAAAATCCTTAAACATATTTAAGAATCATAAGTTCAAATTGTTTAATTTTCAAGGTTAAAGTATCTTCCAATATTTTAGGGTGTTGAATCTATTTATGTATTCAAAAAAATATTATAATAACAAAGAAACAAAGGTTAAATTTCCCCTTTCAAAAACATATGTACATATAAAAAAATATGGAACACGATTCTTAATAATGGAGATTTAGCGCCACTTAATCATGGAAATTCTTAATATGTAGATATAATTGGTTACAATTCTATGGGCCAATAATCTGGCTAATAATTTGTAAAATATTTTAATTTATTTAAAAACAGACAACTATTTTAACAATAATTTGCAAAAAATATCATTCTGCATTTAGATTAGTGTGCTCACTGCTGACATTAAAATTATTTTGTGTTTTTTCCAACATAATTAAAATAATAATATTCAAAAAATAATAGTCACTTTTCTTTATAATTAAATATCCTTACAAACACAAATTGATAATAATAATAAATTCATCATTAGATATCCATAGATATATACAAAACTAATAATAATAATAAAGTAATGTTCACTTTTCTTATCGTTTAATGTCCATTGATAACTATTTCCAAATTATTAGATATAGACCCGATAATATCTCAACATGCACACTATAATATATTAATAGAAAAGGATTACATATATACATGAAGTGTTGTCTCAAGATAGGGAAAATATCTTGGACACACAATAAGTTGGTTGAGAAAATATATAAACCACACACCAAACTAGGAACATATAGATTTAGCTAGCACCTATGGAATAGGAACAAAATCCTTACATAGAAAGTCACAAGTGAGACAAGTAGGAATTACATATTACAACACACCCCCTTAATGGTTTCTTATCTCGATATCAATTTGCAAACTCTAGTTGTGGTCAAACATAACAAAAATATATGTCGATGTCCATATAAAGGAGAAACCATCCACTAGAATGGATGGGTTCCAACTGCTGCAACCATTAATCTTGTAGGATGTCCTTCACATACATGGTTATGTCAACCATTATCATTGCATACATGTACCTGTACCTGCAAATCCCCCCCAAATAAGCGCTGACCACTTTGTGCTAAGTAAATTGAGACCTGTGAGAAACCAAGTTTTTCCTGTGAGTAAGGTGTTTGTTCAGACCACCTATACTCTGTTATGAGCACTATTGCTCCTATGTGCACTGGGGCACTGTAGTCACGAAGGCTCTGTAACCATGAAGGCTCTGTAGCCACGAGGGCTCTATAGCCACTAGGGATCAACACATAGACCTGAACCAACTAGGCCCAGGGTTTTCTCGGCTCACCCTCAAGGATGCCAACATGAATCCTTGTACACTTCACTCTCATATGTGGTTTCCGACTTACCACAAAACAACACTACAAAGTGGTTTCCAGCTAACCACAAACCTACAAGTAAAAAGTGTGTTTTAGATAACCATGAGCTTCACGGGGATACATATGCCTTATCAGGCTTAAATTAAACACTCCAACTCTTGGAGTTACTAGGTACATACTTTACAAATACCACTATAAATCATCCTAGACTTGCTTACAATTAAAATGTGTGACTCATTATAAAACATGTTAGTGAGTCTATCCCAAAAAATCACACAAGAAAATTTCAACTTGGTTGTCCATCTTAATCGATGTTGCTCCTCCTTCACCACATATTTTCATTATTCACAGCTTGGGCATCATTGTCTTTAGACAATTAATACTTGGAACTCCATGCTTAACCTATCATTTGTTAGATTCTCGAATTCTAAGAAAGTAACTTTACCTACATTGAGTTAACTAAGATCAATAATGCTCAATAATTTTAAACCTGATTCCAAGAAACAAAATAAAAACATAAACTTTTCAGATTAACAAGAAAATAAAATTTCTCTATCTCTGCCCAAAGATGACTATTTCTTGAACATAACAGCAACCATTCGTCTCCAATGATACCTCAGAGGGGTCCAATCATAAAGCAATGGATCGACGACTTTTCAACTACTCTCAATGCAGTGCATACCAACACAAATGATCTGGACGTGGGCACTCACAACCACACAAATAGAAAAAATAAAAAATTGTTAGTCTCAGAGCAAGAATCCAAGAATCCACCGTCTGATCCTCGGTCACCCACAAATCCATTGTCAAAACACATAAAATTCGATGATTTTACACACAAAATTCTCATTTCAGCATCCAATTCCCCGACATCACAGCATAACGCCACTTCCAATATTCACAATATCAAGGCTGGGTGACTGCTTCCAAGCATGCCTCCTCACACTTGCTGCCAAGCTGCAGCAACCAAGACCCATTGTCGAGCTAATCTGCTCACAATTGAAGAGGAAGATCTGCAATCGCTTAACAACTTTCAAGCAAACAACTAAATTTATATCTGCTTGCTACATAAGAAAATACACTCCAGACACTTAGTTTCAACTTGCTTGATCCCATCACAATCTACTCCCCTAATCACACTCGACACACACAAAGTCGATTGTCTGTCATCCTCCAACCTCTCATGCTACCATCTTCAGTGTCATGTCATCATTATATCAGGTAATTAATAGTTTTCTTGCAAATTTGTGTATTGTTGGAGTGACCATTTTCAACATACACTCATAATTGTGACAATAGTTGGTTAGACCAGTGTCACTTCAATGACAACCAAAAATACCAGTACATGACATATTAATATACTCAACAATGACATATTAATATACAAAATAATTATGTGTAACTTGCAACATCCAACAAAACAATGACAACATAGAAATCAAGCGTCAAGAGACTGAATGAGAACATGAACTGGCTGAATGCGCCTCACCATAGTAACTGATGTTCAATGTGCCAAATATATTGACACCAAGCTCTTCGACTCCATTTCTCTCCACCAGTACACAATCTCGTCTCCCGTCGTCTGGACTCTCAGCATATGTGAATCTTCCAGTTGTACCTAGAGACGCATTGATCTGCTGCTTCTTGCACTTAGAGTGGATGCGTATGTTGAAAGCTTTAGTACTAGGCTCTCGAGGTCGATACTGTGGATGGAAATGGTTGTGGATAACCCTGCAATGTTGCTGCTATAATGACTATTCATCAGAAAAATAATGAATGATATCTCGCTTTAAATCAAACTGTCAATCATATTTTTAAAATACATATTCGTGATGGTGGTAGCTCCAGATATTGATTTTCATATCAATATTGTTGTTACCTACGGAAAGATGAGAAGTGTTGTAATATGACTAATCTAAAATCTATGTAGAAAGGCACTATTTTTGAGAGAAAAGATGCCCAAAAAGGAATTATGTCTGGGTTAAAGTCTATGCAGAATGACAGTTTCTCGGGTGAAAGCTCCTCAAAAAGGCATTAGAAAGCAAACCCTTACTTTACCAGAGATGAAGCCTACACATAAATATTAATAGTGGGGCCAAAACAAATGCATAAATGTACTCTAACGGATCCACCGTATATGGAGAAAGACATCATTTCTGTTATAATAAATCATGGTAAGCCGATAAAGAACTCCACAGGAAGGCCTCCAACATCAAGGAGATAAAATGAGCATCCCAGCATGGGAGCCACAATGTAGGTTTTTCCCCACGTCTATCTCCACCCAGGAACGCGTCTGTGATGATTGATGGTGGTACACGTCCACCCTCTTCTTTCACCAAGGTCGTAGGTGAAAATGGAAAATATTCCACAAAATACAAATGCATTTACATGTTAAGTTGATCAGTCCCAACATGTTTTAGTTGAAAAAAAAACAAAAGAATTCATGAAGATAATTCATTTCATCAAATAAAATAGGTTGGAAGTTTTGGTTTCATCTTCACCCTATGTCCCTCTTTAGCCAAAAAAACGTTGCAAAAATGCTAGCACACCATCTCATTCACCAAGGGCCCAAGTATGTGCTCATTAACGCAACAATACAAAATACAATGCACCGCATTTCCAAGTCCAAGTAGGTGAGAGAATGTCAGCTTTAGCATCATGACAAGAAGCTCTTACTTTAGTAGTCATATAGGATAAGAAACGTGGTTTACTAATGGGGATTAGTGCCTTTGAAAATATGTTGGTCAAAATAATACGACTCAAATTTCATAGAATGAAAGGTCATTCTCATGACGTCTTCCAGCTCGTGCTTGTGATCGAAAATCATTAAATGGAAGAACATGTTTTTTGGGAAAGAAACATGGTTGAGAACGGAGAGAATGACAACCATGGATCCTCTCAGATAATGAGCATCTAATGTCATGGAAATGTGTATAGAAGTCGTGCTACAGAACAATCCCTTGAGTTCATGAGTCAAAAGAGGGCATTCATTCCCATTGTGGAATGTTGTCTACTTCCTTGGGTTGCAGGTCTCATAGATTCAACAAAGAAAGATCGATCACAGGCGAATCAATCTCGCCTTTATATTCATTCTTCATTGAAGCCATTACAGTCCACTATTCTGACTCTTTGCAGGAAGATCCACAAAAATTAGAGGAAGGGCAGCGTTCGCAATGCAATGATAGATCCGAATCACAATGACCTCCAAAGCCTCCCTTGCGCAGCTAGTTATCCACAACGAACAACCTCTCGCAGAAGTTTGTGCTGCCTCTGTCCGATCTGCCAACGCTTACATCTCGATGTGATCACAACGTTGGATTTTAGCCAGGAGCTCCTGCTCTTCCATGCCTCGGTCCTGTATCTTTTCTCCCGAGTTGTAGAGGTAAACAAAGGTACCAATCCAAGTCACCTTCTCCACCAAGTTTTAGCCTCACACTAGGTCAAACAATGGGTTCTAGCCGGAGCACTGCTACTCCAATACACCTCCGCCCAAAATAATGGAAAAACAAAAAAACAAAACAATCGAAATATATTCTCTTATTTCTCGTAGCTCAGGGGGCCAATTTGATACCAAGATAAAATATGAGCATGCACACTATATTCTATTAATAAAAAAGTATTACATATATACATGAAGCGTTGTCTTAATATAGGGAAAATATCTTGGACACGGAAACAGTTGATTGAGAAAATATCTAAACCACACACCAAACTAGGAACATATATATTTAGCTAACACCTGTGGAATAGGAACAAACTCCTTACATAGAAAGTCACAACTGAGACAAGTTGGAATTACATATTCCAACAATACCAACAGATTATGAAGCAATTATAATATCATGACCAAATGCTAGAATACTTATGGCCCACAAAATACCAATGCGGAATTGGTGTATTGTTCATTTTCTTAAACAAATGAATTATACGTAAGCATAAAGGGGGTTCCTCAACATAGTAAGTCCATCTAAAATACCAATCAAATGCGTAAAAGGCTTATAATTGTATTATGAGTTCTTAAAATCAATTATTGTGATAAAAAGGACAATGGCCCCAGAACAATACCGATAAAAGGTTGCATGGAGTAGAACCCACTACTAGAAATTATTTTCAGACTCTGGGTGTAATATTCATTTTCCTAAACAAATCAACTATACATAAACATAAAGGGGGTTCCTAAACATAGTAATGCCATCTAAAAGACCAATCCAATCTGTAGAAAGGCTTATAAATGTATTATGAGTTATTGAAATAAAATATTGTGACACAGAGGATAATGGCCCTGAGACAATATCGATAAAAGGTTGCATGGAGTACAACCCACTGCAAAAAAATATTTTCATACTCCTTGAAACATTTCTCAAAATTAAACACATCAGAGCCCTTCAAGAGGCTTTTGCTACGTCAAAGAAGTGCTCACCAAAATTTACCCAACAAAAAAAATTTAAAATTTGATTTCTACAATTTAAAAAAAAATAATAATACTATAAAATGGCCTATGAAAGGCTACCTTTCCACCTAACATTCCTCAAAATTTAAGTTATCCCAAAACTTATCCTTTTCACTGATGAACCTTTTCAATAAGTTCATACATGTTCCATTTGTTGTATCATCCCAGGAATTGGTTTCCTAATAGAGACCAAATAAGAACCTTGGCATCTCATTATACCAAAGAAATGTATAACAAAATATAATGCTAAAAATTGATGGATACAATACAAGGACGATTTACTCTTGGAAAGGCTTTAAACACACTATAATAGAATATTGGATATCAAATCTCTTACAAAACAAAAGTTCTGTTGAGTTTTGATGAATTGGGAAATGGGTAAAATAATTTCTTATAGGAAAGTTTTGGTGAAAATTATTGTCATAATTTTTTAAATGACTGTGTGATATAGTTGGGTTTCATTACATTTTACATTCAAGCCTAACATGACACTTAATCTACTAGATTTCCAAACATTTATGATGTTTCTCTGGGTTGAACGATTATCAAAATAGATATCGTACTTTTGATGAGGGGAATCTATAAGCTTTTTATTATTAGAAAATTAAAAAAATTGATCATTTCATTAACATTTTTAACTCTAACAAATCTTTTATTGCAAAGTGTGGTATAAATTGTCAATTAGAAAAGTTTAAACTACAAACTCCCATACATCCACCATAAGCACAAGATTTAGAGCCTTTACCCTTACACTTGGAACATATAACATTTGTCATTTAGGAAAGCTTAAACTCCATACTCCCATGCATCGACCATAAGCATAAGATTTAGAGCCTTTCCCCTTACACTTGGAACATATAACATTTCTCGAGAGTGATAGCTTAATATATAACAATTCGGGAAAGTGATATATTTTTGGATGTTGCACCCAATAGAACCTCCAAAGAATAACTCAAATATGTCAAAGGGATTATGGGAAGCACAATCTCCTCACATTCGCTCTTTCAACACATCCTCTCGACACTAATCATATATCTCTCTTTTTTTTCTCGATCACTCATGACTTCATAATACTAAGCCAATTCTTTGAATTTTTCTAGATCCCCATCCTTATAAGAGCGATCTTTTATGAAAACTTTTTTATAAGCCTTTTTAACTCATCAAGTGTGGCACTTGTTGACACACTCAAAAATATCACCAAAATATCATAATACTTTGTGTTTTCACTCTTTTTTGGTGTAGGACGAAACATAATTAAGACTTTAGTCTCCACTCTAACAATTTCTATAAAGCTGTATGTTGAATAGTGAAATAAATTTTTTTAATCTTTTATTAGGAAAGTGCAGCATAAATATATACCTTTATAATTCAAATTAAAACCCTCCTTCAAATTTAATCAATGCCCCCACATTCATTTGGATTAAGACGTTCCCTTCAAATTTGATCATTGCCTCCACATTTGCACTTCTTCACTTCTTGGTTAATAGAGTGCATCCCTTAACTTATCTTCACGTACTTTGTTCCGCATTTCCACGTTCTGTTCGCTGTTAGAATTTCTTTCGTCTGAATTGGGGATCTCTTTCAATCCAATCTCTGGGTCGGGGTCAAGTCGGTGCAATACTTTGATAATAATGTTAACGCCAAGATGAGGTCTTTGTCCAAAAGGAATTGATAACATTATACACGGGTCTCCAAAGGGAGGGATTCGTTTCGTTACTTTGTGCGATAACATTATACACCGGTCTGCAATGGACTCTTTATACGTGTACACGGTTGGCTCATCTCCAGAAATTGCGCTCCATGTAATTGTAATTGATTGGGACTTGCGTGCCAGATGAAACCACTACCTGATATTTACATTGACATTACAGGAGACAACGAGATTACCACCGAGTGGGTGCTCAAATCTTATCACCAACTCCCCACATGAAATAAAAAGGCTAAAACTGTAAAGGTTTAACTTATTTGTTTGCAATATTTTTATCCTAACGTTGTCCATTAATTAATTAATTTATTTTAATTTTGCATTTAATTCTCTATGGTAAAGATTTTTAAAAGTTGTAACGAGTTTTTTTTTGTTTTTGAAAATTATGGAAATTTTGTCAAGTAGAGATTTTTTATATTCAGGTTATAGTTATCTAACCTCAAAATTTTAGGTGTCTTTCAGTTTTTTTTATAGTGATGAATCTGTTTCCACTATCAAAGACATGATTCAAACACTTGTATTACAAAATTAAATAATTTTTTTGCCTAAATTTCAACTACTTTTGACAGACAATTCCTCTCTAACCAAATTCTTTTTAAAATCACACCGTTTAACTTGTTCACATAAAAATCTTAATAAAAAATTATACTTTTATAATCAAAATTAAATAATATTTTATTGAAACTTAGACATCAATATGAAAAATGGAGTTTATAATTTTATTAATGGCATTAGTGTCATAATTATAATAATTTTTAAAGACTTCAATTTAATTGTTAATGGATATGAGTGATTTGACTATTTATAAAATATTTGTTAATAATAGTTAATAACAAAGGGTTGAGATTTGTTGAGATTTATTTATGGCAATTATATATTTTTAATTTTTCAATTTAATAATTAAAAAATTAAAAAACATATTATATATTTTAGAGGTGTTATATTATGTTTTTTATTACATATTTTTTTTAAATATATATTGTTTATAAATCATTATTTTGATTACTATAATAATAATTTAAAATAAAATTATAATTTAGTTAATTTTTATTTTTTTGGTTCCTACAATGTGAAATATATTATATAATAAACATTTTGATACTTATCATGGATTGATATCATCATTCATTTAATTGATATGGCTGCATTAGTAACTTATTTTGATGACATTAATATGTTGCACAATTGTTAAAGTATGTAACTAAAATATAATTTATGATTTCAATAGTTGCATTCAAACTTATTTTTATAATATATGATGGAGATAGCTAATTTCATCAATATTTAATATGGAGTTGAATTGCCATTTAAAATTAAAATTAATATTGAAAACATATTTTAATGTTTACCAAAAACAAAATATTTCAATATTCATTTTAAGTAAAATAACTTCCCAGTTCCCTATAGGACTATTATTTTTCAACACTTAATATGATATTTATTATTATCTAAGAAATATTCACAACACTCTGCAACTAATCACTGAAATTATCACTAACAATTATCTATTGAAATTTAATCCTCAACACCTTTGAGTAAGCACTTGAAACATTACAAAATAGTATTTTATGCATTCCAAGGATTTGTCAATACTAGTTTTAAGAAATTTTTATGGCTTATTAGTTGTTTTGTGCACTAAATGAAAATTCCTATTAGAAAATACATAAGGAAAGTACCATGGTCATTATTGGTGCATTTTCAAGAGATTTAAGTGTTCACATACATAGAACAAGTGTTGAAAGTTGATTCATTTACATTATCAAGGATGAACTCTTATTATAAGAAAGTCATGGAGTAACATTCAAAGAAAATGTATAATAGTAATAAGAAGAGATCATTAAAAAAAATCCAGCACATGAGAACCATAGTAATAAGAGGAGGCCATGCAGAAACATTCTAAACTAGAGAAGTGCTATCTATATGATTTGACATTTTAATTTATGGGCATAGCTTATATATTTTAGTTTAGTTTCTTCCATTAAATTGACATGACTTTTTTCGTGATTTAGAGACAATAATATTAAAAAGACATAAATAGAACCTCCTAATAAAAATTGGAGGAGGTCCATCAGCTCTAACTTATTCTCTTTGGTGTTACCTTTAAGGCCACAAACTTATCCATTGTGAATATGGATAAACATAATATAGCTTCTTTCCTCATTATTTCCTTTCTATTTATATTTTATTTCTTGTTATTTTTCTTTTATAATGCAATCTTTATCTTTATATTGAAGTAACTCTATTATACGTTGGTTTGTAGTATTATAAAGTTAAAATAAAAATAAAAAAATGTATTTCACTCACATTAGGAAATACCCTCTCATAAATTGGTGACTCGACTTGTCTTTTCACCCTCAAATTCTCCTTCCTTGGGAAATTGGGGCCTACTCCCTTAATTTTCATATCTTGGAAGTGATTGAATTGATCTATTTATGGTGTCAAAACCATGTTCCTATCCTTTCGTTTAGTAATTTTTTTTTTATCCCACATAGAATTCATATGGCAATCAAAAAAACATTCATGTAAGTCTCTGATATAATGCAAAATTTATCTTTATATTGAAGTAACTATATTATATGCTGGTTTGTGGTTTTATAGAGTTAAGATTAAAAAAAAAGTATTTCACTCACGTTAGGAAATACCCTGTCATAAATTGGCAACTCGACTTGTCTTTTCACCCTCAAATTCTCCTTCCTTGGGAAATTGGCGCCTACTCCCTTAATTTTCATATCTTGGAAGTGATTGAATTGATCTATTTATGGTGTCAAAACCATGTTCCTATCATTTCGTTTAATATATTTTTTTCATCCCATATAGAATTCATATGGCAATCTAAAAAGCATTCATGTAAATCTCTAGAGAACCACTCTTTCACCTTTAATATTTTTGCGTGTGTCAATCGTAGACCCACATGAATTTTCTTCTTGTATTTTTTTTTGTTTCGGTATAAATTTTCAATTTTCCAGCCCTACTCTAAATTATTTCCTACAAGTTAAATAAGTCGCCTAGATTGGTGAAAGGATGAAAAGGACCATACTTCTTTTCCTTGCCACATGGATGGTTATCTAAATGCATTTAAATTTCTTATCTATAAGTGAAACCATGTATTCCTAATAGGTTCTCTACCCTACACATTAGTGATCTTGATATATCAAAAAGGTGCAAAGCCTCCTTTATCTCCCTTGTTTAAATTTAAAAAAGACAGTTAGGATTAACTAATGAGAAAGTATCATTCCCATACGTGTGAAAATAATTTTATTCCATAGAAGTTACAATTCATGTAGAGAGTTTAATTAGAATGCAAGCAAGGATCGCACAATATCTACATAAGATAATTTCACTCATATATGTCATTTTTACAAATCACCTCCACCCGCAATCATCTAAACACTAAAAGTTCCTAAGTACATTCTTTGTTTAGTATGCTCTTCTCTTTGCAATCGTAAGTGATTTTGAAGAATCTGAAAAGCTAAGGTTATGTAGGAATATTTGAAAAAAATCCCTTAATCAAATGAATCAGTCCATCATCCTAATTCAAAACTCTTAAAATCGACTTTACTAAACCGAATCCTTCATAGAGAGATCACAAGACAATTTTTTTTCTCTTTATTTCAGGTTAGGATCTTGGTAGTTGACATCCAACCAACAGACCTTTTATCATTCTTCAAAGGAGACTAAGAAGTTTTACTTATAAGCTATTTTAAAATCCTTCACTACCCATGTGTGTAAAGGCAAAGGAAATGAGAAACACATGAATGGGATAATCCTTAGCCCAAATACCTTTTGGACCTTTTTAAGCCACCTAAACTTTATGACTTTACCTATACTATGGTTGATCCCCAAAATTTGATATTCCTTTTCCCATGCTAGATTAAGGTAGTGTGGTGACCAACTCTAGGGAACCCTCCAAGGTGGCAGTTATGGTATGTGACTATATTGGGATTTGATGTTATGTGAATATTGGTAAATGTTGTCATCTCTTCTATACATACCTCTAAGACCTCATAGGATAATTGATCATTTGAATCTTCACTAGTTTCTCATACTATAATCAACCCCCATCATTGAATTTTCTTTAAGATAAGATACATAATCACATGGAATGGATGATATATCTTTGAGGCTTTGTGTTTTTATATTTATTCACAAAAATTTGTATGTCAAGATATTTTTCCACCAAACTATTCTTGTGATTAAGATATCATTCATCATTTTTATTAAATCTTAACAATTTTCCATATATGATTTCTATCTTTAATACACTCTTTCATGAGAATACGTGCTAGTTAAGAAAAAATCCACCTATTTATAACAATTCTAGTATTGTAGGGAAGTCCTACAAACCCCAATGTTATCGATGCTTACTCAATATTCCAACACTATTGAGATTTTTCCCTAGTATCACCACTTCACTCACTTAGTCTCCCAATTCACATTCATGTCACCCCTTTTCTTTCGCAAATTTTGTGATGTAATTTAGAAATTATAATGATGGGCTACCAATGTTAATACTATGAGTTCTCTATGATGTGATGTAATAATTATTTTTATTATTAATAAAAAAATAGTATAGAGTTGAAGGAATGGGGAAAACCAACATCTTATGATGCCTTGAATGATTAAGGTGTGATTATAAAAACAAGGGGGAGGATCAATCAAGATATTATTATTCCTTTAGATTTTCAACCTATTCCATTTTCTCTCTCATACATTATTTTCTCTTCTCACTCAAAAATTTGAATTGGAAATGGATTTAGTGATAGAAAGAAATGAGGTTCAGACCTTATGATTGGTTAAGTGCTTTGAGTGAAAACTTATATCACAAGATGTGAATGTGTTGCAACACTTTTTCTTTGGAAAAGGTGGCTGTAAGGACTAGGAATGTTTCTATTTGTTTGTGGCACATAAATCACTAAAGAGGAGAGGGTTGAGGTATTACAAATATAATATAAGGACTCCCTCATGTTGTTTAGGCCTATATGGTTTTTTTTTTTTAATCTTTATGATCCTACTAAAATAGAGAAAGGATGAATACTAAATTTTTCCTATGAGTGTAGGAAAATTACCTCGAATTTTATGTGAAATTAGGTGTGAAAACTATGTGCTAAATCCCTACGTTTATTTTTCTTTCAAGGAATCAAGAATATAGCTCGAGGGTGGCTGACTACGAGAAAGACTATGCTTGGAAAATGATATTGATATTTGCAACAATGTATGTGGAGGATATGAAGTTTGTTTATGGTATGCTTGTTAGCTTGTTTCTTAACCTCTGAGTAAAGAAATGGAATTTATTTGGGAAATCTTTTCTTCCTGATAGAGATCGTATTAAAAAAAAAAAATCATGGGTATGTTGTGTGCATGCATGCCCCCCTTGTTAGTTGCATGATCCCTTTTCTTTAATGTTCCCCATGTCCTAAAATTCCAAATTTCTTTCTCTAATTTAAGGAGATCTAATGTGTGAAAAATATTATAAGGAAGAGTTTTACGATTATTCTTGAAGTTTGAAAGTGGAATCTAGAACACCATTTATGGGGTAAACTAGTCGTCTTTGTATTTTCCTTATCATTTTTCACCGGAGGCTTTATAGGATGAATCTTCGACCATAGTGATGGGAAATCTTGTTGAATGTTTATTTTAATTGTTATATCTTTGCTAGATATATTTTTCAATATATGTTTTGAGGAATTTTGGCTTTCTAAATGATGCTTGAAACAAGTCATATTAAAAATTGCACTATAACTTTTCTTCTGAGAGGTTGCATAGGTTGAATTTTGAACCATATTGAGGGGAAATCACACAAAACATATGGGTAAATTTTTAGATATTTGTTTGCTATAATTATGGAAACATTATTTGAGGAAGTTGGGTATCCTAAATATTTTTTAAATCATGCCTCAAATAGTTGAGCATGGTGTTTTCATTATAACATTATTTATTTGAAGTTTTAGACCCTAAAACTCAAATGAGATAGATAAGTTAACTTAATGTACCTATGGTGGAAGGTTTAGAACCTGGTTAACTATAATTCTGAGATATGGCCTGAGGACGCTGGGTCTCTTGAGTTCTCCTAGAATCAAAACTAATTATTTTGTTACAAAAGAACTAACGAAATAGGAAAAACAATGATATGCCATATCTTTAATCAGGAATTATGTGACTGGGTTTGAGAAAAATGTGATACCTGACAATTGTAACAAAGTATTAGGGGATTGGGTGTGTGAAAAAGTATTATCAAATTTAATTTTCAACACTTAATCTAGACGAGATCGAGTATAGGAAATAATTTAAGTTTTAAATTAATATTGATGCATGGATGTCTACTTATGTGAAACTCTTATGTTGTATATATGAATTTATTGATGTTAATTGAATATTGCATTGATTTTGATGCAACAAGGTAAACATGTAGTTTGGTATAAGCATTGAAAAAAATAATTAAAGGTAATAGACATGATTAATTGTTATTAATTTAACTATAACAATACTTGTCTTATTTGAACACATAAGAAAACATTGCAACAATGAAAATAAAGAGTGATATATAGTAGAAAGGGAAAACTTAGTACTGAATTGATCTCCTCTAAGGAAAATAGGAGACAAGAGGGAACATCTCCTAACCTTATTGAGATAATGAAGTGTTTGAACGAATACCTTTGGATTTGTAAAGTAGGTAATGAAATTTTGGTAAAAGAACAAGAAAGATAGGAAAAATTTAATGCAATGTTCTTGCAAAGTTTGTTTAAAATTTAAAATTAGTTGGATAAGGGAATGAATATTGGCAATGATAGAGAAGACCCATATAAGAAAATTGATAGCCCTTCAGAAAATTAGAAGTTTTAATTGACATTCAATAATATAATGAAGAGAATATCTAAGTAAATACATTGGAGTAGGAATGTGGGTACTTCTAGTGATGAACCCTTCTTTGATTCCTCTAGTGATGTAAAATATTTCATAGGTGGGATGAGTAATATCAACTCACATAATAAAAAGGAGAAGAAGCACTCTAAAGTTTCATTACATGTGTAATTCAAGAAGGAAAAACCACCCACCTTCAATAGTGAGATCAAGAAAGGTGAGGAAGCTGAAGCATGGTTATTAGGATTGAAAAAGTACTTCCATGTGCATGATTATTCAACAAACATAAAATTTTAAGTATAAATGTTTAATATTTTTGGAAAGGAATCCATTTGGTGGGAAGATCTCATTAATGTTAAAGGAATATATATAAAAACATCTCTTGGAAGAAATTCAAAAATTACTTCAGAAAGAAGTCCCTATCAAAAAGGTACTATGATGAAAAGGTCAAATAATTTGAAAACTAAAATCCTAGACAACTCACTATAGAAGACTATGTTCGAATATTTTTGGATTTTATGCATTATGTCCCTTATATCAAGGATGAGAAACCGAGGATTCAACGATTCGAAAGTCGATTTCCTTAGTGTTACTATTGATGCTGCTAGAAGCCACCAACAGGGAAGGGGGTCTCTTTGATATGAAGTCCCAATTTTACCCCACACCATTTGAATTAGTAGCTGCAACTAGAATACAATTGGTTTCAAAAAGTGACAGTTTCAAAGATGTTCCTTGGCTATGATAAACACATAGAATGCTATATACATAACTTTGGTGAAAACAAGTGTGTGAAATTTGTGAAGTATCAAATATAATGCATGAAATTTTCCATCACATCAAATGGAAATAAGTGAGCCCACTAGAAGATAGTAATAATACCAACTTAGAAGAGATGCATGAGAAATACAAAAGAATCGTTAGTTAACCTGAAAAGTAGTTTAAAATATAAAAATGATAATAATAACATAAAGAAAATGCATCCAACAAGATACATAATAAAGTAGACGAATTAGTTCAATATAATTAGCGTAAGTGAAATAACATACATAAAAAATATATAAAGAATAGTCTTACTACATCTATGACATATGCATGAAGACGTGTTGGCTCTAACCTTGTTATTATAAAGTGAAAGTTTCAAGCATACAATTACATTGATAATGCACTAGCCCAAATAGTGGAACATTAATCCAACACTTGACTTTCCAATAAATGATATTCTTCCTATGTTAGAGCAGAGAATCCAAGGCTCCAAATATAAGCTTCCAAGCAATCGATTGCAAGCCCTTTTCTTGAGTTATGAGTGTTTATTTATAAAAAATGATATGACCTTCATCTACCTTTGTGACCTTTGAGATGCCATCATGACTCTTTGACTTCTTTTATGTTTTCCTAACTAATGACTTTTCATATTCCGCAACTGACTCTTGGAATTCCACTTACATATTTTGTTTCAAATAAAATAATACAAAAACCCATATAGGAAAAAAATGGGTAGATCCTAATAAGACAAAATAGACACATTAATCTTGAGTTTGAGGAAATTCTAACCTGAAAATTCAACTTGCAATTATGTGGTTACATATTGAGGTTAATGTTTGTACTGTGTGATCATCTCCTCAAACTTTGCTAGAAGGCCACGCTGAAAATGAACTATAGCTTCCATAGCATTTATATAGATGGTTTTGGAACAAATTTTCACTTATTTATTCAACAATAAATCCTTTATATTGACCTATGTACTTGTGCATGTTATGTTTGTTAACCTTCAAGTATTATTTGGTAGAATATTCTTTCGTTGGTTCAAGTATTCCTCGATCTCATGCTTGACCATGTTTCTTACCTTTTTTTATGGATGTGGCACTACTAAGGGTATCTTGTGTGCTTAAATAAAGGAATTGCCACTATTATATAACCATGCATAAGCATCTAGAATGGTATCTAGAAATCTGTTGAGTTATCTGTTAACTTCTGTGAGCATTCTGACATCGACCTTTTCCAACTCTGCTCCTTTCCTTGTTTTCTTGGCTAATTCTCTTAGTGAGTTCTTTTACTTAGTTCCACAATCATGAATTGTGGAAATGGTTGCATGAATGAATTTCAAGGCTTTTACATTTTCTCGTGATTTCTATTTAATATCATTTAAGGGAGCTACTACTTTATGCAAGGAGACCAACTCATAAAAATAGCTCATAGTGTCTCCCAATGCTTATATATCACCATATATAGCTTCTTGGTGCTCTTTCGAGTAGGAATTTGTGGAAGACAACCTCTTATTCTCTACTTGGAGTTGCCTTACTTTTTACTTTGTAGATTTTGGATTGTTTTTAATTAATTTGTTTTCCACCATCATGAAATATGTGTTTTATTTTGAACCACCTGCAAAGGCTAAGTGAGCTACAACAATGGTCTAAGTATTCCTTCTACTATATTTGAAAATCACCCTTTTGGTCTGAATGAAAGAAGGATGTTCCAGATCATCGTGAAAGTGTTTCTTTATTTCCTACAATGTTTTGTTCGAGAGATCATTAAAGGTTAAGCTCGTGATATCCATGATAGTGTCTTCATCTAGAGGAGATATGTCTTCTTCACCACTTTGGGGTTTCCAATCTATAGAGGGATGTAGAGGCCGAATAATGATCTGTTTTGTGTTAGGAATGAAGTCAACATATTGATTCTTCTCCCCTTTTTCTATTCCCATGTCCCGGTCTACTATATGATCCTCTATCTCTTTAATAAGCTCTTGATTCTATCTTTACTTACTTTCTTATTCTTCAACTTGTTTCTACCCCTCACCTTCTTCTTGCTAAAGTCTATATTCTTCTTCCTCATTTTTTCTTAGATCTTCTTGCACTTGCATTTCCTCTTGTTACTACCTTTGTTGGTCTTCCTTATGCATCCTCTCTTCTTCCTATTTCCTCTCGAATTTCCCCTAATTACTTTTCCTTTATATTTCCAGAGCCTCCTATAGAAAATTTGGATGTTCCTTGAATTTGCAACCTTGATTCTGTTTTTCATCTTTGGAAAATTTCCTATTATACATAATACTCACTAGGGATCTCTCTTCTGAATGATTTGCTTCCTCAATAACATATTGTTCTAGAAATGCATTAGAAGAGATTTCATAATCTCCTAGTGCACATGACTAACATGAATTATAGTGATTCTTCATATTTTCTTCCTCCGAACTATCATATATCCCATATGGCCAGGAAAAATGTAACTTGGCATAGTGGTTCTTGCAACCTCCTTGGGGATCATACTGATAAAAATCTATTGTACTAAATATGAAGTCTTCTAATTATTTATCTTCATTTTTAGCAGCCTTAAAGTTCTTTAGCATGTAAGATCACACCTTAAAGGTAAGAGTGGGCCATGGTGCTTTATTCTTCCTTTTGAACACTACGCAAAATCCTGTTATAAGATGACATGTGACCTCTTGCATGACAATTTTTTCAGTGGCATACCTCAATAAGAGATGAGATGGTTTTTTGAAACAGAACACTCTGAGGTATGTGCTATCTGGTGAGGTGAACCACTGTGCAACTTTTGATATTGCACTCATTACCTTGCGATACATGTAAGGGGCATATTCTTCAAAGATAATCTAGTATAGGACGCTAAATAAATGATCAACCAAATTTTTAAAGACTCCCCTATAGTTACATTCAACCAAAAACCTACAATAGATATGGATAGGATTTTGTTTGGAAGTCCATTTCCAATCCATGCTAGGCAAATAATTGCGATAATATATACCACCTAGTAGGTAAGAAAACATGTAGAACTATTGTCGCTTTCCTTTTGTTGTATTTTCATCTTAGTCACATTTATCTTCACCTGCTGAGACAAAATATCATACTAGTTTAATATCTTCCCGTGAGAGACAATATGATACATGTAAACCCATCCTTCTTGGAATTATTTGTTATTCTTCTATCCGTAAATTCGAAAACATAATATTCTCAAGTACTGAAACATATTTTTAAGTGAATTGTTCTTATAAGTTTTTTTCGGTGTCTGATGAAATATTGATCGTTCCTTCACCCACATATTGATCACATCCTTAGTATTGAGATAGTTAGTTTCCACATTAAAATAGTAATCCATATTTTGTTTAGGCTTCGGCAGGTGATAGATAAAGTGGATGGTAGGAGGCAAGCTACTACTGACTAGCATTGTTCAAAGACATGCTCTTGGTGTCGAAACCTTGCAGAATCCATTTGGTAACATATTCACAAGTTAATATTGGGAATTTTCAAGCAACTCTATGAATACTCAAATGTTGGATGTTGATATAAAACTATCTATCTTCCAGATATAATTTTAATTATGTGCTATTGAATGAATCCTTAACAATATGCCATATTATATCTAGGTAATTTTCAATGTACTATTGTGTATTAGTTAGAATGGGAACTGAGGATGAACAATTTCAACCACATCATCAATACTACTTGTGATATCCTCTTTTGATGTTGATCTCTCAGGAGGTTGGGATGTCATTTTCCTGCTGAAAATAAATATGCTCAAAACATGTAGTACTTGTGGCAAAAGATACACTCATAGAAAAAGAAGTTTAATCATCTCATAAATTGATCAAAAAGTATCAACAAAGTAAGGGAAATTTGAGATCTGGGATTACACAATGTGAAGTGAGAGAGGAGGATTTTGTAGTCTCAATTGTCAGATGGATGAATTAATTCTTAGGACTATGCAATGCTTGGGACTATTCAATGTGTAGTGTGACCTGGTAAAAGAGAGAGAGAATTATTCATTATACAGTCTTAGTGGCCAAGTTTTGCCACTCATGATTGGGATTTCATAATTCAAAGTTGGAGGAGGCCAGTGATTGTTCATTGCATAGTTGAAACTGAAAATGTGTGAGCTTGAGGCTTAGGACTGCACAATTTATAGTTGGAGAGGCTAAGAAGCTTTGATGATGGAACAATTGAACCCGAGAAAGAGGAAAGTTTCAAATATGAATTTGAGGAAGGAGTAAGTGTATATTGGCCTCAAGAAAAGTTAGGTCAATAATTAAGATCGACTAGAAAATATTATGCAGAGGGAAGAACATGCATGCAAAAAAATACACAACAACAATAACTATGGTAGGAAAAATAACTTGGGAGTGATGCAACAATTCTCAAAATTGAATGTTAGACTAAAAAAACACCTGTACAAGGTAAATATAGGAAAAAAATCCATTAATTACAAAAAAAAATACGTAAAGCGGCACTTGAAAACACAAAAGAGATATAAAAGAAGTAAAAAGAAACATTTTATAAACTTTTGGTTTTAGCCATAGGCATGCAAGCCTATGAGTTTGGTTGTTGGGTTTCAATTCCATGCATGTATATATCTCTTGTTTTTGGAACCTACGGTTTGATTTTGAAATTTGACTGCAGTTGAATGCAAGATTCTTAATTAGGGTTTTGATTATCATCATTGTTGGGTTCATTTCTTGTATGTTGTTTAGTTAATTTTGTTGGATAGTTCTGTGCTTGAAGATATGGATCAGTGTACTATCTATTTTCTAAGAAGAATAAGAAGAATAATTTGAAAGGATTTCCCCCTTGTGTGTTTTTTCCCTAGTCTTTGACCAATCCTAGTGTCTCTATGTGTGAATATTTATCTTCTATTGTGCCTTTATGTTATGTTGCATCGATGGTGATATTGTTTTTTCTATATAGTTGCATATTTTGTTGAATAATGTGATGATGTAGTTGGGTGAATTCAATATGTAGATAATGAAATGAAATTATCTAAAGAAAACAAAAATATAACCTTAAGAAAAAAATTAACAAAGGTTTTTAGTGATTTAAAATTACCTGAACTATCAAACTATTTCCAAGAGGAAGTCCAATGGAAATGCCATTATTTCAAGGAGAACTTGAACATAGATGAAATGTGTCAAAAATCATATATAATGATATTGAACCTAGAAAATGTATGTGTATAAAGGAGAAAAAAAAAGGTTACGTGAAGTTGAGAGGATCTAAGGAAAATATTTGCATCTATTTTATCTAAAACAAACCTATAATTACTAGGGTAATATCATTTGTAAAGGAGAGTGGAAGGGTCATGGTGTCATTGTAAAGAAATTACTCCACATCGTACCTATAATGGCAAACAACATCACCAATGAAACCCTAAAATACAAAAAAGGGAGAAATGAAGAGTAGAAACAAGAAATTATATGGTTGATCTTGTAGAATGTCAGTTACTAGTTTGTTGGAAGGTATCAATATTAAACAATGGCTTTCATAGTTAGACTTATTTTTTTCTTACTATTTTATTTATTCATTTTTTACTCTATACTATCCTACTCTATTTGACAAAAAAATCAATTCCTTCAGCTCTAGGATAAATTTGAATGCATACATCTACATAACAAAATTACTATGCTCACATTCAAATTTGAGAAATATAACTCAATAAATTATAATATATGAAATATTAACTTATACAAATTTGATGTGAGAAATTTCAAAAAATGTAGTGGTATTATGGACTGACAGTTGTTTGTTTCAATTTAACCATTGTCTGATTGGCTCTCTTTAATTGTCATACCATAAATTTCTTCTCAGTTTTTTTCATCACATTCCTAAATGCACAATAAATATTTTTATAAATAGTTAAGAGATTATTTAATATCTGTCTCTAGTGTCTATTATTCATGGGATGTGTCCCATGACTCCTTAATCTCTTTTTTACTCTGAAAAATATATCTAAAATAATTTCTAGATCCTCCCCTTTTATATTATATTCATGGATCCATTTCTCATATACTATCTTTCGAAATGCAGACTCATCCTTGGTGACAAATTTCAATTGTGGATGAGGATTTGAGAATATCCTTACAGAGGCATGCCCTCCTTTACTGAATACATTGTTTAGCATATTTAGTTTTTTTCTTTTTTATTACGAGTCACTACTTTAAAATTGATCCATGGTTGTGCGTTCTTACAACATCTCTAATTGAGATAGCTTGAAAAGTTTAAACTACTCTTTGTATCCTTCTAATAAACCTACTCCTACATTTTTATTAATCTAGGTATATGCTACAAAGGTGACAAAGCTTTGTGGAGATTCCCTAATGTGAATGTGCAGGTTCTTACCTCTTGTCATATTTCCTTCACTCTTTCTTATCTTAAATGATTGTACTAAATGCAACAAATAAAGAAAATAATTTAGATCTAAATATAACTATTGTTGCACTTCTCCATAAATGGCACCAAATTCTTGGTTAAATTATTTTTCATATATTAGGACATAAAATATCAACACAAGAGTCAATATCATTAGGAGAGTAATATTATATATGAAGAATTAGACATAGATTTACTTTAATTTCACTTAGTGTTTAACTAATGAAATTTATTATAATATATGGTAAATAAATATGAAGTTAGATCTAAGACTTTTGTGATCCATAATGTAGATAAATGCCTTTCGGAA
The DNA here is from genome assembly GCA_034641835.2 of Pinus albicaulis. Lineage (NCBI taxonomy): Eukaryota > Viridiplantae > Streptophyta > Pinopsida > Pinales > Pinaceae > Pinus > Pinus albicaulis. The sequence goes on along the minus strand of CM076573.1, from coordinate 983,831,465 downwards.
TACATTTATCTAAAATATGAAGTTGTACATATTATTGCCTAAATAAAGATGCAATTTGAGAACGAGATGTATACTAATATCATATGAAAAATAAATGAAATCTAATTCACTATATTAGAAAGGTTCAAATGTAAGTTGTAATCTTAAATCAAACTTATTATTAATTAATTCAACGATAAAGGAACCATTGTTCATTAGTCTAAGGCTACAAAATCTTAGAAAAGAAAAAAAACATAGTATGAGAATCTAAGTTTTGAGAAAGGCCTAAATAACAATGATCATTTCAGTTATGTAGGTTATTAACTAAAGAAGAAATTCTAAGCACACATGGATGAAATGAAAATCTACTCTACAACAATAAAAACATAATTTAGTCAAGTTTAACTAGTTGATGAGACATAAATTAGGGTCCTTTCTAGTAGGAACTCTAGTTGTAGTTTTTATCTCACTCTTGGAGGTGGCTTATAGACTTGCAATAATACTCCATTAGGATCCTCAACCTTTTACTTAATCAAGAAAAATTAAACTTGATTTTTGAAAGCAATATCACTTCTATTTAAAGGAATCTAAGGTTAATCAAAACTACAAAAACTAAAATACCATGAAAGAACATGAAAGCCACCAAATAATAATAAACATAGTATGAAATGGAAAGTGCATTAACTAGAATAAAATCAAAGAAATTAATGATGAATATAATCAATGATGATATTGCATATATAAATATAAAAAATAAAAGAAACCACAAAAGTATTTACGAGAAAATATCTCTACAATAATCCAAAATATGCACATGAAAAAGAATGATGCATAGGGAAATGAATTGGGGCCATCCAAGCCTCAAATTGTACACTAAAGAACCCTATCAACTAAAGAAACTAAAGGTTGTTTCATTTATCGATAAAAGGAAACCTAGTACAAATATATATTGGAAAGTCCTTTTGAATATAAGGGACTAAATAGAATTTAAAACTTAATTATACTTGATCCCCTCAAGTTTCACTTGTTTATGCATTTATACAATACAAAATAAAACTAAAACATTGATTAATATCAACTCATCTAGCTAATTCCTATTTTTATTTCCCATATAAATGATATTGGACCTTTGAAGCAACCAAAATCATGAAAAAGCATGATCTTACAATATATAGGATAATTGTCTAGTTTGACAATGTATTTTTTCTCTTAGTGGGCCATGTTGAGTGTGCATTGACTAGACCCTACAAATTAATTTGCATGGGACTAGTAGAACACTATCCATTTAGGGAAATGAAGGAACGAAACTCATGCTTTCTTTGTGTTATATCCAAAAAGGAGAAATTACAAGAACACAGTTTGGGGAATAGATTTCTAGAGTTTTATTGACAATATTCATATTTAATCAACATTTTATTGTAAAAAATGGTAAAAAGAATTTTAAAAATGGATAATTTTTTTCGAAAATTCAAAAATGAAAGGAAAATGATAAAAATATTTCTTGACTAGTTTTATCCCTCTTAATTAGTTTAGACTATATGAGTACTATGAATTATAAACACTTATTTTGAGTTTGGTTTCTAAAGAAAAGGAGAGTATGTAGATTCACTTATTTAATTAATAGTCCTAATGAGACAAACACATGTTATATTTGGAATACAGTTGTCAATTTATTCTTGTAATAGTTAGTTAATAGTACTAGACTTTCATTATATGCTATTTCACTTTCATTATACTAGGGAAAATCTTGGTTATAAAGTTATTTTTATTTTCATGATTGTCTAGATAGAATAAGATTGGTATTAGAGTAGAAGTTAATTTTTAGCATAATAAACCCCTTAAGTGCATTGTTTAGGAAAATTATAGAATTATAATTTAATAGACATAAATCATCAATCAAGGCTAATTAATCTTATGAGATGTTGTACAAAATATATGGAGGCTAATAGTTTAAGTGTTTTTCTAAACAAAACCATACACTCACATCTTCAATATCCCTTTTCCTCATCAACACTTAGTAGGGCCAAAGGCTATGGAGTGGATTTAATCATCCATGTACAACACTTAAGATTGTTGATGTTGATCAGAAAAGGATAAGGGGCCAATAAGTCAACAATTAAATAAATTTAACATTTCACAATGTAAATTAAAGTGTGATCAAATGAGTCCAAAAATATTCATCAAATAAGCTTCACCATTTAACCATCATACATGTGATGCTACAAGATAGAAAATATAAACAACACATTTGCAATGATTTTGTTAATTCATGAGAAAAAATTAAGAGAAACACAAATTTTCAACTACTGGAGTTGTGAGTGAAGGGGGACCTCCCTTACTGACAACCCCTTTAATTGTTAAAGAAATTTACACACCTAGATCAGCAAAACATGTAGTTTTATATTAATATGGAAAAATATTAAAATATTTCATAAGTATAGTATATCTAGCCTCGCTTTCAAATATAACATAAACTTATTTATACAAGTGCAGAGGCATAAACTTACCTGAATTAGGAAAACTAACATGAAGCAATTGTTTGCTAAAAATAACTAGAAAAGACAATAAAAATAGTTATGCTGAGTTTGATCCATGACTGAAAGCTTGGATCAAAATGATCTCCTTGAGTTGCTGGAGATGTTTCCCAATACAACCATCTATGAAAGGACTGAAGATCTCAGCAGTTTTGGTGGCAGTTTTTCCAATAGGATAGCATCTATGTAGGCATATTTCCTAACAAAACCCATCTTTTTTATTTTCTTTAGGCTGACTGGAACATACTCAAATGCCGAGATCACTACTAGAAATAAGAACAATTAAAGGAAATCAACATCCACAGGAAATCATGGGATGTCTACAGGAAATCAAAAAATCGTGGGATTTTTGCAGGAAATCGTGGAACTGCTTCGAAAGATAAGTAGTCTTCATAAGATTCAAAAATCACCCTTTAAATTGTAGATAATTCGATTAGGTGAAATTTAACATAAAAAATACTAAATAACAAAGTGAAATAATACTTTTTAGATTAATTTGCATACCTTAAATATTAGAGCACCCTTTTGGTCAAAAAGCATATAATATGGAAAAATGAGAGTTATTAAGGGTCAAAAGAGTTCAAAAGGAGGGAAGAAAGGTCTTAGAAATGTTATAAAAAATGAAAAAAATTGGGGTTCAACATATCCCCCACACCTAAATGTTGGGTGTAGGCTTTGAGTGTATTTCAGACACCTTTTTCCCCATCCCTGACCATTTCACCTCTACACCTGTGTACTTTTTATACCTTAATTATCTTTTTCTTGGTGATGAGACTCCATTTTTGTCATGACATATTATTTTTCCATTTTTCTTAAATATGAATGAGGTGATATCTTTTGATGACTAATAAAGGTGATTTTGGAGGAGTTTCTCTGGCTTGTGTCTTTTAGGCATTACTCCAAGTTTCCTAATTAAAATATGGACAACATAATGATGAGTTACAAAGGAGTTTTGAGCACTTGTTTCTTTAGTTTTTTGTTGTTACACATCACTATTGTTACACCGCAAGATGCTGATTATAATACAACTGTCCAAGACTATGGGTACTATTCCATGAAGACAGTTGTCGTATGAATCATATTATCTATATAAAGCTAGGGAATCAAGATAGTTGTGATTTTTATCAATGATCTAACAATAATAAGCCTATTATTTGGAACTTTTTGTAACTATTTCTATTTTGACCAGCATGAGAATAGTGAGATTCTCATGACTGATCTATTTTATTATTTTGGACATGTAAACATCATAAAGAGGACTCAGTACCATGTGAAAGGGATGAACAGAGAGGATAGTATCACTATTTTGTTTCATCATTTCATAATCCTTAATACAAAGACAACGTTGCTGATGTTTTTGAATATAGCATTGCGACCTTACTAGATTCGTATTTCATCCCCCACCCTCCTAGGGAGGAAGAGCCCTCTTCTTTAACAGGGGTTGCAGTAACTGCAGTAGTATTATGGTAGATTGTTATTATTTCTTTCTGAAGTAGTTGAGTATACTATCGAGTTTACAAACCTAGTCAGTGGCGTGGTGTGTGGCGTGCCTTTTTCTTGGTAACATGAAGTGTGGTTTTATTTCTACAAGTTAATTTCTTTTTTCTGCATGAGTGTTACTTTCTGCAATTAAATCCAATGACATCTATTTATGTTTTCATTTTCTCCACTCTTGGTTGAAGTGTATTGGCATAGATAGTGCATACTCCTTTGAAATCAAAACACCTAACCTGGGTTGAAAATTTATGTTTCGGTTCAGTCAAATTAATATGTGATTAAATCGACACAACATTTTGGCATCGTTGTCGAGGAAGGTAGTTGATGGTACAGTTAGTCAAGTTGTTTGTTAGTAGTCTCTAGTGAACATTCGTTGGGTGGTAATATGATAGGTAAGAACTTGCGCATCGCACTAACATACCTATGCGGGCTCACCACAGTGACCACTAAGACACTTAGGGTGTGGAATTTCAATTTTTCTTAGAGCGTGTCCTTAGTTCTACATTCGCTGGGTGGTAAGATGAGAGGTAAGAACCTGTGCATCACTCTAACATACTTTTGCGGGCTCACCACTATAGAAGCTAGGATATTTAGGCTGTGAGTTAATGCATATAGATTCCATGTGTGAAGACGTAGGAATAATAGAAAATAAATGACCACGCCCACTCTAATTAATCAAAGGAAAAATTGGGTGTAATAAAGAAAAGAAGAGTGTAGGTTTGGGGAGGAAGAAATTTATTAGGGATCTGATTTCAAAATCAGAAAAAGAACAGTCCATTTCATATAGGAATCCAAGGAAAATAGGGCCACAAAAGGTTGTTGTCACACCTAAGCTAGGAGCATCAGGTCCCTCTGTCTCTGGACCTCATCACCCATCAAAAATATGTAACCACTCCTAACATTGGGAATCTGTGCCAAGAGCAGCAGTGAGAGGCTACCGAACATGATCTGAAGCTTGAAGGTCAAGGGGAGACTAGCATGGAGCACTATGGTCCTCAGTTGTAAAAGTACTTATTTGGCTACCATCATCTATATTCAGGTAGTGCGGTGAAGCATCTAAATCCATAGAGTCCCAACCTATCATCTCATAGTCCCTCACCTATAATATAGTTTTATGAGCATTCTGAAGAAGATTTATCACATCAAGAGTCGGGAGATTCAATTATGGGAGACGAAACACTAGGATGGATGGCACTATCACTACCTTTGAAGTCCCAATACAAGAAGTAAGAGGCGATTCTCCCATGAAGAATATTACTATGTCATCTCTTCTATATCTTCAAGGAATGGTAGTGGAAGATCTAGATACCTTCCTCTTTGAATTTGACATCCTATGTTGTGAATCCAGCTCCAAAAATAGAATAAAAGAGATATCAATGCCTTAGAAATAAGCCACTTCTAGGGGGAAACCTCCAATAAATTACATGAATGAAAAACTCTTGGATGATAAAAATTACAAAACCTGCTTTATATATATAGGAGTCCATGGGGCCACAATGTAATCCTAGTGGGGCCACAATGTAATCTTAGCCGACCTAACAATAACAATTTAAGGGCACAATAATAACAATATGGGGGTCACAGGGGTACAATAATAACAATAAAGGGGTTACAATAACAACAATAAGGGACTATAATAGTAATATAGGGACCAAACATGCCCCTCTCCTTCAAAAAAGTGTTGTCCTCAATGCTTGAGTAGCTCTGGGTGCTTCTGTATAAAATTCTCATCGTCCCATGTAGAATATTCAGTGGGTAAGTTCTTCCACTTGACGATATACTCTGAAATTGATCGATTCCATAGCTATCAAGTTCTTGTTTCCATGACCGGTTCAGGTTCCAATATGATTTTTCCTTCCTCGTCAAGTTCTGGCAATATTGTTTGAAATGGAAGATTTTCACCTATAGCCTTATTTAAGCATGAAACATGGAAAATTGGATGCACTCGTGAATAAGCAGGAAGCTCCAATTTGTATGCCATAGTACGAATCTTTTGCAACACATTCTAAGGACTATAGTACTTTGGTGATAATTTATTATCCTTCTTAGTTTGCTTGAGGGACATTTGTTTGTATATTTGTAGCCATAAAAATACCCAGTCTCCTACATCAAAACTTCTCTTATTGCGATGTTGATCTTCTTGTTGTTTCATTCAATTTTGTGGCAAATTCAGGTTATCCTTTAAGAGTTGGAGAACTTTTTTTTGATTCACAATGTGATCTTACACTGCTTGAACCTTCGAATTTTCTCTTAAAGATGATGTGATGGATGGAGGATGATATCCATAAAGTGCCATAAATGGGGTCAGTTTTGTTGCAGTATGGAAGGAAGTTTTATACCACCATTCAATGAGAGGTAACCACTTGACCCATTGTGTTTGTTTATCAGATACAAAACAACGAAGATATCCTTCCAAACATTTATTTAATATCTCAGTTTGACCATCAAATTAAGGATGATAAGATGAGCTATGAGCTAATTGAGTACCCAAACAAGAAGATAACTCCGTCCAAAAATTTACAGTAAAAATGGGATCTCTATCGCTCACAATAACCCTTTGGTTTCCATGTAGCTTTTGAATTGCGTCCATAAATGTAGTAGCAACTGTACTTTCTTTAAATGGATGAGATAATGCACAAAAGTGTGCATACTTGGTAAGTCTATAAACTACCACCATGTTGACACTCTTTCTTTCGGACTTAGGTAAACCTGTGATAAAATCCATTGAAATCTCCTCCCAACATTGACTTGGAATGGATAAAGGTTGTAGAAGTCTCGGGGTCTTAATTGTCTCAACTTTATTCTGCTGGCAAACCAAACATTCTGCCATAAAATTTTGAATATCATATTTAAGGCCATCCCAAAAAATTTCTTTCTTCACCCTGTGGTAAGTTTTTAAAAATCCTGAGTGTCCTCCTAAAGGAGAAGTGTGCAATTCCAAAAGAATTTTTTGTTTTAGTTGGGAATTATTACAAATATATAAGCAATCTTTGTACCATAAAGAATCATTTTTCCAACTAAATGTATTAGATGTACTAGGATCTTGCTGCAACTTTTGAATGAGTGTCCATACTTCTTTTTCCTTCTTCCATTCATCTCTTTCTTTGGTTATCCAATATGGTTGGATAATAGAAATGGCACAAAGAAATGCTTCCACTGCTTCATTCTTTCTTGAGAGTGCATCTGCAACAACATTAAGTTTTTTTTGTAGATTATTTCAAAGTCATAACCTAACATCTTTGTGACCCATTTTTGCTTCTCTTCTGAAGATAGTCTTTGTTCCAAAAATTGTTTAAGACTATCATGATCAATTTTTACCTTGAAGTGTCTTCCCATTAGGTAAGTTCGCCATTTCTTTAGTGCATGTAATATTGCTAACATTTCCTTCTCATAAATAGGTTTTTGTAAATAATTTCCTTTGATTGGATGACTTTCAAAATCAATGGGTCTTCCTTCCTACTTTAAAACAACACCAGTTCCATTTCCCGAGGCATCAAATTCCACAATAAAGGTTTTTGTGAAGTCTGGTGTAGCTAAGACCGGTGCAAGGCACATTGCCTCTTTAAGATGTTCAAAGGCCTTAGTTTCTTCAGGAGTCCATGAAAATGCATCTTTCTTCAATAATGTTGTTAGATGTGTTGCTATTCTCCCATAATTCTTAACAAACTTGCGATAATACCCTGTTAACCCGAGAAATTGTCACAACTGCTTTATGGTTGTGGGGACTTTCCATTCCTTCATGGATTTAATTTTTTTAAGGTCTACCTTAACACCCTCATGAGATACAATATGACCCAGATATTCCACCTCTTGTACTCCAAAGAAACATTTGGATTTTTTTTCATATAATTGTTTCTCTTGCAATAGTTTGAGCACCTTTTCAACATGTTCAACATGATCATTCCAAGACCTGTTTTAGATTAGTATATCATCAAAAAATACTAGCACAAATTTTCTAAGGAAGGGTTTGAAAATGGAACTCATCAACCATTGAAATGTAGAAGTTGCATTGGTAAGGCCAAAATGCATGACCAAAAATTCATAATGACCCTCATGAGTTTGAAATGTTGTTTTTGGAATATCTTCAGTCTTCATTCTAATTTGATGATATCCTAAATGAAGATCCAACTTGGTAAATAAATTTCTCCATGTAATTCATCCAATAATTCATCAATCACAGGAATGGGAAATTTATCTTTAATGGTGAGCTTATTGAGCTCCCTATAATCTGGACACATGCACCATGATCCATCCTTCTTGTGTACCAATACTATAGGAGCAAAGAGAGGACTTTGACTAGGTTGAATTATACCCGCCTCTAACATTTATGCAACCATACATTCAATTTCTCTCTTCTGGACATAAGGATATCTATAAGGCCTTATGTTTGGAGGAACACTTCCTGGAATCAAATGAATAGCATGATCATGATCACGAATAGGTGGGAGTCCTTTGGAAGTTTCAAAAACCTTGGAATGATTGTCCAAGACTTGTTAGAGATCTGCAAAAATAGATGATTTTCATGTTGGAACTTCTAGTGAGCATAATTGTGCAATTACATGTCGTTTTTCTTTCTTTAGAAGATTTTTCATGACATTAGAGCTTATTATCTTTCCTGGCTTCCCTGAAATACCCTGTAATTCGACTTCCTTTCCTTCTAAAAAAAAATTTCAAGAAAATTTCTTGAAAATTAAAAGCTATCGTCCCCAAAGATTGTAACCATTGTACTCCTAGTACAACATCAACACCTCCCATAGGAATGGAACAAATTGGACTATTTTCAATATATTCCCCCATGGTTATCTTGATATTATGGCATTTTCCAGAGCAATTTATAGTTCCTCCATTTGCAACCTTCACTTGACATTCTGGTGTTGGGTATAGGAAACAATTCAATTCCTTGGCTACCTTACAATGAATAAGATTATAGGTGCTACCTGAATCAATCAACACTATTACCTTTTTCTTCTTGATATGTCCATCTATCTTGATAGTTTGAGGAGTGGTAATTCCTACCAATGCATTACATGATATGGTTGGACTCATTTCTTCCTCTTCTAGGGCTGGTTCCTGGTGTATATCCTCTTCTTGTTCATTTTCTTCTTCCTCTTCACAATCTATGTAAAATAATTTCTTCTCAACACACTTATGACCTTTAGTGTATTTTCTATCAAAACTATAGCAAAGACCTTTTTCTCTTTTTTCTTCCAATTGTTGTGGTGTCAAACTTGTAGGTTGTGGAAATCTAGGCATAGCAACACTTCTTTATAGAAGTGAGTGGTAGGCTTCCTTGTCGCCATAATTTTACATTCAATTTTTCTTGCCAACCTGAATGCCTTCTCCAATGAATCAGGTTCCAAAACGTGAACTTCATGCTGGATGTTATCCTTTAGCGTACGTATGAAGAGATCAATCCTATGTTCCTCTGGAATATCAGTTACCCTTATATTCAATTTTTGGAAGTCCTCAATGTGCTCCCCCACTAAACCCTTTTGTTTGAGATTTATCTATTGGCTAAAGAAGGTGTTGTTCTTTGTATCCTCATAATGTGCTATCATTTCCTCCTTAAAAATTGACCAAGGGACAATTTTTTTACGGGAGCAAAGCCATCGATACCATACAAATGTATTTTGTTCTAAATGTAAAGTTGCAATGCGTACCTTTTGTGTGTTTTGCATATTATGGAGATCAAAATATTGCTCCATCTGTAGTATCCATGTTACAGGATCCTTTCCATCAAACTTCCTCATATCCATTTTTGGAATATGGTGGTTCTTCCCGCCAACATTAGAGTTTCTGAAGTCACGATTAACATTTATTTTGTTCTCATCATGAGTTTCCTATACTATATTTTCACCATTAGGAAACATTTCTTGTATCAACTTTGTCAAACCATCCATGTCTGCTTTTAGATCATTCTTCATGTTTTCCATGTTGTCTTTCATTTTTTCATCGACCTTAGCTTCCATGTAATCCATCTTAGATTCCATGCCTTTCTTCAAACCATCCATATTATTCTTCAAACCATCCATCTTCGCTTCCACGCCTTTCTTCAAACCGTCCATTTCATTTTTTGTTTCTCTTTGTGAGAGCGAAATTTGGTGCACTTTCTCTTGTAATTTTGACAGATCATGTTGCAATTCTTCATCTTCATGAGTCATAGTAGAGCCTTCTGAAGGATTAATGGGGGTTGAATTATTTTTACGAGGCAGTTTTTAGAACCCAATACTGGTATCTATTCTACAATATTCCCTTGGAATCAATTCAAATTCATTATTCAAAAAAGACTTATGCAATTCGGAAAAAATACACAGGTTTTTCTTGATTTTGAGGAGCTCGATATTGAAATTGGATCATCTCTGTGATTGTGGTGCTTCAATATCTGAAATTTGGCACTGAGGTAGCCTTCTGAATTTTCTTTCGAATACTACAGGTCTGACTTGATTTCAATTCTCCAAGGAAAAGTTATGTCCAATCTCCCACAATGACCTAATTATGGACTGGTTCAGTAGAGAAAACTTGTACGACTTGCCACGTGTCACTGTTTCATCCTTTAGCTCTGAAATTGATAGCAAAGAAAATATAGTCCATGTGCTTGCGACCACTTTTTACGGCACTCCAATATGATGCTCAAAGAGAGAGTTATGAATATTTTCCCAGGATCACCTCTTTGAGATGAAATTCTGGAGCCTGAAAAAGCACTACCTTCTATAGATCATATCTCCGAAAATGTTTCGAACCAAGCTCTGAAATTTTGGGATGCGTTTCCTCAGGATTTCAACTTCGCACCCTAAAAATTTCAGATTCTGAACCTTCATAGAAAAAAAATTATAGCGCAAATTCCATGATGACCTGTTTAGATTAAATTGAGGAGCCTGCAAAAAGACCTAACTTCCATAGATCATATCTCCGAACATATTGCGAACCAAGCTCTAAAAGTTTTCGACGATGTTCCTCAGGATTTTGGATTTGCACCCTAAAAATTTCAGCTTCTAAGACTTCGTATAAAAAAATTTATAGCGAAAATTTCACGATGACCTGTTTGGAGCAGCAAAACCCTAGAATCCAAAGCTCTGCTACCAAATGTTGTGAAGCCAGCTCCAAAAATAGACGAAAAGAGATATCAATGCCTTAGAAATTAGCCACTTCAAGGGGGAAACCTCCAATACATTACATGAATGAACAATTTTTAGATGATACAAATTACAAAACCTCCTTTTTATATATAAGAGTCCATGGGGCCACAATGTAATCCTAGCCGACCTAACAATAACAATTTAAGGGCACAATAATAACAATAAAGGCATTACACTAAAAACAATAAGGGACTATACTAGTAATAGAGGGACCTAACATCCTATGCAGAAATGATGATTATCCTGCAAATGCACACAAGTTGAAACTATTCCCTGCCACTCTAAAAGGAGTAGCACTAAGATGCTATATGGGACTCACCACTGCTACTATTTGGACATCAGGCGACATGAAAGAGAGGTTTCTTTAAAAATATCACGATCACTGCCATACTAAGGATTTTAGGGAAGAAATATTTCAAACAATACAGAAGGAATACGAAAGCCTGAAATATTATGTGGAGTGATTTCACTATAATTTGCAGAAATATAAATTTAGTGATTTAGCTCTCGAAATATTTAAATTCATATTTATAAGGGCCATGAGAGATTATTTCCTATAGCACTTTAATTTACATGGAAAATGGTACATATATCAAGAACTGTTTGATGACATAGTAAGACTCTGTCTGAGAAGTTCGTGAGGAGCATCCAAGGGAAGAATTTTTATACGAGATCCCTCGGTCTGAATGCATAAATCTGTGAGCGGGTGTGTGACCAAGGCGGATATCAAGAATTTATTCGAATATTTTAAAACTAGTCTCCTGAGCACCTTGTCTGCTCATATAATGACAACACAAGTCAATCTTAAGAAATCACGTGAGGAGGATGAGGCAGCTCTAGCTGTGTTTTGTCAAAAATGTAGAAAGAAACACCCCTTCAGAGAGTGTGAAGTGAAGACCATAAACTTGTGCAACATTTGTGAATTATCATTCTACAAGAAAGTGGCTGGAGCTTCCCAGATTAAAATTGGTACTTATGGAGTCAAATGAATATGTTCAGTCCTCCAATTTCATTGGATCCAGGAAACCATGGAAGCCATGATCTCCAGGTATGTCACAAGACTTTTCTTCTTTTAATTTGTGGAATAATTCATACGCTCAGCAATTTCCATGGAAATAATCCACCTCTTCTCCAACATAATTCGTTTCACCTTGGAACCAGTGGTCTCCCACTCCACCTATTCAATATCCTCCATCTCAGCCATATCCTTGGATTCAGAAATGTATGGGAAATTTTAGGGTCCATCCCCTTCTGCATTCCTTATAAAACAATAATTACAACTACCTCCTCTTTATAATTTTGCTCCTACACCTCGTTTGCGACCCCAATTACCTGTGAAACCTAATACTCACCCAAATAATAAGGGAGCCTAGAGTATAGAGCCCTCAACTACCTTCCAGACATATTTCATTACTTGAGTTGGACTTAATGAAATTCAGCTTGTGTAAGGAAAAGTCATTAAGCCAAACCATTCCACTACCATTACTGAAGAGGAATGTGAGTCTCCCAAGGAAAAAAATTTAGTTTTTGTTAACCCTGTAACAGTTAATCCAGGGAAAATTGATACTCCTGTAATAACCAACTCGAGTAAAGATGATACACCTGTAATAGCCGATTCGACTGTTGTAACTCAAGGTCTTCCATATTCTCAAAGATTAATCAAGACTGGAACACCCTCACAACCTTAATCTGATTTTCTTAGGGAGTTGAAAAAATTTCACGTACGGATACCTCTACTGAAATATTTTAAAGAAGTACCTATCTATGCCAAAACAATACGATACATGTGCATTAAGAAACATTGAAAGAAGCATAAGGATCCTACCATTATACATGTGATGGGAAAATTGTCCGAATTAATGACATATCAACCCCTCCTGACTATGTATAATGATCCATGAAATCCTACAGTAACTATTTATATCAACGACAAGCCTATAACCAATACAATGATCGATTTATGAGCGACTATTAACGTAATGATGAAGGACCTCTTCACCACCTTGGGATTCCATGGACTTAGACACACACATAAGGTGCTTGAATTAGCATACATGTCTCATGTTAAACCCAATGGGGAATTATAGGATATAGTCATTACAGTCACCTCCTCGAGATATCGGGTTGATTTCCTTATCTTGCAAACCAAATCCAATTTGGCAGGGCACCCTTTTATTTTAGGAATGCATTGGCTAGGTACTACAAATGCATTCATAGGATGTATATTTGGATCTATGATAATCACACATGGCCAAGCTACAAAGAACCTTAATCTTTACCCTCTGGAGAAACCAATGGATGCGAACAATCCCTAGTGAGATGAATTTGAGACTGAATCTGATCTTTCTCTGCCACTTCTGACCCTCGGAAAAGCTTAGTATTTTAAGGATGAGAAAGAGGATGACATCATAAATGGATTTATTAGTATCTCACCTTTTTTTCACTTCTATTTATAACTTAGGGGAAGAGGATGAGGTAGAAGACAATAAATTTGAGTAGATGAGAACCACTCTGCATACTTACTATAGTCTAGTTGAAATAGAACCAGGGATGTATTTGAATATTAACCCCAACCTGACTATTGAGCAAACCAAATTGTTGTTACAATTGTTACAAAAATACAAGAAAGAGTTTGCATGGGATTATACAAACATGAAGGGGATTCAGCATGGCCTGTGCACTCACCACATTTATCTGAAGGATGGTTGCAATCCAATTAGACAACTGTAGTGATGCATGAACCCTACACTTAAGGAGATAATGAATGAAGAATTGTAGAAGCTCCTAGACTCTAAATTCATCTATCTAATATATGATAGTGAGTGGGTGTCTCTGCTTGTCATCATTCCTAAAAATAAGGGCAAGTGGAGAGCCTTTGTGGATTATAGAGAACTTAATAAAGCCACTAAGAAGGACCATTTTCCTTGACCATTTGTAGATTAGGTCCTTGATACTCTTTGTGGAAAGAAATTATTCTCATTATTAGATGGTTTTAGTGGCTACAATCAGATATGGATCGCCCTGGAAGATCATGATAAAATAACCTCTACTTTCCCATGGGAAACTTTTGCATACCGAGTCCTCCCTTTTGGACTTAGCAATGCTCCAACAACTTTCTAGAGGGTAATACAAGGAATTTTCTCAGATATGTTGAATGACTGTCTTGAAATATTTATGGATGACTTCACACCTTATGGTGATTCCTTTGGAACAACATTAGTAAACTTAGAAAAACTTTTAGAACATTCTATGCAGACTAATGTTTCTTTGAGTCCTAAGAAGTGCCACATGATAATGAAGGAAGGGATCATGTTGGGAAATTTCATCTCTGCTAATAGAATCAAGGTAGACCCTGCTAAGATAGAGGTAATATCGAAAATCCTAACCACCAAGACACAAAAATAGGTACTTAGCTTTCTTGGGCATGCAGGGTATTACAGGAGATTTATAGAAAATTTTCAAGGATTGCGTCGCCTCTATTCTCTTTACTCATGAGAGACGTGGAATTTGTGTGGACATGGAAATATGAGAAGGTATTTTTGAGATTGAAAGACTATGTATTAGCAACCCCTATTTTGCATGGACCAAACTGTAAATTTCGTTTCACATAGATACTGATGCATCTGATATTTCTGTAGGCGTTGTTTTTTTCCATATGGAGCATAGAAAACCGTATGCTATCTATTATATAAGAAATAACTTGACTCCAAATGAACTCAACTATATGGTGAATGAGAAATAATTTCTTGTATTGGTGCATGCTATCAACAAATTTTGACATTACACCATAGGATATCAATTATTTGTACACACTAGACACTCTGCCATTCATTTTTTAATGAATAATCCAATTACTAATGGTAGGGTTACACAATGGTTATAGCTGTAATAGGAATTTGATATCACAATTTTAGATAAAACTGGGAATGATAATGTAGTGGTTGATTTTCCCTCTAGACTAACTATTGGTGATGATTGTGTACCTATGGAGGATTCTTTTCCTGATGAATATATTTTTTATATTTCAACTCACTCACTATGGTATGCAAATGTAGATAATTACCTTTCTACAAGGAAGTTCCCACAATACTTATCCCGTAGAGAAAGGAAAATTTTCATACAACAAAGTACTACTTATTCATGGATATAAGGGAATCTCTATCAAACTAGACCATATTTTCAAATCAAAGGTTGTTTCAACATGGAAATTTTTTTTAATATTCTTAGAGCCTGTCATGAGGAGCCCTGTGGAGGGCACTTCGTAGACAAGTGAACATGATATAGGGTTCTTTTGACATGGTACTATTTCCCAACATTATTTCAATATGCTAAGAAGTTTGTGAAACGGTGTGATTTTTTCCAGAGAATGGGTCAACCACTGGAATCAAATGAGATGTTGTTACAACCTCAAATATTTTTGTAACCTTTCGAGAAATAGGCTCTTGATTTTGTGGGGCCAATTAATCCATCATCGAAGAAAAATTCCTATATCTTGGTTTTCAAAAATTATGTCGCAAAATGGGTTGAGAAAAAATCATTAACCTAGCTACAAAGTAGGTTGTTCCATACTTTCTATCTGAAGACATATTTTTTCACTTTGGGATACCGAGAGAAATAGTGACAGAAGAAGGACCCCAATTTACATCTCACTTAATTCAAAATTTGGTTGAAATGTATAATATTTGTCATAGAATCACTTCACCTTATCACTCACAAGAGAACAGATAGGTGGAAAGCACCAATAAGTTTATTGAGGGGATTCTTTCTAAGACTGTGGCTAACCACCAGAGGGATTGGGCTGATAAACTTATAGAAGTGTCGTGGGCATATAGGACTACATGGAGGAATACTACATGATTCTCATCATATGATCTGGTGTATGGTAAAAATCCTTTATTCCCCATAGAGTTCAAGATTAAGGCATTCATAACATCATTACAAGTGAACTTGGATCTCACAACGACAAAAAAGCAACGATTGAACCGGCTCAATAAATTAGAAGAGACACAGGTAGCTACTATTTAGCAAACATAGATCACCCAACAAAAAAGAGGTAAGTTGCATGATAGATTCATCAAAAAGAAGAATTTCTAGAAGGGAGACTGGGATCTCCTATATGATTCAAGATTCAAGGATTTCAAGGGTAAGTTCTAAACCAGATGGCTAGGTCCTTATGAAGTTGATATAGCTTTCAACAACAGAACCATAAGCTTACTTACCATTAACAGTGAAAGGACAACGTTACTTGCTAATGGGCACCGTCTTTGGAAATATTATAAACCTGCTTCAATGGATTCGTTTATTAAAATTTTCATGGACTCTGATATCCAAATTATAGAAGAAAGGGGAAACTCCCCAGTGCTGCCATAATTATAAATTTTCCAATATGTTTAAAAGCTAAAATCCACTATGTAGCGGTTGTTACACCTGCCTGAAATAATATATATATATATATATATATATATATATATATGAACTGGTCTGATTTTACAGCATATTTCTCACTTTTGGTCTGATTTTACAAAAGTCTTGATGTTATTTATGAAAGAATTGTTTTGGATTTAAGGACTTTTCTTGGAAGTACATTTAGAGAACTTCAAAGGACTTTTCTTTGAGACACATTATTCTCGTACATTTGATATGATTTTGCAAGGAATTTTTTTGGGTTTAAAGAATTTTCTTGGAGGTATGTGATGTGGTTTTTTGGGTTTTTTTTTTTTTTTTTTTTTAAGTATGGATTTGGGATTAATTTCGAAAGGACATTTTTTGGTTTTGGGTTAATGTAAATCTTTTATAATGATTTTTTTAAATGAGTTTTTGTGTAACTTTTTTAATGATATTTTTTTGTAGGACTTGAAAGGAAATATTTTGAACTTCGTTTCATTTTTATAAGACATTTTTTTCTTGAATTTTTTAACGTAAGTGTTTTGGATTGGAGTACATATATTTTGCAAAAAATTTAAAATGAATTTTTTTAAATTAAATCTTTTGTGATGTTTTTTTTAATTGAGTTTTTGTCTAAATTTTTGAAGGAAATTTTTTGAACTTCATACTCTATTATCATGGGAAATCGAAGAAATTGTATGAGAAAATATGATCGAAAAAGAGACCCTCAGGAACGTAGAGAAGAGACGAGACAATCTTACAAAAGAAATATAGAAGCACTCTCAAATATTGAAGGGGAAGATCAACCTCAACTAGAAGTTGAAATAGGCATGTAAATGTAAATATTATGATTTTGATATATTTAAAATTTTCCAAATCTGAATCTTAATTTTTATTTGATGAACTAATTTGAAAAATATTTTGCAATGTAAACAGAGAGAGATATTCCTTAAAACATTGATGATGAGATAAAAAATTTTGAAAAAGAAGTGAAAGAGATATTGAACCAATGATTGAAGATAGTGAAAATGATGAAATAAATTCAAGTGAAGAAATTGAATCACAAGGTATATATATATATATATATATATATACTGAATCACAAGGTATGTACACACACACATACACACACACACACACATATATATATGTTGAACACATGCACGTATTATTGAAATTACACATATATTTATTAATTTAGTTATTTATTGAATATGTAAACTTATTATGTACTATTCATTCGAATATGTACAGATGAAATCAATGTTGATGACGAGATGTTAGAAAATTTTGACACTCACACATATGGAGATAAAAAAGCTGGACATTATATACGATATCGTGTTAGCCGAATTTTTGAGAAGTATTTCATAAAGGAAAATGTGACAGTTCAAGCCCAAATGTTGAAAGGTCTCCTATCATTAAGGAAATTAAAAGAAGCTACGACTTTATTGGGTATTCGAAAATCAACCAAAGATGAAAAAAAAATGAAGGAAAATGTGATACAAAATATAAATAGTGCTATAAATTCAATGAAAAGATCTAGACATAAAAATGTTTCAGTTGTACGTAGAGCAATACATATGGCAGTGGTTTCATCAAGTACTAAAGAGAATCACTTGGTAAAATCTATGGCACGAACATTAGGAATCTCATGAAAAACTTTGCACAAACATCGAAAATTTTGGTTGCAAATAGATGTAAATGATGAACTTGCTTTTTGGAGAGGTATTTGTAGGCAATCATATAAATATAGACTTGGAGAAAATGTTAAAAATAATATATGAATATTGGAAGAACAATTTGCGTGTTTCGCCAACTACAAGGATTGTGATGCGAAGAAGAATAGCACAAAATTAGTATAAAGAACATGAAAAACATTTCTTGGAAACCATTCAGATAGAGTTTTTCAACAAGTTCAATGAAGAGAATCGTGAAATTCATGTTTCGATCAGTGCTTTTGTTCAACAAAAACCATGGTAAGAAAAACCTATCACCGTACTCGACACTTGTTGTTGCCGTTATCATGTGGAATTTGAGTTATATTATGACACATTACTTCATTTTGGTAGAAAATTTTGGAAGGATTCAGCTCCTCCTTCCACTATCCGTGATTTCATATCTCAAATTCTATGTGAAAGAGAAAGTGATGAACTATTTTACGAAAAGAAATGTGTTGGTGGCAAAAAATGCGATGATTGTGGAAATTTGACTAAATTTCAAAACAAATATCGTACTGATACAAATGAATAATCGTTGTCCAACATGAAAGTGAAATGGAAGAGATATGAATATATCCATACATTGATTCAAGGTGCAAATAGTGTTAAAAGAATTGAATTACGAGAAGGAGAAATTTTTGTGATTGAATTTTTCAGAAAGTTTGAGCCATAAATTTACAAATACACCAAGAATTCCCATAGAGCTCGATGGCAAGGCTTGCAATTCAAAAAATCTCGTGAATTTTTTCCACCATGGACCATTTTGTCAGTAATTGATTTTGCAGAAAACTACACATTTGTTCCAAAAAAATAAATTCAAAGTGAATACTATCATTCTGACCAAGTCTCCATGCTCATCCATATTCTATATAGACATGCTGAACAAAACATTAATCATATAGAAAGCACCAATGAAAATCGACATATTATTAAATAATATCACTTTTATATTAGTGACGATCGTACACATGGTACATATTTTGTACAACATTGTTTTGGAAAAAATTATGATTCCTTGAAAAATCATGGAATAAAATTCAATGAACATTCGATATGGTTAGACAGATGCACAGGACAATTCAAATCGGCATGATCATTCCTTTGGTTGTGTTGTCTTCATAAGAAAACCTGCATTAAAAATTGTTGGAATTTCTTTGACACTGGCCATGGAAAAGGAGAACATGATGGCGCAGGGGCATGCATAAAATAAGAATGTCTAAGATATCAAATGAACCCCTCTACAAGCTAACTTTTGGACACGAAAGAAGTTTTTCAATGGTGCATCGCTGCTCTAAGCCATGAGACTAACCGATCAAGAGAAGTGCAAAGGTACATTCAATTTAATTTTTATTGAATATATAATTAAATAAACAGTGTACATTTATCACAATAATTATCTTTGATTGTATTTTTATATCATATTTACATTCTTCTTTAAATTTTCCATATAAAGGTTTTTTTTCCATATTGGGATCGAAGATGTAGATAGATCAATTGGAAATGACGTTGAAACAATAAAAGGGACTCGAAAATTGCATTCAATTAAAACAAAGTCTTCCAAAAATGTGTTTTCATTGGATAAAAGAAAATATTTTTGTTCTTGTCCCGTTTGCATAGACAACACAAAATCCAATGACGTTTGTGAAAACAAAATGTATGTAAAAGATTGGAAACATACAAAGCTAAATAGAAAGGGAAAAATGTTCGTTGCAATGTTTGAAGAAATGCAATCAGCGGAGACTACAATGTCATCTGATGCTGATCAATTTTATAATCTTGTTAGAGAAGGTGACATTTGAATAGCTTTCTAATGATAAGATCTAGAAATAAATTTGAATATGTATAATTTTGTGAAGTTTGTTTTAATGTACAGGAGATGTTTTTGCTGTAATTGCACCTAATGACAATGATGAAAATTTGAATTATTATTTGATTCGTTGCACTGAACAAAAAATGAAATTATTAGAAGAATATAATGATGATGGATTTCCATATGAAAGAGGATCTATTATATTGAAAGGTTATTTTTTCAGACAAACTAATCAAAGTGGGAATTTGTTTACTTTGAAGACTATGAACTTGATTTCATAAGTTGTAAATATAGTCACTTGGTGTGTGAAACACGCATAAATTTGATTGAGGTTCAATTAAATAAAAAAATGAATATTAAGAAATGGATAATGTCAAAATCCAATCATGAACAGATTATTGAAGATGGAATTCCATTGGAAATTTTTTGATTGAACTTCCCAAGAATTTATTCTCTTTGGATTATATGTTCTAGAACTTCCAGTACTCAATTAGAAATTGAGCCGCCTTGTTATGTTATCTATGCAAGTGTTTGCACATGTACAAATTGTTTTGGTACATGCACACTCTAGTATCAACTGAAAGTAGTTTTTTTATACATGCATTGATGAAAACTGTTGCATACATATATTGGATATATATGTATATGTTCTCGAATGGAATTAACTATTCAAGTAGGTTTACCATGTGCATTAATGAAATATGTTTCACGTACTCAATATATATGTTCTAGAGTGCAATTAACTGAAAGTAGTTTTTCTATGTGCATTGATGAAAAATATTGCATGTACTGGATATATACATGAACTCAATGCATGTTGTTTTCTTGTGATATTTTTTGGTAAAAAGTATCCACAATGTAAATAAATTATCAGCAGTATAATTTTGTATGAAGATTCCTTTCAGACAAGAGACTCGGAGCACTTCTTCTCCTTTTGGTGGGATTTGACCCACATCTCTATTCCTGATTGAAAATATAGTACAAAATTTGTCTGTCCAATGGTCGAATATGTTCTATGTGCATTAATGAAAAATTTACATACTACATACTATTTTTTGAGTGAATTTTTTTTCAAAAACTTACCAAATGTACTTCAACCATGTCTAAGACTTTAATTTTAAATTTGTTTTGATTATATCAAAACAAATTACTTCACATGTCATGCCAATTTTAGTTCAACTATCCAATAAAAACATTAACCATTTAACATTATATCACATGCCAAATGTAGATTAAAATGGTATCCAAAACTTAGTTTTAAAAACTTTTTGATTATATCACAACATTACTTGACATTCCATCCAATTGTAGTTAAACTATCCAATAAAAACATTTAACATTATATCACATGTGCCAAATGTAGATTGAAACCATCCAAAACTTAAGCTTTAAAAACTTTCTGATTATATATCATGCAACATTACTTCACATGCCATGCCAATTATAGTTCAACTATCCAATAAAGACATTTAACATTATATCGCATGCCAAATGTAGATTGAAACCATCCAAAAGTATAGATCGTGCAACATTACTTCACATGCATGTATTAGTTCACATGCCATGCCAATTGTAGTTCTTAACTATCCAATAAAAACATTAAACATTTAACATTAAATATCACATGCCAAATGTAGATTGAAGCCATCCAAAACTTGAGTTTTAAAAACTTTTTGATATATATCATGTAACATTACTTCACATGCCATGTCAATTATAGTTCAACTATCCAATAAAAACATTAAACATTTAACATTAAATATCACATGCCAAATGTAGATTGAAACCATCCAGAACTTGAGTTTTAAAATTTTTTATTATTATATCATGTAACATTACTTCACATGCCATGCCAATTATAGTTCAACTATCCAATAAAAATATTTAACATTATATCACATGCCAAATGTAGATTGAAACTATCCAAAACTTAACTTTTAATTTAACAAAAAATTATAGATCACAACATTACTTCACATGCCAAATGTACTTCAAACATCCAAAACTTAAATTTTAAAAACAAAACAAATTATAACACATCATTACATAACATGCCAAATGTAGTTCAAAAGAAAAACAAAACTTAAATTTTAAAAACAAAAAAAATTATAACACATCATTACATAACATGCCAAATGTAGTTCAGAAGCAAAACATTAATTTATAGATGGCAACATTACTAGTAGTTCAATTATCCAAAACTTAAAAGTTTTAAAAACCAAACAAATTATATAACAACATTACTTCACATTCACATGCCAAAATTACTAAAACCATCCAAAACTTAACTTTTTGGAACAAAACAAATTATATTAACACTGTAATAAAATATGTCCAAAAATTGTAGATCTCACAAGTATCAAGTATCAAGTTATATATATATGACAGTGCATCTAGATAATATATAAAAAAGTAAATTTAAGACTATCTAAATCTTGAAATCAAATCTACAAATCATGTCCATCAAATAGAGATGGATGTAGTGTCTTTCCTATCAGGGTCTCAATCCGCGCACTATCATGTGAAGCATGGGAAACCTGTACACAATGCACATGTACAAACATTAAAATTTGATGTTTTAAAAATGAATGAGAATATATATAGAACTTCATGTAAAAAACAAAATATAAAAAAAAATCATGCAATACCTCGAGGTTCCCTCTCCATTTGTTCACGTGCTACAAGTTCCCCCCCCATGGGAACATCTGCAACGGTAAACTGTACAATATACATGTACAGTTATATATATATATATATTAAAAAATTTCAGATGAAAATGCACGCGTACATATATAAACTTATTTTCAATAATATTAAAAAAAAAGTTAGACAACTTGTTCAAATGGTTGAAATGGTGTGGATGTTCCTATCTCTGTTGCTAGAGTCTGTGGATTAAAGAAATCTTCTATAGGAACCTAAAATTCAAAATTTAAAAGTATAAAATAACTCAAGATCAAGATCTCAATTTATAATAAAACTTAAATAAACAACAATTTATAAATTATAACTAAATTAAAAACACACACACACACACACACACACATATATATAAGTGAAAAATTGAATACTTCTGCAGGTGAATTTGGGACATCTCCTAAGAGAGGCTCCAAATGAAAATCTCCAACAACCTAAAATTCAAAAAAATTAAAATAACTCAAGATATAGATATATATATCTCAATTTTTAATGGAACTTTTTGAGGTGGAATATATATATAACTTAAACATAAATTTTAAAAGTGAAAAATTGTCCATACTTGTTGTGGATGTGGCACATCTCCTAAGGAAGTAGAAGGTACATCTCCCAAGGAAGAACAAGGTACCGCCATCCCAAAAACATTGGACGGAATCGGAATCTGTTAAAACATCGTATCATTATATATACATACATGTACATGTGTGAACAATTATTTATTTTAAAAATATCACTTAAAAAACACTAACATTTGCCAACATATCTTGATGGTGAGACCCATCTGCATTGTTTGAATCAGAGGTCCCGAACGTGATATTAAAATTTTCGTCATTCATCATGCGTGACAACTGCAAATGATGTTTTAACATATAATGATACATTTTTGTTAGATTAATGTACATACAAATAAATGTATACATGTACATATACATGTATTTATTACAAATTGTACACATGTATGTGTTAAAATAATTGAACCCTAAGGTCATTAACACATACTGTTCCCGTGCCCTCTTCCTCATGAAGAATTAAGTCTTGCCAACCATTGTGACAATTCTTTGCATATATTCGAAGATCTTTAACATTCATGTTGTCAATCTCTTCATCTGTACAATACACAAAATTGTCACATGCATTCTCACGTGCTCTTTGTCAATTTAGACAAACATCGACTCCACCCAATCCACTGTAAACATTGTCGATCATGACATCCCTTGCTTCTCGACTTATTTGAGAAGTCGCATCCATCTTTGACCGCAGAGTTTCGACCCGAAAAGGTCGACTCACCAATGGGGCTTAGGGCGAGGCAACTCCACATCTCGCTTAGCGCCCTTACGGTCATACAATCGACCTTTCCCCGAACCAAAAAATTATGATGGAAGGCCATTGTAATTGGGTTTCATTTTCAAAAAAAATTCTATGTAAAACAATTGTGCAAAATAAATAGGAACCTCGTCGTTCCATGGGAGTCTTTCATAGGCCGCAAGGTGCCTATCATACAAATAGTGAGCTATATCGGGGTGCTTAAAATATTGCACCTTCAACCTTTTTCTTTTTGGCCCTTGCTTGAAATTAAACATTGACTTGGCCATATCTTTTGTAACTCTTTGTTTTACATCCTCCCATTTATCGGGACCCATTACTGTTTCCTTTCTCTTTCTCATGAGTTCTACAAATGTATCAGTCGTTGGCCCAAGATTTTTGTACACATTTACTATTTCGCCCAATGAATGTGTAACTATTTCGAGGCTTTGTCGACTCTCAGCAGGTAGAGTCAAAGCCACTACATCTCTCTGCAATTTTGCATGAAGTTGTTGACACCTTTGTAAGGTGCATTGCCCCATGTTTCTTTCCCATGGTATATCAGTAATGTCGGCCGGATAAGTTGTGGTGGGTAGACAACCTTCTTCTTGAATGTATAATTCTGCCTTGTGTCTATTTTGACCAATATTTGGAACATTTTCAGCCTCTGCATCAATATATATATATGTATATAAGTTTGTATATTAGAAAAAACACATTAAACAAATTTGTACAAATTCAATGAAAAAAATATTGAAATTGATGGCAACCTCGACATGGTTGGTTAGCATCTTCTCCACCCTGAAACTGTTGAGACCCAGAATGACCCTGCTGAGAACCAGCACCACCAGCCATTGATTGGCCTTCGGGAGAATAAATATCACCCCCTTCATGCAACCTGCTACCACTTATTGATGGCCCTCTAAGGGGATTTGAACCACCACCAACCTCTCAAGAGGAGAGAGAAGCTTCATAAACAAATACGAATTTATAATCAATTGAAAAATACATTCATGTACATATAAATACACACATACATATTCATTGATTAAATTGCGTTCAAACCATACCACGACTGGGTGAACCTTGGGCATCCATGGTTGGAGTAGACACCCTTCTCCTCTTGGCTCCTAAAAAATAAAAAATGAAACTTATTAACAACTAATTTAACTCACAAAGTTGATAAAAAATCAATTCCATATGTACACACATGTATGGAGATTTAAGATTATATTTAAATTTACCATGAACAGCTCTCGATCTTGATCCTTGATCCTCCCCTCTCGTAGAGATCTGGGATTCTATTCATCTTCGTCGTTCCTCCTCCATGATATATATATCTACGGTGGACATTTACAATTAATTTTTTAAATAAATAATTTAAATTAAGGTCAAGATAAAGTTCATAAAATTAATGTTTAATTTAAAGTGTACACAAATTATGTCGATGAATAAATTTTGAAGGAGAGCGTCTCAACACTAATTCATCTTTAAGAGATGAATCTTGAATTTTTGAAGAAGAGTGTCTTAAAAATAATTCATCTTTGAGAGATGAATCTTGCATTGGCATTGGAATTGCCCCATATAATTATAATTCATCTATTAATTCATCTCTCATCTATGTCACCTTTTATAAAAGATGAGATCCAAAGGCTACCTAGCCCTTAACAGACTCTTCCTATAGAACTACCATGGATATGAAAATGAAAAAATTATAATTAGAGATTTTAGATATTCTAAAGATTGAATGTAGGGGCATTTACTAGATTAGTTTTTAAAACATATATGTTTCTTATCAAATCAATTTTGGTTTCAATGGGAAACATTTATGAATAATTTGTGTTTTACATGTTGAATATAAAAGCTTTTTTCTCTCCCATTTTTTGAGACCATGGATATGAAAATGAAAAACTATATACTTGGTTAAAAGCTATGTTTTGTATCAAATTAGTTTTTGTTTCTAAATAATATATACATGTTGACTATAGGGGCATTTACTGTAGGTGCATTTAGATCTATTCCGGATATTGACTGTAGGGGCATTTACTAGATATGTCACCTTTCATGAAAGATGAGATCCAGAGGCTTCTTGGCCCTTTACAGAATCTACCTATAGAACTACCATGGATATGAAGATGAAAAAATTCTAATTCTAGGTCTATTCTAAATATTGAATGTAGGGGAATTTACTAGATTAGGTTAAAACCTATATGTTTTGTATCAAAGAAATTTTCGTTTCAATGGAAACTTTTTATGGCTAATTTATGTTTTACATGTTGAATATAAAAGGTTTTTTCTCTTACATTGTTAGAGACCATCGATATGAAAATGAAAAACTATATACTTGGTTAAAAACTATGTTTTGTATCAAATTACTTTTTGTTTCTAAATACTATATACATGTTGACTGTAGGGGCATTTACTGTAGGGGCATTTAGATCTATTCCAAAGATTGATTGTAGGGGCATTTACTAGATATGTCACCTTTCATAAAAGATGAGATCTAGAGGCTACCTGGCCCTTTACAGACTCTACCTATAGAACTACCATGGATATGAAAATGAAAAACTTATAATTATAGATTCTAGATATTCTAAAGATTGAATGTAGGGGCATTTGCTAGATTAGCTTTTTGAAACCTATATGTTTCGTATCAAATCACTTTTGGTTTCAATGGGAAACTTTTATGGCTAATTTGTGTTTTACATGTTGAATATAAAAGGTTTTTTCTCTTTCATTGTTTGAGAACATGGATATGAAAATGAAAAATTTTATACTTGGTTAAAACCTATGTTTTGTATCAAATTAATTTTTGTTTCTAAATACTATATGCATGTTGACTGTAGGGGCATTTACTGTAGGTGAATTTAGATCTATTCCAGAGATTTACTGTAAGGGAATTTACTAGATATGTCACCTTTCATAAAAGATGAGATCCAGAGGCTACCTAGCCCTTTATAGACTCTGCCTATTGAACTATCGTGGATATGAAAATGAAAAAATTATAATTAGAGATTCTAGATATTCTAAAGATTGAATGTAGGGGCATTTACTAGATTAGCTTTTTGAAACCTATATGTTTCTTATCAAATCACTTTTGGTTTCAATGGGAAAATTTTATGGCTAATTTGTGTTTTACATGTTGAATATAAAAGGTTTTTTCTCTCTCATTTTTTTAGACGATGGATATGAAAATGAAAAACTATATACTTGGTTAAAACCTATCTTTCATATAAAATTAATTTTTGTTTCTAAATACTATATACATGTTGACTGTAGGGGAATTTACTGTAGGTGCATTTAGATCTATTCCAGAGATTAACTGTAAGGGAATTTACTAGAAATGTCACCTTTCGTAAAAGATGAGATCCAGAGGCTACCTGGCCCTTTACAGACCCTGCCTATAGAACTACCATGGATATGAAAATGAAAAACTTCTAATTCTAGATCTATTATAAAGATTGAATGTAGGGTAATTTACTAGATTAGGTTAAAACCTATATATTTTGTATCAAATCACTTTTGGTTTCAATGGAAAACTTTTATGGCTAATTTGTGTTTTACATGTTGAATATAAAAGGTTTTTTCTCTTTCATTGTTTGAGACCATGGATATGAAAATGAAAAACTATATACTTTGTTAAAAACTATGTTTTTTATCAAATTACTTTTTGTTTATAAATACTATATACATGTTGACTGTAGGGGAATTTACTGTAGGGGCATTTAGATCTATTCCAGAGATTGATTGTAGGGGCATTTACTAGACATGTCACCTTTCATAAAAGATGAGATCCAGAGGCTACCTGGCCCTTTATAGACTTTGCCTATATAACTACCATGAATATGAAAACGAAAAACTTCTAATTAGATATATTCTAAAGGTTGAATGTAG
The DNA here is from genome assembly GCA_034641835.2 of Pinus albicaulis. Taxonomy (NCBI): domain Eukaryota; kingdom Viridiplantae; phylum Streptophyta; class Pinopsida; order Pinales; family Pinaceae; genus Pinus; species Pinus albicaulis. The sequence goes on along the minus strand of CM076573.1, from coordinate 983,803,513 downwards.
GGTATTTACTAGATTACTTTCTAAAACCTATATGTTTTGTATCAAATAACTTTTGGTTTCAATGGGAAAATTTTATGGCTTTTTTTTTTTACATGTTGAATATAAAAGGTTTTTTCTCTCTCATTGTTTGAGACCATGGATATGAAAATAAAAAACTTCTAGATATTTAAAACTATTCGAGAGATTGATGGACTTGTAGGGGCATTTACTCTTAGGTTAAAGCCTATGTTTTGTATCAAATCACTTATGCTTTCAATGGGAAACTTTTATGGCTAATTCAAGTGTTTTACATGTTGAATATAAAAGGTTTTTTTCTCTCTCATTGTTTGAGACCATGGATATGAAAATGAAAAAATTCTATTTAGATATATTCTCTAGAGCTATGGCTAATTTGTGTTTTACATACATTGACTCTTAGGTTAAAAGCTATGTTAAAAGCTATGTTTTGTATCAAATCAATTATGGTTATGAAAATGTGATATGAATCTTGCATTGGCATTGGCATTGACCCCGTATAATATAAAAGGTTTTTTTCTCTCTCATTGTTTGAGACCATAGATATGAAAATGAAAAACTTCTATTTAGATCTATTCTCTAGAGCTATGGCTAATTTGTGTTTTACATACACTGACTCTTAGGTTAAAACCTATGTTTTGTATCAAATCACTTATGGTTTCAATGGGAAACTTATATGGCTAATTCAAGTGTTTTACATGTTGAATATAAAAGGTTTTTTCTCTCTCATTTTTTGACACCATGGATATGAGAATGAAAAACTTCTATTTCTAGACCTATTCTAGAGATATGGCTAATTTTTGTTTTACATGTACAATGAATCAAAATGTTTTTTCTCTCATTGTTTGAGTCCATGGATATGAAAATGAAAAACTTCTAGATATTTAAAACTACTCAAGAGATTGATTGAATTGTAGGGGCATTTACTCTTAGGTTATATTTAAACCTATGTTTTTTATCAAATCACTTATGATTTCAATGGGAAACTTTTATGGCTAATTCTTGAGTGTTTTAAATGTTGAATATAAAATGTTTTTTCCTCTCTCATTGTTTGAGACCATGGATATGAAAATGAAAAGCTTCTATTTAGATCTATTCTATAGATATGGCTAATTTATGTTTTACATACATTGAATGTAAAAGGTTTTTTTTCTCATTGTTTGAGACCATCGATATGAAAATGAAAAACTTCTAGATATTTAAAAAACTATTTGAGAGATTGATTGACTTGTAGGGGCATTTACTCTTAGGTTAAAACCTATGTTTTGTATCAAATCACTTAAATTTCAATGGGAAAATTTTATGGCTAATTTGTGTTTTACATGTTGAATATAAAGGGTTTTTTCTATCTCATTGTTTGAGACCATGGATATGAAAATGAAAAACTTCTATTTAGATCTATTCTAGATATATGGCTAATTTGTGTTTCACATGTACATTGAATATAAAAGGTTTTTTCTCTCATTGTTTAAGACCATGGATATGAAAATGAAAAACTTCTAGATATTTAAAACTATCCAAGAGATTGATTGACTTGTAGGGGTATTTACTCTTAGGTTAAAACCTATGTTTTGTATCAAATCACTTGTGGTTTCAATGGGAAACTTTTATCGCTAATTTTTGTTTTACATGTTGAATATAAAAGGTTTTTTTCTCTCTCATTGTTTGAGACCATGGATATGAAAATGAAAAACTTCTATTTAGATCTATTCTAGAGATATGACTAATTTGTGTTCTACATACATTGAATATAAAAGGTTTTTTCTCTCATTGTTTGAGACAATGGATATGAAAATGAAAAACTTCTAGATATTTAAAACTATTCGAGAGATTGATTGACTTGTAGGGTCATTTACTCTTCTAGGTTAAAACCTAAGTTTTGTATCAAATCACTTATGGTTTCAATGGGAAACTTTTATGGCTAATTCAAGTGTTTTACATGTTGAATATAAAAGGGTTTTTTCTCTCTCATTGTTTGAGACCATGGATATGAAAATGAAAAAATTCTATTTAGATCTATTCTAGAGATATGGGTAGTTTTTACATACATGTGAATATAAAAGGTTTTTTCTCTCATTGTTTGAGACCATGGATATGAAAATGAAAAACTTCTAGATATTTAAAACTATTCGAGAGATTGATTGACTTGTAGGGGCATTTACTCTTAGGTTAAAACCTATGTTTTGTATCAAATCACTTATGGTTTCAATGGGAAATTTTTATGGCTAATTTGTGTTTTACACGTTGAACATAAAAGGTTTTTTCTCTCTCATTTTTTGAGACCATGGATATAAAAATGAAAAAATATATAATTGGTTAAAACCTATGTTTTGTATTAAATTATTGTTTGTTTCTAAATAAGTTATATGCACATTGAATATAAAAGGTTTTTTCTCTCATTTTTTTCAAGTCCATGGATATGAAAATGAAAACTTCTATATTTAAAAATATTCAAGAGATTGATTGACTTGTAGGGGCATTTACACTTAGGTTAAAACCTTGTTTTGTATCAAATCACTTATGGTTTCAATGGGAAACATTTATGGATAATTCAAGTGTTTTACATGTTGAATGACTTGTAGGGGCATTTACTCTTAGGTTAAAACATATGTTTTTTATCAAATCACTTATGGTTTCAATGGGAAAATTTTATGGATAATTCAAGTGTTTTACATGTTGAATGACTTGTAGGGGCATTTACTCTTAGGTTAAAACCTATGTTTTGTATAATATCACTTATGGTTTCAATGGGAAACTTTTATGCATAATTCAAGTGTTTTACAAGTTGAATGACTTGTAGGGGCATTTACTCTTAGGTTAAAACCTATGTTTTGTATCAAATAACTTATGGTTTCAATGGGAAACCTTTATGGCTAATTCAAGTGTTTTACATGTTGAACATAAAAGTTTTTTTTCTCTCTCATTGTTTGAGGCCATGGATATGAAAATGGAAAAATTCTATTTAGATCTATTCTAGAGATATGG